>OZ025209.1:2251696-2549196 GCA_964019055.1 Anthopleura xanthogrammica | reverse complement strand
AATGCGAATGTCTTATGAAAGCTGCTATATAATGCAAATGCTCAAACTTAAATTAATTTCAATAAAATTCAATAAAATTGATATTCCAATATACCATTTTCGAGATGTGTAGACATGAAAAAGGGCATTTTCGGGCAAGATCACATGCACCCACCTGCAATATTTTTTAAAGTGCTCACACATCTCGAAAATAGTCTGATTCGATCCTGGGCTTCACAGTAATTGGAGTTAGCTGTGTTGTGAGTGTCCCACGCTGTGATACAACAGCCAAAGCTTATTAGATTTTAGATAGCTAGAGTCTTTCCTTATCTTGATGTATTGACTTTAGGATGGTAAATAACCTCCATATAAAAAGGTATCTTTCTCAGACCCTTCCTACTTGAATGTTGCCCATTGTTTCTTACTATACATGTTTTGTATTGCTCTTTTCAGCTCGACTTAACATTGTATATCCAATGCTGTTCAAACTAACAAACAAGAAAATCAACAGAACAACACATTGTGGAGTCCTTGAGTTTGTTGCTGATGAAGGCAAGATATATCTACCTTACTGGGTTAGTATGGCATCTTTTATTCACTGGCAGATCGAATTGAAGCTTTTGATCAGATAGAAGAACAAAGAAATGGCAAAGCAAGACAAAGAATACAGAATAAATACAGATTATTCATCAGAATATACACTTTCTTTGTTCATTTCTTTTTCTTTTATCCAGTGATAAGCTTTGGTTGCTCTAGCTTCCCTCTGGGTTCTTGTGTTCGATTTCTTGATTCGTTAAACCTTACAAGCTAAATTTCAATTTGATCTGTGAGCTATCCATGGCATGAGTTTGATCGGCCCATGAGGGAAACAGTTTCAGAATATTGATAAAAGTAATAAAAGTTTATTTGTGCCAGCTTTATTTTGCCATCATGAAAAAAATGACTGGTTGTCAATTCATTGTGATTTCTACCTATTTTATATTTTCACAGATGATGAGAAATATGTTATTAGAAGAAGGAGCTTTTCTAGAAGTAGAAAGTGCATCTCTTCCTGTTGCTTCTTTTGCAAAGTTTCAACCACAATCCTGTGACTTTCTTGACATTACCAACCCTAAAGCAGTGTATCCTTGACATCATAAAATAACTGGGTTATTGCAATCACACCACATTGTACGGTAAGGTGGTTTGCTGACCACTTACTGACATTTTACTATGAATTATGGTATTGATCACTTACAACACTTTTCCAACTAGTTATTGACACCTAACCAACCACTTAACGACACCTAACCAACCACTTACTAAGACCTTACCATACAGAAGCCTAAGCCATACTACAGCTGGTTCCTTATGAGAGTGGTCGCAAAGAGAGTAATATGACTGTAATTCTTGTTGTCTGATTCTGGTTTGAGAGGACTTTATTCCTTAACTGCATTTTTTTAGTCTAGAGAATGCTCTTCGATCTTTTGCTTGTTTGACAACTGGCGATATCATAGCAATTAAATATAATGACAAGGTAAGAAAGAAACTGATTTTTTTCATTTAGTAGAGTTTTGGCTTGGGCATAATCTTTTCTCATTTCAGACCATGTGTCATTCTCTTGAGAATAAGATTCTTTGTTTCAGTTGTATCCATATTCATGTGTCTTCTCATGTGTAACCATTAAACAAAGAATTGATATTCTAGGGAATCACACATGGTCTGTAATGAGAAAACATTACACCCAAGCCAAAAAGGCCTATTGAAGCACAGCACAAAAGGCACTTTATATGTTTCAAGGGGTTGCTTTTTTTAGCATGCTTTTAACTCTAAATATTTCAAATTAAAACATAATTTTTCTATCGTGAACAGGTTTATGAGTTTTTGGTTATGGAGACCAAACCAGGTAAAGCAGTATCAATCATTGAATGTGACATGCAGGTATATAATTTACACTAATCTTTGCTACCATATTGAAGTGCTTAATTTAAAGATAAATGTACAGTCACTAGGATATAAACAAGTGTTTACAGGGGCAGATCCAGGATTTTGGTATGGGGGGTTTGAACATTCCCCTTTTCAGTTCCCTGCTTCAAAAAAAACAAAAAAAATTCGAAAATGTTGTTTTGTATTGGATATTTTTAACTAGGAGGTTTGTAGTTGTCATTTAAGGGGTGTGATTGCAGAAAGGGGGTTTGGATGAAGCTCCTGAGCCCCCACCCCAACCCAAGATCCACCCCCGGTCTACAACAGCAAAGTGTCCCTATTATAAAAAGAGCTGGTGTTATGGCTGTAGTAATAATTACAGTCACTTGATTTTATTAGGTAGAATTTGCTGCTCCCGTTGGGTATGTTGAACCAAGAAGACAGGGAACATCACAGTCACCAATGGAAGAGGTAAGTATTTGAATATCTATTAGGTTTGAGATCCAAAAGGGAATGTCATGGGTTATTCTAAATTAAAATAAGTGAGTTGTACTCACATATGGTGACAAGTCCACGGACCATGACCATAGCAGTGAGAGGATAATATTCTGTTCATCTACCATCTAACATGGCCACCTCTTTATGATATTGCCTTGCATCCATATTATAGAAAGTATTACTGTTATTATGCAACTAAATGATCAATAAACTTTTTCTTATACAGCAAGCAGACTACCCACACCCTGCAACACAAGTCGCCAAACCAGTTAGTATACTCATCAAGTATTATTTATTATACAATATATGTTACTTTCATGGTGAAAAATCAACAAGCAATTCTGCTCACACACAGCACTGACTTTGAGAATTGATGCTGGGTCACATTGGTGAGAGATGTGCCCTCTTGTCACTATGTTAGGATCAACATAGCATTAGTGAAAGTTGTCAATTGTTATCCAAAGATTGGCTGACAGGCAGTTTGCAGTTGAAATGGTTAATTGATTTTAACTCTCCAATTTTAAGGCATTTCCTGGAGAAGGCAATCGCTTGGATGGAAAAAGAAAAAAGAACAATTCAGCAGCTGACTCTATACCTCTAAAACCCGTCATCATCAAAAGGTCAGTAATTACTAGACATGAATATGTGTTCATGGTATATGGAACTAAGATTCATTATTAGTAGATCATTGGCACTCCTGTCTCTCCATTCTTCATCATTACTAGCCAATATAAGAGAGATGTAAATAGAACCGCTGAGGCCAGGGGCAGATCCAGGATTCTGTTCAGGGGGTTCAGCTTTGTAGAGGCACCTGCCCATGAAAATGCAGAACCAAACAAAAGATTGAATCTTGTGTCAGATATCTTGCTGGTTGCAAAGAATCAAAGAAAGAAAACATTATTTTGTATTGATTATCTTCAAAATGTGGCACAAAGTTGATCCAGGAGTTGTTCACCCCTGCACCCCCCTGGATCAGCACCTGGTTGCTGTAAAGAACCAGGCTGTGAGCCCCCTTAATGTCTACTTACAATTATTATAATAACCACCTCTCATGAGCAAGCACCTTGGAGTATTGGAGTATGCGTAGTGCTTATATGTTACATAACTGTAATTAATCATTTATGCATCAAAAAGCACCTACTTGTTTTGGTTCTGAGCTCTGTAATTTACTTACTTCATTTCATATGTTCTAGGGGTGTTCCTAATTATGACTACAAACCAGGCAAGATAACTTTTAAGAGGAATTTTATCAAACCCACCAACAATCAGGTACAAACAACAAGATATATTATTCTGTTATTAAATTATTATTAGTAATATTGCCTACAGATAAGATAACATGGTAGAGCAGTTAGAGTAGAGTTGTACCTGATAATAGGGTAAAATGAACAATTTTTGGTTTCAAAAATATCTATACCCCACCATGGAGGATATTTGAAAAAGAAATCCCCAAACCATCGCAAACCTTGTAATTGTTTTTGACCCCCCCCCATGCTCTGGAATTTTCCGATTTCCCTGTCGTCAATCAGGGTATGTCAAGATACCAAAAAATTTATTTGATTGACAGTAAGTAGTCTATGCCCAATTTCCTGTTGCAACTCTTGTCTTGATCAGTGCATATAGATTATATAGATGCAATTTACGTAATGACAATGCCAGCTGATCTCAGAAAAAAAATTAGCCAATCAGAATTGAGAAAATTTGCAAAACTGAGGTGTCATCCATAGTAGCCCAGCGGCTCGGGAAACAGTTATTTCTTTATTTTATTTTTCACTTGATAATGAATATCATAGTAAATGTAAACCAAATATCAAAAACCTCTCCTGAAAATCTAGATTTATCTCAGATGTATTATTAAGCTTTTTATATAAGTCAATTTTCGCAGGCTTCATAACACCTCAGTTTTGCTATGGCGTCATTTCTACTTCACTGTCCGATCACCTGGAAATGATTATTAAATTATCATGACCATAAATTTCTTTTTTTAGCCAACAGAAAATATTGAAGAATTTGAAGCATTTGGAGGAGTGGGACAGACAATTCGACAAAAGAGAAAAAGCAAAAGGTAGAACAAAAAAAAAAAAAAGAAAAAAAAAGAATTAAAGCAAAAAAGTAGTCACATTATAAACCAAAGAAAATACAGATCAAAAACTTCAAAAACTAATCCATTGAAGCAGTATTCAAGACTCTGTCAATAAGATGCAGTAAGTTGTGTTTTCTTATTGGTATATGGGCTCCCTTGCATGAACTAAAGTGTGTATTTAAGGACATTTATTGTGTATTAGTATGTACTAAATCTCTTTCGGTATAAGATATATTTTGAATCCAACAGGTTCAAAGAGATTTTAAAGAAAATATACAGGAAAAAAACTATTGCAGTATAAGATTTCATATTTTGGGCAAGTTTTTCCATAGCCTCATAATATTATTTTTTGGAATCACTTCAAGTCCTAATTTCAAAAAAGATAGCAATAATATTCAAGGGAACCACTTGTGTTTATGGTTTCAAATACAAAAAGGCAACTATATGAATAACAGAAAATCATTTTAGCTAAAACTTGGTGGTGGTGGGGATTCACGGCAGTTCCTGAGGTAGCCATGTTGGACATCAGAACAAGTGCAGAATCTCATTCCTATTAAGAACTAAATACAAGGGCATGTGAAAAAATTTCATTGCCACTATTGAAAGGAAACTACTTAAATGGTATAATTTGTGCAAGAACTAAGATAAATTAAACAGAATTAAGTGCCAGGATTGATGCTATTTCTAGCCTCTTTTATTTGCTATAAAACTCGAAATAAAAAGAAATGACTAACAAATAAATTTGGGCATCAGGTTGTTTTAAAGATATTTAAATATGGATGAAATATGGATTGAATATCATTTTCAATGGAATGAAATTGGCGGAAAAACGAAAACAACCTGATGCCCAAGTTAAGTTCTAATTTTCTATTAAACAATATTTACAGTATTGAAATGACACTAACATGGTAATAATATTATTCTTGAGTTCAATGCATATTCTACACCTCTCACTGGCTACTTGTGGAATGATTTCGTATAGTACAAACCATGCCTGAGTTGGGAGGGGGAGGGGGAGGGAATGCAGTGCTTGACATTATCGTTTTTCATCACTAGCCCTTGAGCTAGTATAGCTGAAAAGTTGCTAGGTGAGAGTTGGGCCACTGGCTAGTGGTTCTCAACTTTTATTAGCCCAGAGAAAGTTTTTACATGTCACGGACTAGTGAACTACCACTATGATTGAGCACTGGGATGGAAGAAACCTCAGTCTGTATACCCTCACCATCAGGGGTTTACTCTCCTTTGCAGCCATCATCAGAAGGTTGACGTGTCTCTAACAGTGGCTGCGTAGGGAGACTAGGGTTGAGTGTGGAGGTGGTCATACTTTAACTCCATAGATAAATATTTTTGTTTCAATATCATTTCATCGTTTTTCTACTAAAGTTATAATATTTGGCCCGTAAAACAAAGGAGTATATAAATAGTGACATAAACAGTCAACGTAAAACAAAAGAAAACAATGGACAGTCGTTTGTATCTATTAGCATGAACACCAGACAGCAAAACATGTTCTAAGTGGAGTGTGAAACTTGTTTGTTTGGTGGTTAATGGGGCAACGTTTGGCGGTCTCCTTTGAAATCTACAAACGTTAACTTTTTAGCTCAAAAAACATACAAGTTTCACGCTTCACTTAGAACATGTTTTGTCGTCTGGTGTTCATGCTTAGATGCAAATGACTGGAATTAGTGTCTACTACAATGTATTTAGCCTCCTACGCAGACGCTCTTAGGGTCGTCACGCAATACTTCTCTCCCCACGAAACGTTGCTTGACGACGTGACGACCCTAAGAATGTCTGCAAAGGAGGCTACAATGTATTATGCTTACTACTTTTTCAAGTGCCAAGTAAAATCACTCTGACTAGTAGACTATCGTCCTCTTGTGATAAAAGCCAAATTTGTAATATCTGGTCAAATGAGCTTTTTTCTTTGTTTAGTAATTTATTTTTGGTATTTGTATGATAATCTTATACAATATGCTGTCAAATAATCTGTTAAATATTACATATTAAATAACGTATTGAGCCAATTGAACACATGTAAAGTAGAGTAACTCTGTGGCTCATTTTGTCATTACTTCTATAGTTCATGTATAACAGGCTGTCAGGCTAAAAAACTTTAGAGGATGGATGTAACTTACACGGTGAACTTACGTGTAATGTTTTCTCATTTCAGACCATGTGTCATTTTCTAGAGTATCTTTTCTTTGTTTAACAGTTGCGCACGAGAAGACACATGGATATAGATACGAAGAGAATAGACTTTTTCAGAGTTCGATGATCAGGATTCTTTGTAGTCTAGCTTGGATACAAACAACACCATATAAGACATGACGAACAAAAGATGTTTGTACCAAAGCTAGACCAGAAAAGGGCTTTGACACTTGATCTGAAATGGGAAAACATATGCTCAAGCAAGTCTACCAGGTGGACAGCTGTGTTGAAAGCAACCCGTTAAGTAGTCCATACTCTGGATCCACCTTTGTAATCTTCTAAGTGCTTCACATTTATCAGCAGTGTATTAAATAACTGTGCACTGATACATGAAGATGGTTGTCATGGAAACTACAGTAGATGCGATGCATAATTTTACTTATTGGGATGATTCCCATGGACCACGTCATCTTTAAATACTTCACTGAACTGGATATAAAGATATCTGCTCTACTACATGCCGCCACAGTGTAATATGAATGTATATTCTTTTAAATCTTCAAGCTTCTTGAGGAAGCCATTCTTGTCTGTACAATAAACTGGATACAGGAAGATGGTTGCTTCTTGTACTACAAAGCAATAACATCTGGTCTTCTAGATATATCTCAAGTCTTGTCACCATGGTGATGGTTGCTGTGCACATCTTGTGTCACAATATTTTACTGGATACATGAAGAAGATTGCACCTCTACAAAGCAATAATATCTAGTCTTATAGATATATCTTAAGTCTTGTCACCATGGTGATGGTTGCTGTGCACATCTTGTGTCACTGTAAACATTCATGAAGATGAACATGCCTCTACAAAGCAATTATGTAATATACATGTAGTCTTCTAGATATATCTCAAGTCTTGTCACCATGGTGATGGTTGCTATCCACATCTTGTGTCACTGGATACATGAAGATGAACACACCTCCACAAAGCAACAATTCCATCTGTGTGTTATTCGGAAGGAAGGCTTGCACATAAAGCAAAATAAAAACGATTTCACATGCAATATTCTTGAGTCTCATCACAACCATTCTACCAACAGCATCGATATCTTTGAACATTAATATATATTTTGATAATTTTTTTTCTCATCCTTTTTTTCTATACAGTTGTTGCTCTGAGATTCCTCTGGATCTCATAAGGTGGAGGTGGTTCATTTGGGATGACGGAAGGATTTGGAATGTGATGTTGAGTTGTTTTACATTTGTTGACATTGCGGACAGGCGTATATGGAGGAGGTGGTTCAAATGTTCTTTCTTGTGGTTCCTCTCGTATTGGTGGTAATTGGTTATTTAAAGGTGCTAGGATTAAAGGAAAGACAGTAATCAGTATGCATGTGTGTAGTATCAAATGGTATCAAAATTCACAATCAAATAGGATAGTTTGATGACAGCGGTTGAGACAATTAATTTATTGTTGTGACGATGTTGGTTTTGGTGGACATTAATCACGGCATTTCTACAACATTCCATGTGGCACATGCCTTGATAACTCTGTGTTTTCTGACAATATCGTGGAAGCACTTTTATTGACATCCACCAAAACCTTCTTTGACAGTTATTTGCATGTGAGATTTGGAAGTGCTGTAATAAGTAACAAGGACTACATGCTTTCAAATTTAGTAACTTTCTTTGACACCTTCTGCTACATTTAACTTTGTCCACCTCATTGTCCAATTTTGTAAAAGAAACAAAGAACTCCTGAAACAACTCCTAGCTTGATCTAAGGCAGGTCATGGCTAACTCACACATGGAATTGAAATTTAGCTTATAAGATTGTACAACAGTGGAAGAGGCTATATGGGATTCCTCAAGGGAATGGAAAGAGTGGGGTAGTTCTTACACAGAGTACTGATATTAGCGTTCTTGCAATATAAGCCATTCAAAGGTTTGAGGAAAAAACTGGGTCACATTGCAGTGCATTGTGGGACTGTTTTAGAGGACATATTTCCAAGATGGCATGTATTTCATCCCTTAACAGTCCCACAATGCATTGTAATGCCAACTAGACTCAGTTTTTTCTTCAACCTCGGAGCAGCCCCTCCCCTCCCCCCATCACAAACACATGTACATAATGTATAAAAGCAGAGGAGGTTCAAATGAGCCATTAGGTGCTGTAGTAGCAAAGCTCAACTCACTGTCTATTATGTTATTGTTCCTTTGCTGCTCACCCTGTTCTTCTAGGTTCTGATTGGCTGCTCTATTTCGGCGATTCTTTTTTACATTTCTTGCAATCACCACAATCAACAGGATGACAAGAATCAGTAAACCAAGAGAAAGACCAATGATCACTGCCAACTGAGTTCCATCACTTCTCTCTGGTAACCAAAAAAAAAGTCTTGTTAGTCCTATTATATAATTCATCAATAGTCCCCTTCACAGTTCCCTGTGCCATTTTGAAAGGTAGCTGTGTCTTTGCATCGAAGTGAGATGAACGGTGAGCTTGCAATGATAGAGACCTTTTCTAACACGTTGGACAATTATTCACATGTCTCTATCATTGCAAGGTCACCTCATGTCTTGCTTTGATGCAAAGGCACAACTACCTTTCAAGATACCTTTCTGATGTCTCACCTTCAGGACAAGTATATTTACAGCACTGTCCAGCAACAGCCTTGTAATCTGGACATGTCGGCACTGCACATTTTGTTGTGAC
Organism: Anthopleura xanthogrammica; assembly: GCA_964019055.1. Classification (NCBI taxonomy): domain Eukaryota; kingdom Metazoa; phylum Cnidaria; class Anthozoa; order Actiniaria; family Actiniidae; genus Anthopleura; species Anthopleura xanthogrammica. The sequence goes on along the minus strand of OZ025209.1, from coordinate 2,539,870 downwards.
ACACTCTTGTGGCTGCCCTGATACACACTTACAGTGTAAACAAGCATTCTTGCCTGATGGCACAAAGTATTTTCCATTGGGAATAAGATTGCTGTTGATATCTCGACATGACCCTACAGCTATGGAAAAAATTAACAAGAGTGAGTAAAATTAATGATTTTGTCTAAAGGATTATTTACATACTTGAGTTTTTTTTTGGCAGAATTGCTTTCAGACTTTGAACAGTCTAAGTTTTTGAATTTCCAAAACAGAAATGTGTGTATGTGAACAAACAACCTTTACAATGCCGTGAAACAACACTATTCCATTAATTTTTGAAAGATGAATATCAGAATAAAATTATACTATTTAATAATAGTGTTACTTTTGTTTTCAAATGGAATAGAATAACAACAAAATTAATAATGCATTAATAAGAGGATAGTTTTCCAGCAATTTCTCTGTTCACCATATCACTCTGTATTTGATTAGGTAAGACTATGTTATATAAATTATTAAATTAACATACAAATTCCTCATCAGGTGAACAGCAAAGTTCTAAGACATGGAGGTCGGCAAAAAGAAAGAAAAATATAGCTAAAACTAGCTGTTGCATTGTACTATTAGTGCAAGTGAAGTGCTGCGAGTATGCACATAACAACATATACATAGCCTCCGATCGTGACCCTTACATGTCTCTACATTATAAGACATGGAGCGTCAAAAAGAAAGAAAAATATAGCTACTAACAATTAATATAAATCATTTAAAACTAAGACAATTTTTGCTGTGTGTTTGCATGTGATGTACATATTTAATAATCATTAACAAACCCTAATTGAAATATCTCATACAGTGTTAAAACATGTAAAGCCTGATGCAGGGTGTGATGCATTTATGCATCTAACAGTCGGTTAGACAACATATACTCGTCATTAGAATCAACACATAAGGTATAATTTTTTTGTAAATACTGGAACAAGAAAAACCTTGAATTGGAAACCAATGCACAATAACCATTAATCACAAATACGTATGGATGTATATCTGGTATTGTAATTAGACTAGCTTAAATTACTGGAGTATATAACACCCTAAATTACACATATACAATGAACAAATTATTATTGACTGGTTGATGTAACATTTAAAGTGAGAGGTTAAACAACTAAATGGATTTCAAGTTAGTAAGGCACATAACACTTTCAATATACTTTAACACTAGAATTATATCAATCAAGATTAGTCTCTGATAATATGAACAGTAGTAAACAAGGTTCACAGTATGAAATATACAGTAGATCTTTACCTGACATAATGGCAAATTTCTCAAATCTTTACGTTAATAAATGAAACTATAGTCTTTACTTGTGATTAGAACATGGTATAGGTAAAACATGATGAGTAAGCTGAATTCCACAAGATAGATCGACAGCTCAGATGTGCACCCTCTGTTTTTGTCACAGCCAGTGATCTATAATGTGCGTAACAGCTTAGCTTGAGTAGCTAATATCCTTTTTGACATGCGGATTAGTAGAATCTGTTTTAGTAAATTGATATCTCCAGACTGAAAGGTCAATCAAAAGTAAAAGCAGGAAAAACACTTGGAAACTCTTACTGTAACCATAGTTCCTGAGTAGCAACCGACATATAAACATGTGCTATATAGTATAACGTCATCTAGCACTATCAATGACTGCATGGGAACGTTCTTCATCCACATGCATCAAGGTACTCAAGCAGAACAAAGTTCAGCAAGTCTAGTCTTGCATGCTTTTAACCCTAGTAGACCGTGAAAAACCTTTTCTTGATACTACAATGGGTTGATCAACACCTCAATGATTTGTGTTTACTGATTAATGCCTCTGGAATGCAAGGAATGTAACTATCTGTTTAGATTACAGTAAGATCACAAGTGGTCTCCTAAATTTAGTATTGGAGTAATTTGATAACAATGTGGTATTAAAGAGAAGAAGAATAACTGTAACTTTTATCTATAGAAATTAGAATAACCCATATGCATAGTGATTAGTTCTAAGGGTGATTCTTAACATCTTTAATAAAATATTACCATTTTCCCACGAAAGATTAAGCACATGTTAAATATTTAATCAGTGTAGACAAATACTGTTCTTAATTATCAGATTTAAGTAGAATTCAAATGCTTTTAATTTCAATAGTGGGATTGTCCAGACATAATCTATTTAACATCAATTATAAGAGCAACAAGATCTGTCAAGATATATCAATGGATTTTTTAGCTTTAGAGTTTAATCATGGGTGCATGAGCAATTATTCATTGATTACAGAATATTGCCTTAGGAGAATTAAAATGCATTTTGGATTATATGAGTTCGTATGGATTTTAGAAAGTCTTGGACAGTTTTGGAAATTGATAATGGATTTTTCCAGGACCTTGAAAGTTTTAGAAAATTGATTTATGGGCCACTAGGCTATGGAAAAGTTATGGATTTTTTGTAGCTTGTCTAGTTTATACCTTGCAAAGAATTGTTTTCGTTGTAATATAAAGTGCCAAAGATTTTTTTGTCAGCACTATATATATATGTGTACAGTACTGTTTTGCATTGGTAAATGTATGTTGAATGTTTCAGATCCAAGAATTTAGCTTTTCAATTTTTGCACTATTTGTGGTTTTGGAAATTTGAGTTAAGAGCTTTAATTTGGACAGTTTTGGAAAAGGTTTGGAAATCCTAACTGGGGATCATGTACGAACCCTGAACACGTGTAGGAGAATTGTCCAATAAGAATACTATATATACTATTTATTATATAGTTTGGATAGTACACACACGCTGATTGGTCGAGAACTGTGTTTTATTAGTGCACGGTTGCTGATGCTATCGGTGCACATGCTGCAAACTTTGCAAAGAAGTTTAAGAAAACATTAAAAAATACAACAATTTTTTTCTTTCTATGAAATGAATAAAACAGCTTTTTCCATTCTCCATTCAATGAACGGTAGAGCACTTAGTCTTAGGAAGCACCGAAAGCTTACGCCACTTCCTGCATGCTTTATTACTGAACGGAGCATAAAAGCTGTTTTATTTGTTAAATACACTATAATACTGTATATACTATGTATACCCGTATCAATTTAAAAACAACAACTAAACAATGGCTGCATCAGCCATATTTCAGCAAAGAACTTAGATAGCATTGTTTAGGTATTTAAGAAATGAATATGAAGAAATTAACACTTATTAATTATTACAAAACTTGAAATAACAGTCGATTAATGGATAATGTCTGGCCAGAATTGGAACTTGTTAGGTCAAATCTTTGCCTTTGTGGTCATTTTGACCAGTAACGTTAATTGAGCCTGAAATCCGGTATGAACAAGCTAAAACTGATTTTATATATTTAATGTCGGTAGTTCCTTCAGCTGCAGCTACATGGCTGGTATCCCAGGAAGCCGACGGTGCACACTTTACCCCCTCTCTCCATCAGTGCTCTGTCTTAAGAGTATTCAAAGCTGAAGCTACACGTGGACGGATTAGAAAGAAGTCGAAACAGACGTGTAGATCCTGAGGATCAAACCATAGACCTCTAGCTAAGAAGGCCACACACAAACCAACTGAGCTATGTACGTCTGCTCCTGTAATTACCATATATTTGCCGTTTGCCCCTTTTTTGAAATAGCTATAAACATAAGAAAACAATACTTTACCTCTAACTGCTCTGTGGACTTTTCTCATGAACAAAGGAGGCTCCTGAAAACAGAAAATGGTTTAAATTAATAAAACTAAGCAATTCACAGTGATGAACTATTCTTGGCTAGTCTGACGTCAGTAACAGTGAGCATCACTTTTTCTGACAGTACTACCAATATTCATTTAATGCCCAAAATTTAAGCCAGTTGTACAATTGCAAAGCTAGAAAAAGCTCTGTCCACCAGATAAATCCTTATCCAGCAGATAAACTTATATCTAGATATCTAGATGGGGTGATTTTGGTTGCACGAAGCTTGAATAAGAGTTATCCAATGGATTATATCCTATGGAAAACTATTCGCTGGATAGTGCTTTTACCGGCTGGATATTGTTTATCTGGTGGATAGGTTACTCAGGCTTAATTTGTACTTATAACTGTCTCGAGATATATTATATTTGTGTGTGCGAGTATATAAACCTTGTATCTTGCAAGGCCTCTGACAGCCATCTATCAAAGATAACTATTTCTATATTTTATCTAAAAATAAAAATTAATAAAAGCATTGAAATAAGTTAAAGATATACACTAGCTAGCTCAGTTACCTTCATTGCTGGGGAACTTGCATCTTGTACTTTTCCTGAAAATTGAAAGAAATGTACAGATTGAAATAAACATTTAACACATTTTTAAATGGAAAATATGGTTCCCAGACAAGTGTCTTTTTACCTTGGAATAATAGATAATTTTTACTAAACAAAAGCTACAACAAAAAAGCATGTGTTGATACATTTACCGGGAACTTTTTTCCTAAAAAACGCATTCTAAAAACTCACATTTAGATCCTAATGGAAAAAAGTGCAAACATAGAATGTTCCGGTTATATTATATTGTAGACAAATGGTAAACACTAGTTGAGAATGCAAAAAAAAATGTGCTCCATAGAGATAAGCTGTATTTAAAGCTTTTTTTTAAAAATGTAAATGAGTTAGCCTTGCCAAGGTCAAACTATTGAATAAATTACTCCTATATGATATTTATGTCTGAAATTAAAACTATATTGAATTAGCAATTCTTTACATTTAAAAAAGCATATAAATGGTAGATTTTAATGTATCTTGAGTGTTAAAAATAAATATATTTTCAGTGAGGTAAAATCTGTAATCATGAAATATTCATTTATGTTTATAAATAAATTTTTTTTTAAAATAATTTTTAAAATAATTTTTAAAATTATTATTACTATTTGTTGAAGTAAGAATTGTTCTCATCAATTATTAATATCATTTTGGCAAGAGTCCCATAATACAAGCACATATATCAAGTAATATGCAATGAATATACAGCCACTTTTTGAAAGAAAACTCATCTCATCTAATTTAATTGGTTAAGTTTAAATACCATAACACCACAGGAAGCCCACACACCAGAAGGATTTGTAGAATTATGAAATATTCAGAGAAGACCCTACCTCTCAATCTCATAGATTGACATAGATTAAAATGCATACAATACTAAACACGTACCGTGTTAACACAGCCATGTGATAATCACATTGGGCGGATTTGGTTAGGCATAGATCTGATAATAACAACTTAATTCTAGACTGTATCGAATTCCATCATTACATGGTAATATAAACAGTCTATACGATTATTTACTGAGTGCACACGTGTATTATAGATATAGCGAAACACTTAGGACATACACCTTTCAAGATATAATATAGATAAGTAAATATTTTGAATGGTTCGAAATTGGTATGTGAATATAGCCCCAAGATTTAAATTTTTTTTTACTCTGCTCAGCAGTCCAAAATATTTCTTGCCTTACATTAATTTTGTAGGATTTGCATATTAGCAACTTAACCCCCATAGAGCTATTATTTCCTCAGGAAAATTTGAATTTCAATCTATGGTTAATATACATTGAGATGATAGAAATGTCTCGATTTATAAACCAATACTCACTCATCATAAGAAGCTGCACATGGTGAAAATTATGACAAAAGAGCAAGTACTGTTGCTGCTTCTTATTAATGAGAGTTAAAGTTCAATATTTGACTTGCAAATTGCTTTCTTATAATCTAGATTCAATAGGAATACCCTGACGTATTCCTGGTACCACAAAATCTCAGCTAGTAACAGTTTCACATTTTCATTGATTTCAAAATTCTCAGATTTAGAGAATAAATATGTGAAAAAATTAAAATTAATACTTTTGTACTAAAATATTTACAGAAATATAAGATGTGAAAGAATGAATGGCTTAGAGATGTTGTTGAAAGTGCCTGATTAATTTTGTTTTAGATTTGTCATATGAATATACAAAAAATAAAAAATGACCATCTTTATAATAAGAAATTTATAAATTATTTTATAACAATACGAACCTTAGATTTATAGCATCTATAGATTCTAGCTAGAGTACTGTTCATTTTCTGAATCACCAAGTCCTACTGTTGATGGATGGAAAAACATGTCTGGGTTTAATTTCAGGAATATGAGAATAATTATATTTTTTTTTAAGAGAAAAAAAAATCTAAATTCGAAAAGATAATTTTGTATTGTTGTAACACAACTGTAATAATTTTTAAAGCATCATAAAAAATCCTTTCTGAAAGGATTAAAAAAATTATAACGATGAAAAATTGGATGTGAAAAATGATTGGATCTTTTCAAAAGCGTGACTCGTCTGAGTGCTATTAAAACAATTTTTCACATTTTTCTTGACACGTTTGTAAAAAAGACATTTCACGACTAGTTGAACAATAATTTAAGGGTCCTCAATGTATTTCTAATGGATTTTAGGATAAGAATTTTAAAACTCTTCTCTTCGACACTATCGTCTTTACTACCATGATCAGACCCGAAATTGAAAATTAACTTTTCAGTATTTTGACTAAGAAATATAAGGTCGTGGTTTTCATAATTTCTAGTAAAAGATTCATTTTTAAACGTTCTACAACAATAAATTATGGTTAAACATGATTATCCATTAAAAGCGAAGAAATTGATTTTTAAAAATGTTTATTTTCATTGAAAGTCGACCTTTTAGCTTCGTATACGTAAAGATGCTCCGAGGTCAAGCGTATATTACAAATTGAAATGTTAAAATTCATTAAATGAGCTTTACTCTAACTCAAAGTAAACTAATTAGTAAAAAAACGTTTTATTTGGAGTACATATGAAAGATAAGACAAGTTTATGAGAAAGCTTGTTGTATTTTACAGCTTAAATAATAAGGCTTTTTAAAGGCCATGGAATTCGAAGGAGAACGCAACAGATTCGAACTTTTGCATCGGATCAGATCACAGTATTTTAGCGTTTTATCCTCGTATTAAAGCTAGTTTCCTTACTTCTTTTTTAGCCAGCACACGTAATTAGCTTGGAATATAGAGAATTTTCTTCTAATAGTTTGCAAATTGCTAGTAAATAGAACGTTAATGAAGGATCGTTGTGTGTCGAAGGATACACAAGAGACCTTCTCTCCACTTCAAAATAATAGCTTCACGATCACGACTCTTGCACGCAACACAAAAATAGCTTCTTCACTGCTTCTAGTGCTTACCTCGGACGCAACATAGGGTCATCAAACATGTAAGAAACCAAAACAATAAAAGCATTCCGTGCTAAGCTCCACTAAAATCCTCTTCTTGTCCCGCCATTTCAAAACTTGCGGTCTAAATATTTAATATTCCGAGTTTACTAAACAGATGCTAATTATGCTAATTTATACCCATTGTCATAGTAACCGGAGTTTTTACTCCAGTTCAGGAGGTGGTTTAGTTTGTTCAGGTGAAAATACCTGCAAAAATCTATCCTTAAATGTCTCTTTTTCTCGCTCTCCCTTTTAAAAACTGTGTTCAAAATCTCAAAATATTCAACGGCGGACGAGTTTTATTCGTCTTTTATTCCAAGAATTTTCGAAACAATGAGCACTTGAAATCATAATAGGAGACATCAAGAAGTATAATAAACTCTTCATTACGATTATATGGCATAACTAATTCGTTACAAAAGGAAAAAAAGAAGTTTAACTTCAACTTATCGCTTTCTTAGTATTTGTGCAATTAGTTAGACAATAGTATTTGCACTCTTCTTTTTGCAACAATTCTGGAGAACCCAATAATGAAGCATACTAATAAGTGATCTAAAACAACTTTTTTTTTGTTCCAGTTAGTGCATTAAAAGCTCCATAAAATCGTAGATTTCACACCGAAGTTTTACTGCACATTATGAAAGGTTGAAGCTGTATGTTTGCGTACAATCATTGATATGATGAGTTCATCTAGTTTTGTCTTATTCAGAGAAATGTTGCAATAGTTGGAGTAAGATTTTTTGGGCCACTAAATTAATTTCTTATCACATCTTAGCTGAAACACGTGCTTAGATTGTGTTTTCTTTCTATTTGTTTTCATGAAAACACATTATTTATTGATTGGAAGGATTTTCAGATAGCACGAGGTCCATCTAACTTGTAACTGGTGTTTAGATTAAAGGGAATATTCTGACAATAGGTTTTAACTATAAACAAATGCAAATGACAGATGGTGTATTAACAGGGGGTCGATATTCACCGGTTTTAACTTTTGCTCAAGTCAAAATAATATTCTGGAGGTGATTTATATCCTTCACCGGGGGTACCAATATTAAACGCAATAACCCATTTAAACTTTAAACTTTAAACTCCGCAAAAGAAAGTAAGTTTCAACTTTAGCAAGCCCGGAAACAACCTTGGGGCTGCTGCATCAGCCATGAACTCAAGGCACGAACCAGACCAACGAAGTGTGAAGTCATGAAATTTCAAATTTTAATCATTCACTTTTGAAATTTTACACTTCTTGATAATGAAAACCATGAAATCTTAAAAATATGATGTTAGTATTTTGGTACTCTAAGCGGTCGCATCATGACGTAATCGTTACAGTGGTCGTGCTAAACTTTGGTGCAACACTGATAGTTATCATTGTCTGGTTTATTAGACTTAAGCTCATGGCAGCGTTTCGTGAAGTAAATGAACAAAAAAGCCAGAGTTTATCGATGATATTTTCAATTTATACAGTTTTAAATCGAGTTTTTTTTAGTCTGAGTCTGAGCCCACATCGCTCATTTCTTCTTCTTCAGACACGCCTTCATCCATCGACTCTTCTTCTGATTCTTCTTTCTTTTTCTTTTTTGGTTTGTCTTTCGATTTTTTCTGCTAAGAGATGGATTAGATGTTAATCACAGTGCTACGGAAAACATCTTATAGATAGAATGGTTTTCGTATGAGTGGGAAACATACGGTACTGACTCACAGCACGTACACGGTACGACATGTCGTAACATTAAAATGGCTTCCCATTGTCTTCCAGTAATTCATCCAATCACAACGCGTAGTTACGGTTACGGAAATATACGGTCCGGCTAGTCTACGAATTTACCGTATCGTTTCCCATGCACTTTCCCATATTTAAAAACAAAACGCGAAGCCAAACAATGAAAAATTTTCCACACCTTTTTTCGATTGTCGTCCGAATCTGACGAATCGCCACTCGACTCGACGAATTCAGCGCTTTTGAACTTCTGCCCCTCGGTGCTTTTTCTTGGCGAACTTTTCTTGGAGTCTACTTTCTTGGAGTCTACTTTCTTGGAGTGTCCTTTCTTGGAGTGTCCTTTCTTGGCTTTCGTTGGCGTGTCTTTCTTTTTACTCGGACTGAAATTTAAGGAAAGGCGACGTTGAGACGGCTTGCATGGTATTGTCAAAAACAGCGTATGTATATGATTACTGAGCAAGAACGAAGGACGAAAACAACAGAATACGATTCCCTTGGTCATATTGCTCTGCAAATATTAATAAATATCAGAAGGCGTGGACACGGTGCAACATTGTGCACAATATTGCAGGCAATGCTGCTGAAGTAGGATCGTTTTCTACTTCAGCAACATTGCGTGCAACAAATTTCGTAGTGACAATGCTCGCAACATCGATTGCTTGCAATAATGGCGTGCAATGTTGCACATGTGTCTCAAATATGCTTCTTTAACGTTAGTTAGCAATTTAGTGCCCGTTTGTACCAATCTAAGAAACTTGACAGGGAGTTTTGGGATGAGAGCAAGAAATTTAAATTTTTCGAATTCGTCCACAGAATTTTTGATTTCGCAGTCCGCCAAGTTTGAGAAAAACAGTCTACTAGAAAATCGTGCCACTTTACTGTTATTTTCGTCTGCTGAAATCCTTTTATTTCCATAGAAAATGTCGGAGGAAAAATTGTCAGATGAATTTTTAGAGGAGCCAAAAAAGCGTAAGAACTCACTTTCCCATCATGCTTTGTGCTAGAATTTCGAGCTCAGGCACATTGGCTATTGCATGAATCCAGTAAAAGAAGATAGTACATGTTCACTCACCTAGCGCCACTACTCTCAAGCAGCCCTTTCTTGTAGTCTTTCATTCTTTCTTGGTACTTCTCTTTTTCTGCTGCAGCTAGTTTTTCCCATTTCTGAGAAAGAAAATCGTAAAATGAGACAAGGACAAGTGGCATCTTTGGTGGAAAACGCCGAAACACTGTGCATTGTTTCGCGATTGGATGAGAGCCATCGACAGCAAGACAATGCTAACTCGACATACTGAATCATGTCTGTGATAAGATTGCCACAGGAAGCCAAAACTACGTTTCTGCCGAGGATGGAGTGGAAATATTGAAACTAACATTTTTAGAGCATAATAATTATATAGTAATACTAAATAAGGGAGTATGCGAAATAACTTATTGTTTCGTCCTTGTTTTCGATTTTCCCAGCCTTTGCCAGAGGTGAGTACTCACGCTTTTGTCGGTGAGAGCTTTCCACCTTTCTCCGCCGATCTTTGATACTTCAGTAACTGAAATTCCAGGGTTTTCGTCTTTGATTTGTTGTCTTGTGTCGTTAAGCCATAACATGTATCCACTCATGGCTCTCTTGGGTGCATTGGGATCCTTTTTCCTCTTGCCCTTCTTGGAAGTTGAATCCTTGGAAACCTGGGAAAAAATACCGATTGAATATAGGATGAAGAGAAGAGGAGAGGAGAGGAGAGGAGAGAAGAGAAGGGAAGGGAAGGGAAGGGAAGGGAAGGGAAGGGAAGGCCATAGAAGAAAGAGCTTCAGCTTTCGTTAAAACTTTGCCCATGCAGTAAAAAGAAACAAAAAATTGGCAAAAAGTTTTGCAATACTCACTTCTGCTTTAGCCTTTTTCTTAGGAGATTTTTGCTTCTCGGCTTTTCTTTTCTTTTCAGGTTTATGCTTGGTTTTCTTTGCTTTTTTCTCTGTTTCAGAGCCAGATCCATCATCTGAAGATGATGATGATGCATCACTATCAAATCTGGAGAAAACAGCAGAAGTGGATGCATCAGAAACACAAAATATGAATAAATTTTCATATCATCAGAAACAAAGTATGACATTATATACCCACTTATAGCAACAGTAGCAAGAATATAGTACACAAGGATAGTTCTACTCACTCTTCTCTGATATCTCTATCACTTTCGTCACCAGGAGCAAAGGATTCATCATCTGAATCTGTACATCATTAGAAATTGTACATAAGATTTAAAAAAACTGAATAAAGGACCTGTTGGGCTCCCTGTGGTGTAGATCAGGGTTAAATTCCTTGCTTGTTAGCTGAGTTAGATTAAAAAGTTATTGATGATATGAGCAGCATTCATTCTTGCAACTTGCAACACAACAATGTTGCATGACGATTTTGTTGCTCATATTTCTGCACCTTAACTACTTCAACAATTTTATATCTGATTGATGGTAACTACTAGTTGTCTTGGTCAGCTCAGACATGAAAAATTGGTAGGGAAATATGTGGAATGAAGCATGGCAACAGCTCTCTGTGAAATTAACAACATTGCCGATTCACAAGAACACGGCAGCATGTCCCTACCATCTTCCTCAGACTCTGAATCTCTTTCAGCAGCCTCAGCTTTGACTTGTTCCAGGTAAGCATCGTGTTCGTCTTCGTCTGAGTTGAACAAGTCCTCATCATATTTGTCACCCTTTTTAGCATTTTTGAGCTGTAGAAGTTTTAAAAACAATATGATTTAAGGAAGGAGACACCTTTGTTGATGCCTGGGTAAATCTATTTTGAGGTAAAGTGGAATAAGAGCCTAATTGTTTCTTTTCTTCTTCTTGATTTTTCAACCATTTTTCAATGCACGAATCAAAGAATTAAAACCACTTTCGTGCAGTCTTTGGTACATAGATTTTTTTGCTAAAACAAACACTTTTGCTTATTATTTCAACTGGTAAAATCAATATGCAATCCAAGGAATAAGAAAGGGGGGGGGGGGGTGTGGGATGTCAGCAATTTTTTGGTCAGATTTTGTCCATTTGTCAAAAGACTATAATCTTTAAGATTATTTTGACATGTACCTTTCCTGTATTCTTGATACGTAGGTTCTTTGCAGTCACAAAGTCAAATAGCCTGCTATATTCTTCCCTAAATTAAATGAAAAATAACATTATAAACTGACACAAAATCTACCAACACTAGCTCTATCTGTTGACCTCAGTCAAAAAAAAGTAACTTAGAGAAAAGGAAGAAGCTCTGGTTTACTTACCTTTCAATATTGCTGAAAACAATTGTGGTACCATTTTTTGTTTCTACTTCAAAGTCAAATGACCTGCTTGAACTGCCACCACCAGATACACGAGCAAAGTTAACACAAGAGATTTCGTCAAAGCGTACATGGACTGGAGGCTTGTGCACAAAAATGAAACCTCTTTCTAAGGGATACAGAAGACCACTGCCTGCACGATAAGAACATGTCATGCCACTTCCACCAGAATTGCTGAAAAAATATTGTTTTTTAAAGACATAATTATTTGACTCCTACAGAGGGGAATGTAGTTTTTAAAGGCTTGGGAAGATCTGAGAAGGGTACTGTACTAGTATATTCCACTAACATTTAGTCATTGTGCTGATATTGTTTAATCAGTGACCGAACAACATTTTCTCCTGTCCATTCATGTTTGTTCATGTTTGCTCAATAAAGAAAATAAATAACAATTGGTCCTAAAAGGTACAGAGTCATGTTATGACTTTTGAGCACGAATTCCTAAAAGATTCACACAGGAAATATTTTCAACCCTAGAAGGACTGCTGATCACCCCTACCACTTGGACAAAGGGAGTACCCCTATCCCTCGGGTGTATTTGGTCTTACTTTTTGAAGGAGCCAGGAACAGTAATTTTCTTTCCTACTACTGCCTTCATTAGTCTACTAATGATTTCATAGACTGGTCCACTCATTTCTTGGGTTATCTTGTCTTCATATTTCTCTTTAATTTCCTCTCTGTAAATAAGAATCAGATTAGAATTGAGCAATCACTCCCTGCTCATCCACACAAAATAAAAAAGCATCATTAATTAATAGACCTCTTTACCTTCGTTTGCAAATTGCCCATTTCAGACCACATGACATTCCCTTGAGAAATGATCTTTTGTTAAAATATTTACACATGAAAGAATCAACTCTCAAGAGTGGCATCACGTGGTCTGAAATGGGCACAACAAACAACGAAGGTAAAGAGGTCTATTAAAGATGATTACAATATCTACTCGAATAAGCACTGCCCCTGAATAAGAGCTGCCCTAAATAAGCACCAAATTTGAGGTGCGAAAAATTTAAATAAGTGCTGCGGCGCTTATTTGAGTAAATATGGTAGTTGACAATATACAGTAAGTGAGGTTAAATAAGATTGTTGAACTAACAACAACAACTTACTCGGACATGTTCAACTTAACATCAAACTCTTCATGCTTTTCAAACTGTGTAATCAGGAAAGGATAGCGTGTCTGTCCCTGCTTGATAGGTGGATCCATGCTTACCTATAACAAAAGACATCCTACAGCTAAGTATAAATTCCTTCACCATTGCATTCTAGAGTCATTATTTGTAGAGGTGGGAAATTTCCTGGGTAATTATCCTCTTAGATGATCTAGGTCAGGTCATGGCTAACTCCAAAATTGAATTGGAATTTAGTGTGTTAGGTTTGGTGGAGGGAGGAAAATATTTAAATCATGATATCTTTACTTTTCTGGGGAAAACTTGGGGCATGCTCCCCTGGCCCCTGTGGGTGCTATAGCACTGAGGTGTATCTGGTTATGAAGTATACACTCACTAATCAAACTACTACGTAATATGGTACATGTATTTCATATCCCCTTCCATTTCACAATACTGACAGACAACTGTTACCGGTACTTACTACTTACCACAAAAAACATGAACCTCTGGTCTTTATGAGGGAGTAGAAACAGTCTGAGGATGGTTGTGTATGGAATTTTGTAGTCATAGGTTTTACCATGAAGCTGTAAGAAGGAAGGGAAAACTTTCATGGTGTAACGACCCCTAAAAAGAAATAGGTAACAAGATTAATTTTCAGCTGATTGTCATCCATTACTGGTACTAAATGTGTGTTGTACCTTGGTGTTAAGCAGGCCACGTCAGGAATGGTCACAATAGCATCTCCTGTTATCTGGATAATATCAGCTTTGGATATGACATGATCATGGAAAGTCTGGAAAAAAATAAGGAGGCATATTATGGTTTTAAAAAAAACTTTCCATATGAAATTCTTGACCATTGTGGCTCTCCCCTCAGTCTATGAAGTTTGGCTGTGGAATCACGGCATGGAACAATCACAACAGAGCAAGCAGTAGCTTTTCTACAGAGTTGCTATTCATCCACTGAAATTCCATTTGGAATTTAGAATTTGATTTTCGTGGAGGGAGGAAAACTGGAGAAAACCCCTCAAAGCACAGGAGAGAACCATCAAGCAACTCTACTCACATTCATCACTGAACCCAGCGGGACTCGAACATGGTTGGCATTGGAGAGAGGTGATGCATTAGCAGTGCACACCACCCATGCTTCCCTGAAATCTACCCTTGAAGACTATAGGTGAGTGCATATGCTTGCTATATACCTTTACTGGGTCAGTATCAGTGCTGTCTGCTCCTGATGGGATGTAAAATCTCATTTCCATTAAAGAAATCTCAGCATCGTCATGTTGATGGAACTCCAGGGTAACTTCATTGTTGCCTGTTAAAAACAATCCAAAGAGATAAACATTAGAAAACAGCCAGTCCTTACACAAAGGAAATTGTTGTTAGATGAACAGAATGAATATAGAGCTTGAGCGTCATGTTTTCCAATTTCAGACCATGTGTTATTCTCTTGAGAATAAGATTCTTTGTTTGAGTTGTATCCATATTCATGTGTCTTCTCATACACAACCGTTAAACAAAGAAATGGTACTCTAAGGAATGACACGTGGTCTGAAATGGGAAAACATTACCCCCAAGGTAAAGAGATCTATAACTGCAGACCAAGGAAATGTAAACCTAAAAATGGTAGGCTGCACCAAACTTCAGGGTTTTGACTACTCAGGGATCCAATTAGATTGCTCCATTTTCACCTACATGTAGACTGCCTTGCCTGCCAATGGTATAATAAAGAGCTCTATTTTTTACCTGCAGTTGTTGCTTGAGAAACATCTTTCAGAGGTATTTCAAATGCTGGTTTTCCATCTACATCAAACGATAATGCTGTCCCTGAAGTATAATGATAAAACCTTTATTCAAACCAATGTTGAAAATCAATGCGTCTTTGTACGACAGGAGTGCGACACAGAGATGGTATTGAATCAACCAGGGATTGCTGACGGTATGACTTTTTATTCCAGTTCCTGGGACTCAAATAATTGACTTGGGTCCTAAGCATATTTAGAAAGCCCTTGGCCACATGTTAATTGAGTACTGGTAATGCATCAAAATTATAAAAAATGCAAAATTTCCATGTTAATATGATCCCTGATGATCGATACCTTCGAATTTAGCTGTTCCCCAGTTCCATCCTTTTACAGAGAGTTCAGTATCTTGAATCTCAATGTTGTAGAATTGTGAGAGAAATGTAGAGAGATTTTGATAGTCCTACAAAGAAAAAAGGTAAGGTTTTGAAAGATAACAAATTAAAATTATCAAGCTTAAAGAGTGGCCATTGCAACTGAGACCACTTTGACAAATTTAACCAATCATAGTAGGGAATGGAAATAAAGCATTCCAACTTAAGCCAATCAGGAGAAAGCAAGGAAGCCCGGATCTGATTATATATCTGACAAAAAACTTAAATGTTATCAACAACACAATGGGTATAAGATAATGTGATTGCAGGGCTTGAAATAACAGCCGGTCATCAGACAATGTCCGGCAAGAATTAGAACTTGTCTGGTCAAAACTTTGCCTTGCCTGTCATTTTGACCAGTAAAACTGACCCCAAAACAGGGTATGACCAAGGTAAAACTAATTTGGCTGGTCATCATTACTGCCGGCTGACTTGCCATTATTTCAAGCCTTGTGATTGGCAGGGATCAATATGATACTGATATTGCTCTATCCTGGTTGGCTAAAATTTAGTTGTTTCTGTGAAAGTGATCCTGTTTAGTGGCTGTACTGTAAAACCTAAGAAACACTTAACTGTTAAATGAATAATTGTAAAATGTACTCACGCTTTCTTTAAATCCATCAAATCTGTACTGTGCCCCAGATTTTAATAAAACTTTTAATTCTTGTCCTCTGGCAACACGCATCCAATGAGCTCCCTCTATATCATCTTTGGTTATTTGGTCAATTTTGCCAGTTTTTGTTGCTTTGAAAACAACTCCATTTTTGTGAAGCTTTAGTCTTCCTGCATTCTAAAAAATAACAATGATTTTTATAAAATAAATGTTATAAATCTTGCTTTTTGATTCAGCTGATTGGTTGCAGTTCACATGTACTTTGTATTTCATCATTCACCATTGGTATCCAAAATAATGGCTATTCTAATTCATATTTTATTCAAGAAATAAAAAAAGTGAGTGCTGTGCTTTGTGCAGTTCAAAGCACTTGAGGATTGACTGAACGATTGAGAAGTGTTGAGATGGAAGCACTCACCTACATGCTTCTCCTAAAACTTTTCTCGCATTCTGCCGCTTCCTGCATGCTTTATAACTGTACACAGCACATGCATGCATTTTCTATATCTGCAATAATCAATACTTATTTTTGTAGAAAAAGGTGAAGCCTTTTCCAAACCATATTCAGAGAGCTGATTACTGGTTGCCATATTTCAAAATTTTAAGATCAGTTTTATGCTGTCAAAAATGTTGAATATTGCAATGTGATTTTGCATCTGATGATACCGGACATCATTTGCAGGGACGTTGGAGCATATTAAATATTTTCTAATTTTCTAATCTGAGCCCTCCCACTTTAAAATTTTTAAAGTGGGAGGGCTAAGATTAGAAAATTTAAAAAACTAGTATGTACTAGTATGCAAAAGGTAAAAAAAAAAAATAGGAGGGAGGCATATTAAATATTTTCTAATTTTCTAATCTGAGCCCTCCCACTTTAAAATTTTTAAAGTGGGAGGGCTAAGATTAGAAAATTTAAAAAACTAGTATGTACTAGTATGCAAAAGGTAAAAAAAAAAAAAAAGGAGGGAGGCTAAAGCCCCATTGCCCCCCCCCCCCCCCCTGGCTCCTATGTCCATGATTTGATAGATTGATGCCAAGGATGAGTTCTCTCGAAAATCAGGACTCAAAGTGAATAAAACATAGATATTGCTGAGCATATTCTGAAAGCCTCAAAGAACAGTGCAGGTAGATATAAAACAGCTTCAATACCCAACAAAGGAATATAAGCTTACAGAATAGCTCGTTTCGCGGCAAAACTTAGATGCAACTTATCTAGAGAATTCAGCTATAAATATCCGTACCACACACGATTGGCAATCTTATTTATTCTCCATGATACTCCAATTTAGTAAACAGTATTGCTATGATAAGAATCAGCCCTTCTTTAACGACTTTTACCAGTAGCACAAAACGAAATGAAAGCCTAATTTTGACAAAGTTTTACGATCGCCATTGCTTACCAAAGCTCCCCGAACAAGGAGAGCAACTTCGTTGAACTCCAACCCTTCTGAAGCCATGGCTCTTCTCTACCCGAGTCTTCTTGACGATTATTCTTACAATCTAAAGGATTTCAGCCAAATTAGTTTGTTTTATCCTCAACATGTGAACTAAATCCAACATGGACGATTATTATTCCCCTCGTGTGGAAAACAGGGAGACTGGCTCTAGGTTTTAATTGGTCTAGGAAAAATTCGCGGGAAGATCGTTCCGGTGAATTCTTTGCGCGGAAATAAAAATTCGTAATATTTTTTCTTTCATTTTCGTCTCTTCAGTAAAAGGTTGAAATACTTATGAAGCTAACCACCCTTCACATATAGGTGGGTGCTTCTTCTAAGACCTTCTCAGTAAATGGGTCAAATATTTATAAAGCGAGCCACCCTTTTCGTAGAGGTGTTGGAGCCAGGCTCTCTGGGAAGGGAATGGTCCCTACCGACGAGTCTTACTAGTAGTAGTCTCTCACGAAAGGAGGGAGCCGAAGGGCCGGACGGGGGAAGGGAGCGCCCAGCTCATTCAAATCCCGCACATTTTATCACACCTTCAGCACACCTAACGACTTGGGCGAGGTCACTGATCAGCTGTTGTTGAGGGCAATAATTTTGGATGATTGGTAGATTAATATTTTCTCTTTCGCAGCAGCCGTTTTTCACTCCCTAGCGGAATGCTGTCATATGTGATATAGCTAACATCAAGGCTCTGATTGGTTCCTAAACACTCAAAAAATGTCAGCTGTCACTCAATCAATCGGTCATGATCACTCAATCAATAATCAACCAATCAATCACCTTATGGCATTCAGAATTTGTGAAATCCAATACCATTTCCGGTCTGACTTGCTAGATACCTAACCCCACCTTCAGAAGTAAATCAATCCTTCACTGACCTTCGCGCTCGTCTAGCGGCAAGGTAGCTCAGAGTATTCGAATTCTCTGTCTCCAAGCTTTCTGCAACCATGAATGGGTTTAGCTTCCTAGCAATTCCTATTCTGTTGCTTTTGAAAGCAAATCTCTACGAAGCCCAATCGCCCATCAAGACCATCAACATAGCGGCCGGCAAGCCTATAACGGCTACAGCAACATGTGGTGTTGGAGTCAGTGAGCCTGAATTGTACTGCAAGTTGGCGAGTGTCCCAGGAAAGTTTGGAATCAAAGGACTAGAGTGTGATCGCTGTATTCCTGATTCCTACTCCAAGGATCATGCTATAAAGTACGCAGTTGATGGATCAGAAAAATGGTGGCAGTCTCCACCGCTTTCAAGGGGACTCAACTATCAGAGAGTCAACATAACGATTAATCTCAAACGGGTAAGACTTTTGCGCCGAGTTTTAATCAATAACCAACATACAGGCAACCATTCTTTTAAGTGTGCGTCTATTCTTAATAAGAGTCTTTTAATTTTTAGAGCAATCAAGAATTTAAAAAAGTTACAGTATAAGATTATTTATTTGAAACTTTAGGACGGTGATCGATGTGTTGTGATTGACATTCCAGTTTTGCGTGTGGCGCGCGCTTCATAAAATTTGTCACGAATCTGGCCGTAGTTATCTTCTTCATTCTTCACCTTTAAGTATCACTTAAAATTATTTAATCTGAAACAGAGTTAATAAGGTAATAGTTGATAAAAGCGCATATTTTTTGTTACATATTTTATCTAGTAAATATTTTTGTTCCAAAGCCATTCTGTAACACGAGAACCGAAGAGAAATCCCCATGACCCGAGGTGCGAACCTCCCTGTGCAAGCGACATAAAAAATGTTATTTTTAAAAAGGCAGTTTTTATCCTCGAATTTCTTGTTTTACGTTTCCAGGATTTGAAAGCTTATGGAATATCACTACACTGTATATTTATTTCGGTAGTTATCTAAGTTTTATACGCTGTGTTTTGCGCATTTTGATGCCACGTATAAAACAGAAGCCAAAAGAATGCTAGACATTCTCCGTCGTTCAGCTGAGGTTTCCGGTTGCATGACTTGAAGAAACTCTCCCTTCTTTATTGCTTTCTAATCATTCTATAATTTAGATGCACATTGAATATTAATTCTGTATCATTACAAGGACGTACAGAAAAGCTTCGATTTGAGAAAAAATCGGACAGACAGACAGTTATTTTACTGACTATATGTGGACCTGTACCCAGGCTTCCATCTCGTCGAATCTAACCACGTGTGCAAGCGAGACGAAGCGCGGGTGTTTTGACGGTCACAAGAAAGAAAATTTTGAAGAACTTTTTTATCATTTTGACGAGCTAATTTCACCTAAAAGTTAGGAATTTTCTTTCACCGCGTTATTTTAAAACAGTTTTGATATCATTCAAGTCATTTTGAGACGTTTTGGAGGGTTTTTCTCGTGTTTTAAGATGGAGAAGTAAGAATACTGTAAAAGTACTGTACACTGTAGTACTTTTCAAGACTTATTTTAAGCTAAGAGGCGTATTCCAAAACTTGTACCATAGACAACTAGAATTAATTGTTGAAATTGTTTAATTAGAATATTTGTTTGCATAATGCTGTTGCTCAGGGTTAGCCTCAATTTTATGTAGAATTTCATGTGTTCCAGTGAAGGTCCTTGGAATTTCAAAGTGTCTGTATTGCTGAAGTTGAGCATTCTTTACTTTACTGTTGGTATTTGTGAATATTTGATACTAAAATGAGGCTATAAACCCTGAGTAAAGGAGTCTGAGTCTATAATCAAAGAATACAGAAGTATTTTATACACTGTGAATTGAAAAAAAATCTATTTTAAATATTTTTGTTTATTTTGTGATCAACAGGCATATCAAGTTGCATATGTCGTCATCAAAACTGGTAATGCTCCTCGGCCAGGTGTTTGGTCGCTTGAACGTTCTGTCGACAATGGACGCACCTTCACACCATGGCAACACTTTGCTACATCTCCAAGTGAATGCCGAAGATACTTTGGTATTGAAACCTTGCTTGCTCTAACAAGGGACGATTCTGTGAAATGCTCTACTGAGTATTCTAGTATTCCACCTTTTGAGAATGGGGAGGTTTGTGAACTATTCCTATTCATATATTGAATATTTGAATTTCTGAGCAAAGACGAAATTATATCATTAATGAAAACATCCTTGGACTGGATGCTAACTTATGCATGTTGTCCCCTATAAACATTACCTGTACCTTTTTATACACATTTGCTGAGAGGAGACATTTGTGTATTATAGACCCCTTGTACGTGACATCACAGAAACTCAATTGGGAAGACAAAACAAATGAATTTCAATCTCCTGAGAATTGGAATCTATTGTTTTGTCCTCCAAATTGAGCTGCATTTTGAAGTGCTGCAAGGGGTCTGTTGCTTTTTCCAATTTTCTATTTAGTTTTATTTCCCATTTATTTTTTTCTAGATTCACATTTCACTGGTAAGAGACAGACCTGGTGCAGCAAACTTTTCCTACAGTCCTACTTTACAGGTAGTTCTTATTATATAATAATAATAATAATAATAATAATAACAACTTTATTTACAGAAGGATTAAAGCTGAAGCAAGTCTTCGACTGGGCCTTCTAGAAAAGAAAGAAAACATATAAAAATAATGAATAATTAAACAATAATTAAAATAAATACAAAAAATTCTCATTATTTTTAATTTGGTTTGATATACCAACAGCTGGTAAAAGTGTAGAATAGCACCTCCAATTGACATTTCAGTCGACAACCAGTCTTTTGATGGCTGTTATCCAACCGACAATCCAAAGCTCTTTGCTAGATTGCATCAGTTTCAATCTGGTTGCTTGTAACATTTAAGCGGGTACTGCCCTTCTTAACTGTTGTTTTCTCTATTGCTAGGAATGGACCAGAGCTTCTCACATTCGTCTGCGGCTGATGAAAGTCAAGACTCTTTTAACAGATCTTTTGCCGCTGGCCAGGGAGGATCCTACAGTTACACGTCGGGTAAAGGATCTATATTACGGTTTGCTACATTACAGCCATTCTCAGACACACGTGCACTGTTGCGATTTTTTCTGTCGCGACAAAGTAGGGTTTGGTGGATGTCATTCAAAGCGTTTCCATGACATTCCATATGCACATGCCTTTATAGCTTTGTGTTTTCCGACAGTGCTATGGCAACGATTTTGATTGACGTCCACCAAAAACCAACTTTTCGCGACAGAAAAATTCGCAAGAGTGCACGTGTGTCTGAGAATGGCTGTAACATAGCTATAGAATAGACCTATTTTAGGTGATGTGTTGATTATGGTAAAAAAATGTTTACAGTGGATGTCTAACTATAACTTTTGCTGCTTCTCATTTATGTTTTTTCAAGTTTAAAACTTTAGGGTTCTTGTTCCATGATGATGTTGGGTTTTAAAAGGTTTGGTTTTGAAATAACGTTCATTCTTATTATCTATTTTCAGTACTTTTATTCCATCAAGGACATTTCTGTTGGTGCTATTTGCATGTGTAACAGCCATGCTGATCAGTGTTTGGAGTCTCAGAGAGGCTCAGCAGTTGAGTTTGTTTGCCGCTGCAAGCACAATACATGTGGTTCCCGATGTGAGAAATGTTGTCCTTCATTTGTGCAGAAAAAGTGGAGACCAGGATCACCAACAAGGAGCAATGAATGTGAAGGTTTGTATATACTTTCCTTCTTATCTTCCTTTTTCATACCACATATACAGCTATTTCAAAAAAGGTTGAACGGGCAAACAGTGATGGACGATTGCATGACCAAAATGAACTGTGGGACATCGTTGGCTTAGAATGAGAACTAATGTTTCCAACCTTTATTTCTTATATTATACTTATTTTTTAATTTGTTCCACAATGCACAGCTTGTAACTGCCATCAACATTCATCAGAATGTTACTATGACCCTACTGTTGCGCAGTCTAGAAGAAGTCTTGATTTGAACAATCGGTATGAAGGAGGCGGAGTCTGCGTCAATTGCCAACACAACACTGCAGGGATCAACTGTGAAAGATGTAAAGAAGGGTACTATAATCCTACTGGAATACCCAAGACCTCTCGGGGTGCTTGCCGATGTGAGTCAACTTTGTAATAAATTAAACTGGGTGACAAACCCAATAGGAACTCTGGAAGTTAGTGGTAATGGTTTTTTATAATAATAATAAAATAATTATATTTATTAACTTATATAGTGAAATAGGAAATGAAATATTGAACTACATCAAGAAATCTTTTACTCTTTGCACTTTCTTCCTATTTATCCATTCCTCCTTTATCCATCTCATTTGTCTGTGTGTGTGTACATGTCTTTAAACAGAAGGGGGAGGGGGATCACCATTATCAGTTTTAGTGGGAGGACATCTTGGCTATTTAGTACAAAATTTCTATTAGAAATAAGTTAAGCGGACACCCTCAGAGAATTATCAAGTTGCCCCTTGAGGTAAAGGAGGTTTATAAATACAAGTAGAAATTTGAAGATATCCTGCAGTGTTCTACCACAAGCCCTGCCTTGTCCCTCCAGATCTGTTTGACCTAAGATTAATTGTTATTTTAATTTGATTTTTTAGCTTGTAATTGTGATCCAAAATACTCAACTGGTCGTTGTTACGATGGCAGTGGTGACTGTGAATGCAAATCAAAATATGGTGGAGCTCGTTGTGACCGATGCAGTGAAGGCTTCTATGGATTCCCAGACTGTAGACGTATGTAATAGCATGATTAGTTTCTCCTCCTGAGGAAAATCCTGTTCAAACAGGGCTTTTTAGAGGGGCATCTAGATGCAGAATTAATATCACAAAAAATAATTTCTACAACATCTACACTTCCTCAAATTTTTTAAATTTGATGATTCCCACACATGCGAGGAAGTTTTGGATAAGAAAATAATAATATGATAAAAGGATAGGGCTTGAGAGTGGGATAAAGGAAGCAGTAATCTAGAGAACAAAGCAAAGCTGGCAAACCACTAATACCATGAGTAACAACAAGGCAAAGCATTTAACATAAGCATGCACATGACAATGGGATGCATAACCTCTGACCACCACTCTCTCCTGTTAACTTTGATTAATTGATAATCAAATTCAATGTGTTCTTTTATTTTCAGCCTGCGATTGTAATCCTTCTGGCACCACTGGACGAGTGTGTGGCCCAACAGGGAACCAGTGCCCTTGTAAGCCAAACTTTTCTGGTAACAAATGTGACCGCTGTGCACCTGGTTACTATGGCTACCCTCAATGCCAACGTAAGATTTTAGTTATTGTTGTTGTTGTTGTTATTGTCAATTATTATTGTTATTATTATTATTATTATTATATTCTCCATGGGAGTATAAGACTTGTTGACATGTCGACAAGTGAAGGTTTAATCCTTGCCTCTCACACTATCACTGCTAGCAAGCATTGCATACAAATCTAACCAAACCCCACCCCTCCCCCACAGCAGAGGAATGGATACATTGGGTATGGGTACTACATCAATCAGGGACTTCACAACCATGCCCTTGTTGAGTCATCTGATTGTTTTTATTTATTTGATCAGGTTGTAACTGCGATAATTTTGGCGCATATGATAGTTATTGTGACCCTACAAATGGTCAGTGCCGCTGCCGACAGACCTACCGAAGTAGACAGTGTAACCAGTGTAACAGGGGCTTCCATAGCTTCCCAGAATGCAAGCGTAAGTATTAGAATGTATCTACATCTATTTCCCGCAGTGTATAACAGTAGTTATATGGTAACACATTGAGCATTGGTCTGGCCATGTTGCAAAATGGACCAATGCTGAACCAACTGAGCTTATCATGTAACAGGCTACAAGGAATGGTCGCAAACCAGTCGATCGAGGAAACCGTGTAGTTTCCCCATAGTTCTGTGACAGTTTTCTTTCCACTTATTCATTGCATGCAGTAGATGGACCTTGCTTACCTTACAGCCTTGTTGACTGGCCATAGATTTCACTCTACCTTGCCTCACATTCAAACCCTTGAGGACGAGGTTATATATCTATTATCTGGGCACATGCACCACTAACATTTTAACCTGAGATATCTCGAATCCCCTGTTATTTCGAACCTTTTCCCTAATCCCTAGGAGTCGCAAGATAACAGGAACCATGCTGTAGATCTTTTTAGCTCAATGCAGCATTTATTTTTCCTGTATGAGATTGACACCTATTGTATTTGTTTTTCCAGCTTGTAACTGTGATTCAGAAGGCACCGCCCCTGGTATTTGTGATCCAGTATTTGGACGCTGTATCTGCTTGAAGAACTTTGCAGGTGCTCGTTGTGATCAGTGTAATGAGGGCTACTACAGATTCCCTGAGTGCATAGGTAAGGCTACTCTCAACCGAGGTCCTAAAAATTTAAACTGCAACAGCACTTTTCAATCTAGGTCCTGATACCCACATGACGTCTTGAATTTTGTCTAAGACTACTGTCTTCAAATTGTGTGAAATGCAGTCTCTTGATAACACTAACATTTTTTGAACTGAAACGTATGTTGCTAATAATTTATTGGTATTTTTTAAAATAATATCAGGTTGTGGCTGCTCCAGAGAAGGATCTGTCACCCCACGCTGCAACGCCAGAGGTGCCTGTACTTGTAAAGACAACTACATCGGAGCCAAATGCGAAAACTGCAAGCTTGGTTACTATAACTACCCGAGGTGTATCAAGTGTGCATGCGACCCACGTGGTGCAGTCCATGAAATTTGTGACCTGAATACTGGTCAATGTACTTGCAAAGATGATAACAGAGGGCTGAATTGCAACCAGTGCAGAGCGGGATACTATGGGTTCCCCAACTGTAGACGGTGTAGTTGTAATCCAGCTGGTAGTAAGCCCATTGTTGGACGACCATATTGGGATTGCTCCTATTCTAATAATGTAAGTACAGAATGACTTGGATATTTAACAACAGAGGCATGCACAGGAGGGGGGGGGGGGGGCTTGGTCATTTGTGCAAATCTAGGACAAAATTCTAGATATCTCCAAAGATATCTCTAAAGCTTTTTGTGACCAAAAATTTTACATGACTTACTGATGACGTCAGTACTCTATATTTAGACGCCCCTAATGATGTCATGTACTTTTCCCAGGGTCAGTGTGATTGTAAAGACAACGTCCAAGGTCTGATATGTGGCGAGTGTAAATCAGGGTTCCATAATCTTAGCGCCAGCAACCCAAGAGGCTGTGATGCATGCTATTGTGACTTGGCAGGGGTAGTGGCTGGACTTTCCAACTGTGATGACGGTAATGGACAGTGTACATGTAAACAGCACGTGACAGGCATGAGGTGTAACACGTGCAAAGTTGGGTACTTTGGACTTGAAGCGAAACGGGAATTTGGCTGCTCAGGTATGGTTTAATTATGTTTTATTGCTGGGTTTCAATCAGCTGATAAAAGCCTTTGAATCTCGTTATCTGCTCCAAATGGTGGTCAAACACTGACCACCATGGCCATGTGCTGTCAATCAGACAGAATTTGACTGAAAACTTGAAATAACGTCTAGTGATGAAGAAGTGAAACCTTAAAATCGAATTTATAAGCTCGCTCGATATTGTTTTTTTTGCCGTATTTGACGTTGCACGATATTTTTTTAAGGATCGGGACCTTGCTTGATATTTTTTTGGGACTTAACCCACCCCCTATCAAAAATCAAATTGCCCGTCCCTAACCTCAGGTATGACGGGGGTCGCGACCCCCCGACCCTCCCCTGGATCCGCCCTTGGACGGGACCATCATTTATACGGTCACCTTAGGAGCGTGCACAAAATGAGCCAACCCGAAGGCCAAAAGCGATGATTGTACTAATAAATGTGTCCATTTATACAGGGTGTAACTGTGATGTGGGTGGATCGTACGACCAAGTGTGTGATGCTAAGACTGGTCAGTGTAAATGTAGACCTAACGTAGAAGGTCTTGACTGCAGCAGGTCAGTAACAAAATAGATGTAATCCTTCTATTACCAGTTATTAAAGGTCATTCATTAGTCTAATGATAATGGGACTATTTATGGAGATGATGCACAATCTTGATGTACCTTACTGATGGTAGTGACGATGATTTGATGATGATGATGATGATGCACCATCTTGATGTACCTTACTGATGGTAGTGACGATGATTTGATGATGATGATGATGATGCACAATCTTGATGTACCTTACTGATGGTAGTGACGATGATTTGATGATGATGCACAATCATGATGTACTTTACTGATGGTAGTGACGATGATTTGATGATGATGCACAATCATGATGTACTTTACTGATGGTAGTGACGATGATTTGATGATGATGATGATGATGATGATGCACAATCATGATGTACCTTACTGATGGTAGTGACAATGATTTGATGATGATGATGATGCACAATCATGATGTACTTTACTGATGGTAGTGACGATGATTTGATGATGATGATGACTTTATGATATTTCATAATGAATACTAAATAAGAACGATAGCAATGTTACATGATGATGATTATTGTATGATGATGATGTTAAATGATGATGATAAAGATGATGACTTGATGATGTTACGATGATTATGATGATGATGTTGATAATAACTTCATAATGATGTTACATGATAATGATGATACTGGTGATGATGATGACATGATGATGATTAAGAATAATGATGACTTGATGATGATGTTACATGATGATGATGATGATGTTGACAATGACTTCATAATGATGTTACATGATAATGATGATGTTGGTGATGATGTTGGTGATGATGATGATGACATGATGATGATGATTAAAAATAATAATGACTTGATGATGATGTTACACGATGATGATGATGATGATGATGATGATGATGACCAATATATTTTATCATTCCAGGCCTATTAAAGACTACTACTACCCAGATCTTTTTCATGTCAAGGCAGAGGTAGAAGATGGGTGTGTTCCTGCTCCAGCTAATGGTGTACAAGGCCGTGATATACCCGGCCGTCTACTCCAGTCAGATCCCGCCAGACAAGGTGATGATACCGGTAACTGTAATCCTGTACGATATGGTTTTGATGAGGCCGTCTATCCGGGTTTCACGTGGAAAGGATACGTTGGCTTCAACGCTTTGCAGGTAAGAAATCTGCAAGTTTTTCCCAATACCCTGTAGAAAGAACCTCTGGGCTGACCAAAGTCAGGGCATGGCTAACTCACAGATCAAACCCTGAAACAACCTCTGGGCTGATCAAAGTCAGGGCATGGCTAACTCACAGATCAAACCCTGAAACAACCTCTGGGCTGACCAAAGTCAGGGCATGGCTAACTCACAGATTGAATTTAGTTGAATGATAAATATTCGTACTTGATCCTTTAATTTTATTTGGAAATTTATGAGTTACAGCTATTCTTTTTTTTTTTTTTACTATAACAGAAAGAAATCAAGGTCACCCTTGAAGTCCCAAAGACAGGTCGTTACCACGTTGTATTTAACTACGCACTTAACGACAGCAATCCCGTGAGAGGAGAAATTTCCCTCAGTCCACGTGGTCAAGGATCAAAGCAAAGCAGTTCTGTTACGTTTGGTTCTACTCAAGCTGGATCGACTTATGTTAGCGGGTTTACTACAGCAGGAGAACCGGCACAACCGTCTCAGTTTATGTTGACGCGGGGGACTTGGGATTTGACGTTTAAAGCACCCCCCTCTAAGCTTCTTGTTGTAAGTCAAAATAAGTAGAGATCTTCATTGGTCATTACGCTTCTAATTATTACTTAATATAACATTTTTCTTGGGAGGAAATAAGAGGGCAAGAAGCAAGAATAAATATGTGAATTATTCTTTCTCGAAATATAAACCTCTCCAAGAGCAAATCAATGGCCATCTTGGTGGTATATGATAAGAGACGTTCTTTGAAATACCACCAATATGGCCGCCATGACTTTTGCCTTGAGATATCATCGGTGATATTCAGGAAAATGCGCAAAGACAAGATATTTTAATATGTTAAAAGCATTTAAGAAGATTAGACTTTTTTTTGATTAAGAGGAGAGTGGTCGCAAGGAGAGCTTCAACTGTTACAACACTGATGTTTACCTGCACTCTTTTTTTCCAGGATTACATCTCAGCCATCCCTCAGGAATACTACCAGGCGTATATCCTCGAACGTAAAGTAACTAACCCATGTATAGTGAATAGTCAAGATCCCTTGTGTGTTCAGTACTCGTATATCAACACCATCCAACCTGACTTCCCTACAGTCGAGCTAGAGACAGGGTACATCATTACAAGACAAGGAAGACAACAGACTCATGTGTTTGATGACAAGAGAGTATTGGAACAGCTTGACTTTAATGCTATGGCTTATCTAGACAGGACTCAGGTTAGTAGTATGCAGCTATTTCAAAAAGGTTTAAGGGGCGAATGGTAATTGGTTATTGCCGATTATACGACCGAATGGAACTGTTGGACAATAGGAATTTTCTCATACTTATCTTGTGATACTTCATTGTGAATTTTTCAGTTTAAAGGGTCTCATTTTACCTCGCCGATCGCTGTTTGCAAATTCAACTTTTTAGAAATATCTTTATTTTCAACACGCGCATAGAATGAAAGTAGGTGTATCGCAAGTGACTTGCATAGCTGCGCTTAACTAACAAACTAACCAGATCTCAATTACAAGTCATGGACAATTAATGGATCCCAAACCAAATTGTTATAAGACCCTCTGCTGGGTTTTGTTTTACGTTACCGGCAAATAGACCATTTTCGAGATGCGCGAGCGCTTTCAAAAATGTCGCAGGCGCGTACATGATCTTATTTTCGGGCAGCGTCAATAGCGCGCGTGATCTTGCCCGAAAATGCCTCTTTTTCATGTCTGCGCCTGCGATATTTTTGAAAGCGCTCGCGCATCTCGAAAATGGTCTATTGTCACTGCGTTGTTGTTGAAATGCAGAACATGATTGTTCTTCTAATAACACATCGAGTGGAACATCTTTTCTAGATTACCAAATGCAAACTATTCTTTCCTTAGACTCGTGTAACAGAAGACGTGAACCTGCCAAAGGCAGGAGACTACGTACTCGTCATGCAGTACTACCACCCCTCAGACCAAACCAAGACGCTAGACGTGTACCTCCGATCAAGAAGAAGCCAGCAGAAAGGAACCTTTTATCTTCACAGCTGTCGCTTTAGGTTTGGCTGTCGTCAAGTTGCTTTGGATAAAGACAGGAGACTGAAGATATTCAAGGCTAATGAAATTGAACGACGTGTTATAACTCTTCTTATAGATTCTGATACATCTGTAGCCGTGGTAAGTAATGCATAGTTGCGGTTTTCTTTTAATAAGGCTTTCGTCACAGGGGTGGATCCAGGATTAGCTTTAGGGAGGTGTGCTGCATTTGAAGGGCACCCGCACGAGAAAGAGACTGAGTCCCCCCCAAAAAGAGAAAGTTATTAAGTATTGGATATCTTCGAAGCTCCAGTAGGCCTAGGGAGGGTTGCAACCCTTAGAATCAAAGGGGAAAAAAACCTATTTTTTGTTGGTTATCTTCAATCCAGGGGGTGCCCACCCCATGCACCCCCCTGGATCCTCCCCTGGGTCACCAAGGTAACTACTAACTCAAGGTTTTTGCCGTCTTCGTATTCCTTCATTAAGGCCTAAGTTTTTAAAACAGTGCACTTTATATTTCAATCTCACCTACCGGAAATACGTCATATCTCATGCTCTTTTGTTTCTCTTAATTCCCCAGGACTCCATTACCGCTATTCCACTTGAACAATGGAATCTAGACTACGTAGTTCCCAGGCCTCTCTGCACCACCAAGAATAACAAATGTATTTCTACATCGTACCCGGTCCCAAAGGGTGCGGTTCAATATGATGTCGCTGCGGATGGAAGTAAACCGCCTCCTAATATCTTGAACCCTAAAACTACTCTCAAGTATCTAGAGGGAGAGGTGAGACTGATTACACAGGGAACCCAATTCTAATATTTCCATTGACCATTTTGCTGAAGAATAGACTGAAAACGCGCACGTGCTGAAATTATAAAGCACAAGAGAGAAGTGTTAAGAGAAGCACTAATCGTAGTAGAGTGTTTCTCAACACTTCTCAAAGGTTCTTCGAACCCTCACGTTCAACTGCAACTGCGCACAGCACAGTTTTTTTAATTTCGTTTTTATAAAGACAAATTAGAGAAGCCATTAATTTGCATACCAGAAAAGTGTACGCCGTACGCGCGTGCTGTAAGCCCTTATAAAGAACATGCCCCCAGCCAATGAGAAGGCGAGATTTTTCCCAGTTATTTATAATTAATAGAAATAATCATGTGCAAGTCTCTCAAGCTTTAAGAGGTTCAGGTGAGACCACACAAGGAAACCAGTGGTCATAAATATAGCACAATCAGAAATAGTGGCGCTACGGCAGATTTTGTATGAGTGTGAAAAGTCAAGGTACACGGCACGTTTACGGAAACGGCATTCAATGTTGAATATTATCACACACGGCATAACATTAACACGGTCACGGCAAGGCGCGCTTTTTGTCGTGCGTTTTTCATAGTCATACGAAAACTGCTCTATGTTAACACAGCACTAGTTTAAACCATAACTGATCTGAGTCTCTTCTGTCTTTTCTAGACCTCATACAGTGTTATATACAATAACCTGCGAACGGGCAAGTACACCGTTGTAGTCCATTACTACCAGCCTAAACACGTGACTTTTACATCAAAAACCACCGTAACCAGCGATCGAGCGATCCCGGGGGATGTGCAGTTGGATTATTGCCCTAATGTTGAAGGTTGTCGAGCCGTTGTACAAAACAAGGATGACAAATTCGTCAGTACAACTTCGTTTGATATCGGAAGACCATCGGGAGAGTTCCGGATGACAGTGCCGCGGGGATCCTCAGCATGGATAGTAAGTAACAGGGTCCCCAGGGGTCAGGGAAAAAGATCGTTAGGGAAAAGTCAGGGAATGTTGTATACAGCTAACTAATAAAATCTGTCCTCATACTTGTAATGTCGAAGATAACTAAATCTTTTCAAATGAAAAATTATTTTAAGTATGTGGGACTTGTGTGCATGTTGAGTTATACAAGCTATATTGGAAATGGCATGAATGCAAATAATTTTTTTTTTTGCGAATTAGTCAGGGAAAATGGTTATTAAGTCAGGGAAAAGTCAGGGAAATTTTAAATTAAAATTAAAAATTTTGAGTTTGGCTGGGAACCCTGAAGTAACAAAACAGAGACTAAGTGTTGAAGGGGGCGCACTAAATTTTATTTCTACTATTATATCGTGAGCGAATAGCGGCGTAGCCAAGGGGAAGGCCCAGAACGCCTCACCATTTTGCTGGTAGTATTTTTTAGCACACTTGATAGAAAAGAGATTAACTTATCGCGAATGACAGACTATGAAAGTGTTGCAATTTTTAAGTACAATAGTTACCATTTAAAAAGAGGCAACGAATGATTTAAACCCTTTTCTCAACTCTAGGACTCGCTAAGCCAAAGCATAGTATGCTAACTCAAAAGAACAATGAATAATCAATTCATCATGATCTATTTTCTCCAGGACTACGTTCTCTTCATCCCACAAGACAGATTTTCTCAAGAAGTAGCTGATCCAAACCCTGTTTCCTTCTCCAAAGATTTCATCGTGGACTGCGCTAAAGACAGTTTCTTCATCAAGCCCTCTGCTTCGTCTGTCTGCACCAAGCCTGTTTTCTCACTCGCTACGGCATTTAACAATGGGTAAGTTTTTTGCTGCGTGAAAAGTAGAATTGAGTTCGAATCCCCTGGAGGTCGGATATTTTTCCAATTTGCTTGAAGAAACATAATTACTTCACTCTAATAATTTACACTGCACAGCAAATCCTAATACTTAAGTACAGACCTGTCTTCGACTGTGTTATCTACATCCACTGCTGGCAGAACAAAGCTTCAAATCTTCCTACCCTGGGCTCCAAACCTAGTCAGTAGAGGGAGACCCTCTCTACTAACTATAATCCAAGGTTTTTGTTATTCTATTCAACCACAAGCTTTGTTCTGTCGGTAGTGGGATCATAGACCATAAACCATAGACCTTTTCTGTAGATAGTAAACATGGTGCGCTGTGGTCTAGATTCAGTACAAACATCTATTGTTCATCTTGTCGCTCACTATCAATAGACGTCACTTCCGGTAGTATCTCCGTTTTCACTTGCTTGTAGAATGTTGTAGGTTGTCTGTATATCTTGGTTTCATGTTGTACAAATAGTCAGATAGAATACTTTGAGGAGTTATTTTGACATGATTTGATTTAAGAATCACTAGTTGCCCCCCAGTCAACCATTGGTTGTCCCCCAGTCAAATCCAGAAAAGTCACGTGATTGATAGTAAGCATGTGGTTTGTACCGAAGCTAGATCATAAAGCATCCTGTTTTAGCGCATGACAACTGATCGATAACACTAATCAGTATGAAACTTTTATAAAACATCAACTCTGGACCGGAAATAATGTTTAATAAATCTATTTATTGTATTGCAGATAAATGACCATTAATAATTAGCTTTTTCTGTTCTTTACCCCAGGACATTCCCGTGTGAATGTGACGCTCAAGGAGCTGTAGACAGTGAATGTAGAAAGTTCGGTGGTCAGTGTCGCTGTAAACAAAATGTCATCGGTCGCAAGTGCAACAGATGTAAAACTGGGTATTATGGTTTTCCCAACTGTTACAGTAAGTGGTCCATAATTTTCTTTCTTTGCGTCTTTACTGGGGAATCTCACCATGGGGTCATGTGACATTTTGATACATGAAATATCGTTTATGGCCCTGTTTACATGAAGGTAGGGTGACCCTACTGCTAGGGCAAATTCTTGGTTTTGGTATCCCCTGAGAAAAGAAAAAAAAGAAAGAACCAGGGTTATGCAATCTTCTTGTACTACTGCTGTGCACAGACATATTCTCCCATTTTCCACATCCCATTCATTTTTCATTTTATTTCTCATTTAGAATGCCAATGTGTGTTCTGTAACGAGGTGACTGGAGCATGTGATTGCCCTACCAATACCGTTGGACGGAACTGTGAACTCTGCCTAAAGGGGACCTACGGCTATGATCCCATCTTGGGTTGTCAGGACTGCAAGTGTGACGTGTCTGGTGTTATTGGTGGTGACGTGGCTTGTGATCCCGTCACTGGAACATGTCCCTGCAAGCCCTCGCACACAGGTCGCAGATGTAATCAGTGTACACCTGGTCGCTATGGTTACCCGTACTGCGATAAATGTGACTGTGATAAGAGGGGTGTGGTCAGTGATATATGTGATGCCACAGGAACTTGTCTTTGTAAGGTAATTCGTGATATTCGTATTTATCTTAGATACAACTGTATTATCAGACACATTATTTATATCATTATCTGTAACAGGCTGGTGTATTAGGAAGACGTTGTGATACATGCGCGTCTGGCTTCTACAACCTCGATGCTAAGAACCCTAATGGTTGTACATCCTGCTGGTGTTCAGGCCTGTCTAAGATATGTTCAAGCTCCATTCTTAAAAGGTAACGGAAAAAAATCTCAACGGCTTTGACTTTCGAATTTACCCAAGGTCGGATCCAGTGAAGAGGTGCAGGGGGTGTGCACACCCCCTCAGAGCAACTTTGTTCCACTATTTTGAAGATACCCAATATTAAATAATGTTTCCTTTCTTTGATTCTAAGGGTTGCACCCCCCTGGGCTGACTTTGTGCCCTGCACCCCTCCCTGAACAAAATCCTGGATCCGCCCCTGTTATCCCATTCGTATAGAACTTTTCAGCTCGTGCGTAATGTTTTCCCATTTCAGACCATGTCATTCTCTTGAGAATAAGATTCTTTCTTGGGGTTGTATCCATCCATATTCATGTGTCTTCTTATGTGCAACCGTCAAACAAAGAAATGATACTTAAAAAAATAAAAGAAACGAATACCTTTTATTATGTGCTTTATTTTGCCAACGTAATAATCTCAATAACTTCAGAATGCTAATCAATCCTCCTACTTGTATCGTGTTATAGATTCAGTATCATAAAAATGGATGCCTGGCGCATAGAAAATACTCCCGCCCAGGTGATCAAGAACGGCAACACCGTGATAGTATCTGTAGCTGGCAAGAGAACTAACCCTGACAGACCTATTTATTGGCTGGCACCTGAGGAGTACTCAGGAAAACAGGTATGAAAATCTCATAACCAGGGACGTTACTACGGGGATGCATCCTTTCCCATGTTGCATCCTTTTGCAGACCTTTTGCATGAAATGAAACCAAGACTATTTGTCCAAAGAAACAAGACTCCTTCAGCCTCCAGGGTCGCCCTATCTTAGCGGGACTTGGGTTAGTGGGACTTGGGTCAGCAGGACTTGGGTTAGCGGGACTTGGGTTAGCGGGACTTGGGTTAGTGGGACTTGGGTTAGCGGGACTTGGGTTAGCAGGACTTGGGTTAGCGGGACTTGGGTTAGCAGGACTTGGGTTAGTGGGACTTGGGTTAGTGGGACTTGGGTTAGTGGGACTTGGGTTAGTGGGACTTGGGTTAGTGGGACTTGGGTTAGTGGGACTTGGGTTAGCAGGACTTGGGTTAGCAGGACTTGGGTTAGTGGGACTTGGGTTAGTGGGACTTGGGTTAGCGGGACTTGGGTTAGTGGGACTTGGGTTAGCGGGACTTGGGTTAGCAGGACTTGGGTTAGCGGGACTTGGGTTAGCAGGACTTGGGTTAGCAGGACTTGGGTTAGCGGGACTTGGGTTAGCAGGACTTGGGTTAGCAGGACTTGGGTTAGCGGGACTTGGGTTAGCGGGACTTGGGTTAGCGGGACTTGGGTTAGCGGGACTTGGGTTAGCAGGACTTGGGTTAGCGGGACCTGGGTTAGCGGGACTTGGGTTAGCGGGACTTGTTATGCATTCTTCCGCATCTTATCCGGTGACGTTCTTAACGTTTTTTTAACTTGGGAACGTTAACTTTTGAAGCTTTACTCTTCCCATTTTCTTGCAGATATTTTCATACGGAGGTAGTTTAACCTACCGACTGAGGTATACAGTACCAGTAGAGGTGACAAACCCGGCCCTCACTGTCCATCCTGATATTATCATCAGAGGGAAAAATGGAGTAGAAATGACTTACAAGAACCAAATGATGCTTAAGCCAAACAGAGACCACAATATACTGGTACTCTTCAATGAGGTATTACACGGACTTATAATTTACGGGTTTTGATGGCTGCGGAATAACGACTGGTGGCAGAGGAAACTGTGTTATAACTAGTGTTATGCCCGCAAAAATGATGATATAATGATCAGTTCAGTTGCTTTTGTCTTCTCATAGACGCAAATGTTTCCCGTAATCACTGTCTATGTTACGTTTTTCGCCCAACCTTATTCATCTTACCATCGAAAACAATACTTTTTTCCGTGCGAACTTCTACTTTTTTCCCCGAGCCTCGTGGTTTGCAGCATTTCTAACATTTCATCTCGTATCTTGATTTGACTTTGCGTGAGATACAGTCGTTCGAATGCAGGTTGCGTCGTCGTTACAATATTGGTAGCTTTGATTTTTTGAGACTTTTCTGTTAGTGGTACAATCTTGGTGGCTGTCATTCTATTTCCCTTCGAAATTTCTTCATTGATTTTATTTGCCTTGGTTTCTTTTCTTTAGTCCTTGTGGTCTGTTGCTAACAACAGCCGTTCAAGCCGTGCAGACCTCATGTCCATCCTAGCAGACATCGAGTCCGTTAGACTGCGTGCTTCCTACAGCACTGCTGTAGCTGATACCAGCATATCTGACGTGCTCTTGGAATCTGCTTTAGAATCGAGTGGCGGTGAAATAGCAAAGGAAGTTGAAAGGTGCGTCTGTCCACCCAAGGCTTCTGGCACCTCGTGTGAGGTAAGTACCTCACTAAGAAACCGTTCGCTCTCTTTTGTCTATTAAACTAACTGGTTTTGAAGTATTCACGCACGAAAGAGGGATCGCCGCAGAAATTTGCGTCTTCAAACTTAATAAGACCTGGAAATGCATTTTCATAGTTTTGTTGCGTCTCAGTACTCACTTCACTTTTGCCGACATGGCCTTCCTAAATACTGACTGGCATATTGGAGCCAAAAGTCCT
The DNA here is from genome assembly GCA_964019055.1 of Anthopleura xanthogrammica. Classification (NCBI taxonomy): domain Eukaryota; kingdom Metazoa; phylum Cnidaria; class Anthozoa; order Actiniaria; family Actiniidae; genus Anthopleura; species Anthopleura xanthogrammica. The sequence continues at coordinate 2,503,221 of OZ025209.1, read as the reverse complement.
AGTGCGATCACTGCGAGCGTAAACACAATGGCAGTTGTAGAAGATAAGAGGAGTTACGAGTAACAATTTGAATTTATTCAGTGCTGTACAACAGGCGCACGCCATCCTGAATTAGCGCATGCGCAAAAGAAAAGTTGTGATTAAATTAGTTTGAGCAGCCGCGTGGGTGTATGTATAAAGTATAAATTATGGGAAAGCTAGAATAATTTGTCGGAGTAAAGATTCACAATGTGTTTAAGATGTTTGTTTGTTATTATCCGTCAGCTTTGTGGTAGAGGTTATACCCGCGGTGCTGATAACAGGACGTGTGTCAGATGTCAGTGTAATGCTCACTCTAGTGACTGTCATCCAGAAACTGGTGAATGTTATAACTGTCTACATAACACAGCAGGTATGACAACCACTATATGGAACGTCTTTACTTTAGGTTCACGTTTGTATTCTACTTCTGCGACATTGACGTCGCACGCGCGTTACATGGGTGGACACATGGAAGCAACGTTGCAGCAAAGTCGCATCGTTTATTCGCACCTTAGAGTTAGTCTTATGCTGAATTCCTTATGTTCACTTTACCTTTTTGGGATTCCTGTGTTGTGTTCACCAGTCCCTCTCACTAACTATAATACACAGGGAACCCATGCCCGAAACCTAGTCGATTATAGGTTTTAAGATGCAAGCGTTGTCTGTAGAGGAGGCTACATTTTGATGTATTCCGAAACTGTCTTTCGGTTAAAATATTTCATTGAATACTTGGTGTGAATGATACAAAATATAGTTATATTTACGCTCGTTTTTTGTGAACTCTAAACATTTCAGGCGATCGCTGTCAGACCTGCGTCAAGGGTTACTATGGCAACGGTACCACAGGAACCCCAAACGACTGCCAGCTTTGTAAATGTCCTTTGGGAACCTCTTCGAACAGCTTTGCATCTGAATGCGCCCTCGATAAAAATGGTCAGCTGACATGCGTCTGCAACAAGGGCTACACGGGACTCCAGTGTGACCAGTGCGCAGACGGTTACTATGGAGATCCAACGATAACTGGTGACTACTGCAAACCCTGCAAGTGTAATGGTAACATAGATCCTCAGGTTCCTGGGAGCTGTGACCCTTTCACCGGAGTCTGCACCAAATGCATCAACAAGGCTTCCGGAGACAACTGTGAACGTTGTCGAGATGGTTACTATGGAGATGCTGTGGTTGCTAAGAACTGCCAAAAGTGTCAGTGCAGTTCGTGTGGAGCTATGACGTCATTGTGTAATTATAATTCCGGTGCGTGTTTGTGTAAGAAAAACGTGATGGGCGAACAATGTGACACGTGTAAGGTGAGTTGAACAGTCGTGATTTAGTTACAGTGTTTCTCAATAGCATGTGCGGAATTGTACAATTTGTTGTTACGACATAGAGCAGTTTTCATATGACTACGTAAAACTTACGACACAGACCGCGCCTTGTCGTGGCCCTGTCAGTGACGTGCCGTGTATGAAAACATTCGACATTCGGTGCCGTATCCGCGCCGCGCCATAAACGTGCCTTGTGTCTTGAATTTATACACTCGTAAGAATTCTGCTCGAACAGGGTTAGTGGATGTCAATCAAAGTGTTTCCATGACTTTGTCGGAATTAAAGCACAAGTTTTCAAGGGCCCGTGCCTATTGAATGTCATGGAAACGTCTTGATTGACGTACTTTGTTGCGACGATGAATTTTTGAAATAAAAACTTCCTTCTTGTCTTGCCATAAACCAGAGTTGCAGTTTGAATGCTGCTCGTATTAATATTACCACCCTGTGCAACAACACAATTTTGTTGCACGACTTTGTTACAGAAGTAGAAGCTCTTTCTACTCTCTGCAACGATGAAAATTTGTTGCGCGCGGGGTGGTAATACGGGCAACATTCATTCTGCAACTTGCGATTTCTGAAATCCTATCTGAATTGTTTATTTTCCCAGGTCAACACATGGAACTTCGAAAGTTGTCTGGGATGCGAAGACTGTAACTGTGGCAACGCGTCACTAGGAGCGTCCTGTAATGTCAAGACTGGTCAGTGTATTTGTAAACCAGGAGCGATTGGTAGGAGATGTGAACGATGTCAGGCAGGATTCTGGAACTACAAACTCGAGGGATGCCAAGGTATTCAAGACTTCAACGTTTACACATGTTAGAAACCTTGTTTTAAGGCCCTTTCACGCGGGCGATTTTTGCGGCGATTGAGGTGCGATTTTACGGTGACGCAGTCGGAACCGCAGTTTGAGCATGTTCAAAGCACCTTCAATATCGCGGCGACGTGAGTTTCCAAAACCGCAGTAAAATCGCCGGTCGTTCCACGTTCACATGAACGATTTCCCGTTTCCGTGAAAGTCACCGTAAAAATTGCCGTAAAAATCGACCTTTATTTAAAATATGTGCTTTACCAGTGCATATATCCGGCGATATTATACGATTGATTTTGCGCGCTTATGGCATGATTTTGTTAATCAAAACAATGCTATAATGAATAATTACGCGGAAGGTTACTATCTAATACGAATGAATATTCTAAAAACACTACATACTCTGAAATTTATTCAATTTGTTGCAATTTTGTCGCTAGCTTGCAACTGTCCTAAAGGAGCGGACAATCTGTGGGGATTCTGTGACGTCAATACAGGACAGTGTTGTAAACCCGGTGGAAATTGCACCATTTGCCCACCTAACTATATCCTGACTCCAAGTGGTTGTGAATTCTGTGGGGAGTGCGTTGGACGACTACTGGATGTTGCGCAAGGCTTAGACAAGAATATCACCACCGTGTTGGAATATCTGAAGAAGGGCGCAGCTGGAGTGATTGCACAAGCCAAGTATAAAGACCTCAACGATACTCTCAATAAGTAAGAAATGTTACTATACTATACCATAGACCACTCTTATTAAATACTAAATTATTCACTCCCGTGGCCCGGTTATGGTGTCGGAGGCTCATGAGTCGGAGCATGCATTTCATGCAGTGCGCTATTCGGCAGACAGTCTTATGTTTTTTTTTTGGTCGTTGAAAGCTTAGCTTTCGTTCTCAAGTTTAGCCAGTGATGAATTTCTGTGGGGGGAGGCGGGTAATAACTAACTGCGCTCTTGATCATTCGATAAAATTGCGTGACTGCATCATCACGGTCACGGCACCTTACTTGCGCTCTAGTGAAATTCAGAACAAATCGACGTTCGCGTTACATTATAGAAGATTCTAATTTTGTGCTTGTCCTTTATTGTCCAGGCTTATTCCACCTACAAACAAGTACACTCACACAATGGAATCAGTGTCTGTTATTGTTGGGATATCCGTTGTGAATGGCACAGGTAACTTATATTGAATCCCTTCTCACGTATATTAACTAAATGCGAAGTTGCCCACAACGTCGCATAAGATTGGCCAGGCTTTTATTTGTCTGATAAAAGAACTTGTATTTCATTCATCAGCCAACCCTCGACCGTTGGCACGTTATCCACTGGCCAAAAGAACAAGAGGTAAAGATATCAGTAACCGCGGCCTTGTTGATGCCCAGTTGTCTAATACTGCTTGGGTAGCTGGCCCTGATGGACCTGAGTCCGCAGTACAGCTACAAGGAGATGAAAACAGCTTCATCCGCCTGGAGAACAATGGGAAACTACACTCTAAGAGGTTGGTATACAGATTTGTAAATGTTACGTTATGACGGGCTATCCTCTGACTCCGATTGCGATCGATTTCTAGGTTGAAATCTTAGTTTTGATCAGATTGATCTGGTGTTTCATGTCAGCTTTAAAGTTTTTTTATGCTGCTTTTCCAATCTTCTTGGATAAAATGGCCGTCTGCCTCGCACTAAAATAATATGAAAATCTCGGCCTTGCATGTATAACCCGCAGTTTATAAGATTAACCTTCGCCCCTGGTACCACCCTCATTGCTCATTTTTGTGGTGTACCCATTTGAAGGTAAAGATATCAGTGTACTGCAATGCCAACTCAACCCAGATTTTTCCTCAACCTTAAGCTTTGAACAGCTAATAGGTAACAATTCTGGATGTTAACCATTCTGCTAGTAACGTGGTTTCAAATCCATCCAGGAGCTCGGAATTTTTTTCCAGAAAATTAGCTTGTGACAAACAAATATTTACATCATTCTGGATGTATTTCTAGGTCATCCTCGATTCTCCTGTGGGTGAAACACGAAGGGAGAGAAGGTCCTATCATGGACTTTGGCTTCAACAAACTAAGAATTTGGCTGGATGAATTTGACGCCTTTGAAGCTTGCTTTACAGATGCTCAAAATCCAAACTGTCGAAAGAGCCAAAGTACACCCAGAAGCAAATGGGTCCACTTGGCAATGGTTTATGATTATGAAGCAGGTTTGTAAATTTCTCGGGGGGGGGGGGGGGGTTGGGGCACTCCCATATATAGCCTATACGGCGATGTTCCGCTGGATAGGTATGGTTTTTCGGGGTTTTGTTCAGGGTATATGATTTCCATGATATTTTCTTGAATCGGTCATCATCGTTGGATAGGTTGGGGGTACTAGTGTTTTCAAGTCTTAGATAGTCCCCCCCCCCCTATTCTATAATTCTAAGTGTTGACTAACAGTTGCTATGTCTTTCAGGAATGACTGAATTTTGGGTAGATGAGCAACTGGCAGACCGGACCCCCCTGGCCTCAAAGTCAGCTCTTGCTACCGATTCTAAAGAAGTGTGGATGGGCGCCGTGCCTAAAGTGGATGCCTTCAGTGGAGCTTTGGCTTGTCTTCAGATATTCGATCAACCCCTCAATGCGCAACAGATATCTGTGCTCAAAAAAGCGTGTCACCCAGGTAGTAACCTTCAAAGGAATTTTGTAACAACCTCTGGGCTGATCTAAGTCAGGGCATGGCTAACCTCACAGATTGAACCCTGTAACAACCTCTGGGCTGATCTAAGTCAGGGCATGGCTAACCTCACAGATAAAACCCTGTAACACCCTCTGGGCTGATCTAAGTCGGGGCATGGCTAACCTCACAGATTGAACCCTGTAACAACCACTGGGCTGATCAAAGTCAGGGCATGACTAACTTACAGATTGAACCCAGAAACAACGTCTGGGCTGATGAAAGTCAGCGCATGGCTAACTCACAGATTGAACCCTGTAACAACCACTGGGCTGATCAAAATCAGGGCATGGCTAACTCACAGATCGAACCCTGAAACAACCTCTGGGCTGATCTAAGTCAGGGCATGGCTAACTCACAGATTGAACCCTGAAACAACCTCTGGGCTGATCTAAGTCAGGGCATGGCTAACTCACAGAGCGAACCCTGAAACAACCTCTGGGCTGATCTAAGTCAGGGCATGGCTAACTCCCAGATTGAACCCTGAAACAACCTCTGATAACCTTAATCAATGTCTCTTTGATTACTCAGATTTCGTCCAGCCAGTACCAGGTCCAGATAAATCCTTGTTGGAAAGAACCAGTGAAAGCGAGAGCAAGACCAATACCATGAAAGACCAAGCGTCAATGGTCCACAAAGATGCCAAGGAGTCTTCTAAAAATGCGACAAAAACCAAGGCAGCTGCCTTGATTCTGGAGCAGGATATTCGTGATGCTCTCAACAGATCGCGCAGTAAGTTTTTTATATTTGTATAAAAAGTATATATTGCTTAAAGTCTCGGAAATACGAGCAACAAAATCGTGCAACTTAGCGCACAGTTTTGTTGCGTTGCATTATGCATAGAGAATGTTGCTCGTATTACCACCACGCGCGCAACAAATTTTCATTGTTGCAGAAGAGTTGAAAGTGCTTGTACTTCTGTAACAAAGTCGCGCAACAGAATTGTATTGTTTCACTTGGTGGTAACACGAGCAACATTTACTCTGCAACTTGCAACGCAATAATGTTGCACAATTCAAGTTGCACGATTTTATTGCTCGTATTTCCGCGCCTTAAAGAATTTCTAGAACTTGGTTTTCAGACTGGAATGAACGGTAAAACCTGTCCGTCAAACCCAATCACCATCCGAGAGGTGAAACTCAAATAGCATGCGCCTACTACACCGAAACCAGTGTTACGCTCTTGAGAGCTTGACAAGAGATTGAGAGTCACGTTTGTGAAACTAGTGCAGGAGTATTGTACCTTACGTTGCGATGAACCAAACACTCTCTTCACGAGGCAAGGCCAATTGGTTCAAATCCGACTCAGAATATCCCCTTTTAGCTTGGACGTAATGTTTTCTCATTTAACACCACGTGTCATTCTCTTTGGAGTAAGATTCTTTGTTTGATTCGTATCGATATTCATGTGTCTTCTCTTGCACAACTGTTAAACAAAGAAATGATACTCTGTGGAATGACACGTGGTCTGAAGTCATTACGGCCAAGCTAAAAGGGTCTACTTTGGCTTGTTTACTGCTCTGGCTTAATGATATTCCTGAATCTATTTTAGGTATCATCAACCTGTCTGGCAGCATCGTCGAGAAACTGCAAACGGGTTCTGAAAACCAAACTATGTTACTAGAAGAAGCAGAGCGAATCCTCAAAGAACTACAGAACAGAGACTTTACGGCTTTGAACAACACCGTCAATCAAGAGCTGAGTTTTATCGAGTCAGTATCTGATAATGCCAAGATGCTGCTAAATGAGACTCTTGGACTCCATAACGAGGCCCGGAGGGCTAGAGAACTGATCGCCAAGCTGAAAGGAGAGTTTAATGGACTTTTGGATAAGGTTATAGGGATCCTGAAGAACGTCAGCATGGCTGAACAATGGAACGACAAAAGCAAGAAATATGATTCAATGGTTTGTGAATGAATTATAATAAATCTCGTGTATTGAACACATACGCTTAAAAATGCGCATTGACATTTCAAGCGCACTTGAGAAACGTTTAATTATACACGATGGAAATTAAAGCGATATCGTTTGAGGGGTCGTGTCCCAATAGCCAATGTGCATGAGCTCGAAATTATAGTACAAAGCATGATGGGAAAGTGAGTTCTTACGCTTTTTTTGGCTCCTCTAAAAATTCATCTGACAATTTTTCCTTCGACATTTTCTATGGAAATAAAAGGATTTCAGCAGACGAAAATAACAGAGTATTTTTTTTTTTGTGATAGTTCCTTTGATTTCCCTGTTACATTTTTAAAGAACTCACTTTCCCAGAGTGCTTTGTGAGCTTCGATGCACATTGCCTATCAAATCCACTCTATTATTCCAGTAGATGATATTAGTAGATGCTCCCTATGTAATACTTTAGTTGCTTGATTATATAAATTCTTATTCATACTCTGCTTCTCAGACTCCAATCATGAAAGCACAAGCTAAAAAGGAACGAATGGAAAGCTCTCTGAAGATGGTTCAAGAAATTTTAGGCAAGGCATCGTCGAGTCTAATGAACGCTACAAGGAATTTTGAGGTAAGAGTACATAATTATATCTATAATACCTGTCCAAAATTATGGACAATTATTCTCTGAAATTCTTTTTGGGAGGCACAGTTGGTGTGCGCTTCTATTGCGCCGCTTCTCTCTGCTGTGGTCTTGGGTTCAATCCCCAGACCAGGCGACCAAGGTCACCTCGGATACTGCTAGCAGCGTCCCCAGACGAAACCAATATTTTAACTGATTTCTGTCTCCCCACACGCTTTGCTTAGTCCCCATGCGTCAAATTAGTGCTCAGTTTCCCGCTCGTTTCTGTCAATTATGGGGCAATGTTAAAGAATAGAGACACACGCTATTGTTTTCATTGATTGTTTTTCTATATAAACAGAACTTTAGTGGTAGCTTCGCACGACTGGATGACCTAATCCGTCAAGTCTATGACAGGTTCAAAAACTTAACCATGGCAACGGACATGCTCCGCCCCTTGGCAGCTAAAGCTTCCAATCATTCCGAAGTACTAAGAAAACAGGCCAAGATTCTGGAGGATCTACTGACAGACACTCAGCAGTTTGCTGAAAAAGCGATCAACGCTTCAAAGGCGTATTCAAACATCGCGAAAAAACTCAACGAAGCCCTGGTAATTGCTAGGCAAGCTGAGGGTAACGCAACAGAGGCACAGGAAAAGGTATGTGTAATTATGATGTAAATGTGAATTTAATGATGGTGTCTGTTAAGTTGTCTGGAAAGGACCGATTTTAAAATATGGTGGATACCAGCCTACAGGAAAAAGCAAAGGAAATGGCACAAATTCCATCGAGAAAAAGTATCTTTTTTTTTTTTTTTTGCGTGCATCTTCCATGCATCCAAGATAAGTGTGAAAGGGGATTATAGGAATAACTGCCACCAAAGTGGAAATAAGAAGCAAAGAGAGAGACAGGGGGAAGAGAGAGAGGAAAGGAGAGGGAGGAAAAGAAACTGGTGTTTCATATTTCAAATTTTTTTTTTTCCCCTACTAGTCAAAAGCCGTCAACGCCCGTGCCAAAGTCACGAACGCTGAGAGTCAAAATATAGCAAATTCTTCCTCTTCCGTGAAAGACAGAGTTGACAACCACTTGCAGAGGCTGCTGGACGAGTTAAAGGATCGAATTGCGCAGTTAAAAAAGAAAATCATGTCAGTGGAAGACGATCTAGGAATGATAGATAATACCTTTGATGATATTGATAAATATGGAGATATGGGTAAGTGAATATTATGGAATCAAAATATCACCTGTATTCTCGTAACCCAACTCACCACAGGAACCCCGACCCAATGGTTAGGTACATCAACACCCCAAACATCCAAGATGGGGGATTTTTATAGACCCCTTTCACAAGACGTCAAAGCAGCTCAATTTGGACAAAACAATAATTTCAATCTCCTGAAACCTATTTTTTTGTCCTCCAAATAGATGTCTTTCATGTTGAAAGTCAGATGGACGTAGGAAGCCCGCCCATCACGAAAGTTACATCAACCCTTTCCCCTCCTCCCTAAAAAATAACTACAATCCCCCCCATCATACACACACAAACAAGATATAGCCTTGTATAGGGTGTGAGTATTTCATTTTTCGATGGCTGTTGAATATTGTTTCTCGTGTCCAGGTACGAGGGCAAGAAGCGCTCAACAAAATGCCACCGATTCTGAAATGATGGCTGATGATGCTTACAGAATTGCTGTTGATATCGAGGTTTGATTCCCATTTCATGTTATATTGTACTGTTTTGAATCATCCATTTGAGTGGGCGTGTTGATATATCACTATGGTAACAAATCAATAGTCCCTTTCACAGTTCCCTGAGACATCTTGAAAAGTAGCCGTACCTTTGAATCGAAGCGAGACCTGAGGTGACTTTGCAATGATAGAGACATGTGTATAATTGTCCAAGGTGTTAAAAAGGTCTCTATCATTGCAAGGTTTACCGTTAGTCTCACTTCGATACAAAGGCACGCCTACCTTTCAAGATGGCGCAGGGAACTGTGAAGGGGACTATTCGAACCAAAGTTTCTTTGGGAAGACCTTTGACTCCCCAGTCAAAAATTCTTGATTTACTTGATGTAATAATAATATAATAATAATAATAATAATAATAATAATAATAATAATAATAATAATAATAATAATAATAATAATAATAATAATAATAACGTCTATATGTAACGCACAGTGATGACAAATGTGTCTTTATCATCTGTAGAGTCAGCTGCCTGGATTGAAAAACCTCAAGGACTCGATTGTTGCAGCAAACATAAACGTCACGGTGGCTGAAAAACAAATAATGGATGCCGTTAATAAGTCAATGCACATCAAGGAACGCATCCAGATTGTGCACATTAATCAAACCAGGATTCTCAATGATCTCAAAAAGGATGTCTTGGATGTAATACAAGAGATTCAGGTAAGACTACCTGCCCCATGTCCTGGACAACGGGGTGTGGGTACGTTTCTTGCCTTCTTCCTGGAAAAAATGGAGGAGTCATAGTTTTAAGGCCATCAATTTTTCCTGGACAAAGGAAGGGTATGAGTTTTAAGCGTTCTTCCTGGACAAACGGAGGGGTCATAGTTTGAAGGCCATCAATTTTTCCTGGACAAAGGAGTGATGTGAGTTTTAAGGCCTTCTTCCACAAAGGGGAGGTATAGGTTTCAGGCCTAATTCTTCCTGGAATAACTGGGAGGTGTCCTTTCCTTGTTGTCTTCCTTTCTTTTACCTAAATCCAGGATGAAACATACCATAAAAACCAGTAGAATTTCAAAACAAGGTAATAATTTTCTCACGACTGAAGAGAAAAAAGTAGGCCATAAAGAATATGGACATCGTTATGCTCAAGTTTAGCTTCTGACATCTTCACCTTTCATCATCAGGATATGCTGAGCGATTCCCGAGAGTTGCTTAATAAGATGTCTGTAGTTATGGACTTTGGAAATGAAACCATTTCTAATCCTATCGCACCTCCTGTCTCTCGAGACTTCTCCATGATAAAAGACATTGAGCTGTTTATCAAACCACGAGTGAATGATTCTCTGCTTTTGTACCTCGGCCCAATATTGAACATCAAGAAAAGACAGATACGACAAGCTGATAAAACTAGGTGTGAAAATGACTTCGTGTCTCTGGAACTGAAAGCAGCTAGGGTAAGTGCATTTTTGTCTCTCGCTTATCAAGCTGTATAATTTTGTCCAATCTCGTACCCAGAGTCCTCCAGCGACTTCCTGTCGTCAGCGAATGGCGCCAGCCCGCTGACCAAAAAGCCGGAAGACTCTGGGCTCGAGATTGAATTTTGTCTGAAGATACATACGTATAAGTTACCAGGGTTCCCACGGTCGGAGAAAAGGATTTTTGATTTTAGTCATCAGTGGATTTTTGCAAATTACCCAAAAGTCGGTGAAAATTCAGGGAATTTCTGTCAGCTTTCACAAAAAATGGTTTTGAATTCGGAATTCTTAGTTGGGCTTCAGTTCCTATGGTTACGTTAAACTACCACAGATATGTTATTTTTTGTAAAATAGACCCCTTGCACTAATTCCTAACCTGGGGGTCAAAACATTGAAAAATATTAACATCACAAAAGATTTCAATCCTCAAGAGAAGGGAGTTCTTTTGTTTTGACCCCCGGGTAGGGGATAAGTGCAAAGCGGGGGTCTATAAGTTAGTGCACAATGTGGTCAGGGAAATCTCCTGCTACGAACTCGTGGTATTAAGCAACTTTCATCAAATACCCGTGGTATTTTTCATTAATTCTTCTCGAACGGTAGTATTTCCAATACAAACTTATCTTCTGGATGATTAATTTGAAGGTTCAAGCTGTGGCATGTGTGTCCGGTAAACTTATTACCCTGGTCAGCACGGAGGAGATTGAAATCATTCCAGAAGGTACCACAACTACTGTCAAACCACCTCCTGATAAGCTGGCTAAACCTGTTTTGGATCCTTGGTTCAAGATTCACTTCAATATGTAAGTAGATTTGTTCTCTCGTGGTTAGAGCGGTTTTCGTGTAAGTGCATGGGAAACGATGAAGCAAATTGATGATATCGTGGTGGTCATGGTGGTGATATTGATGGTGCTCCATGATGATGATGATGATGATGATATCGTGGTGGTCATGGTGGTGATATTGATGGTGCTCCATGATGATGATAATAATGATGATATCGTGGTGGTCATGGTGGTGATATTGATGGTGTTCCATGATGATGATGATGATATCGTTGTGGTCATGGTGGTGATATTGATGGTGCTCCATGATGATGATAATGATGATATCGTGGTGGTCATGGTGGTGATATTGATGGTGCTCCATGATGATGATGATGATATCGTGGTGGTCATGGTGATGATATTGATGGTGCTCCATGATGATGATAATGATATCGTGGTGGTCATGGTGATGATATTGATGGTGCTCCATGATGATGATGATGATGATATCGTGGTGATCATGGTGGTGATATTGATGGTGCTCCATGATGATGATGATGATATCGTGGTGATCATGGTGGTGATATTGATGGTGCTCCATGAGGATGATGATGATGATATCGTGGTGGTCATGGTGGTGATATTGATGGTGCTCCATGATGATGATGATGATATCGTGGTGGTCATGGTGGTGATATTGATGGTGCTCCATAATGATGATAATGATGATATCGTGGTGGTCATGGTGGTGATATTGATGGTGCTCCATGATGATGATGATGATATCGTGGTGGTCATGGTGATGATATTGATGGTGCTCCATGATGATGATGATGATATGATATGATGATGATGATGGTTATAGTAAAGGTTATGACTCAGTTTTGATGATATTTTTAGAAGTTCATGATAAGATGATTGTCGATAAAAAAAACATTTCGTTTTTCCTTATTTTTTTTCCGTATGCACCTGATTTCTTACTCTTTCTCTTGACTAGATCTGGCGATACAGCAATGCTAGACTTTGAATACTATGAAAGCAACAAGAAGCCAATCAAAAAGATTGTTCCTCGAATAGCAACGGTAAACTACTTATTTTGACATAACAAACCCTGTATTGCGCATTGACGATGACAACAACCTATAGACCCCTTGCAACACTTCGGAATGCAGCTCAATTTGGAGGACAAAACAATAGGTTCTAATTCTCTCTAATTCTGCCGGTTGGTGGGATAAGTAGCCATGCTCTATAATCATTAACCACCTAATAACTCCTAACTTTCACTTGTCGTACTATTTAGATTGACGTGCCCAACCCTGTATTTCGCATTGATAAGGACAACAACTTCCTGCTGGTTGGTGGGATTCCCATAGGTGTCAAAGTTCCATACAACATCAACATGAAGAATTTCGAAGGGCCCATGGATGGACTGAGGATTGACTTCCTTCCGGTTGGACTTTGGAACGCGGAGGTAAAATTTATATTTTACAAATAAAACAACTTTTTCCGTGCTATGTACAGTAACAAAGCACGCAGAAAGTGACGTAAGCACGAAAGAAGTGTGTATTTTTCGCACTTCTTAAGTGCTTGCAGTGCTTCCTAAGTGCTTTACTGTTTGAATGGAGCATGTAAAAAGCTGTAAAAAGTGTTGTTTTACACTTCCTTGCAAAGTTTGTAGCGCGCGCGGATAGCGTCAGCAAATGTGCTCAGTTCACTAATAAAGCACAGTTCGCGACTAATCAGAGCGCGCATACTATCTCAGCAATATAATAAATGCCAATAGATCATCATTGCGCAATGATTGTTTGAAAGATATGTGTATCCATTTCCTGGACTGAAACTATGTTTTTTTGATGTCGACAGAAACTTGTCTCCCCGTTTGTATTTTACGATCGGTTGGCCTTCCGACCCAAACAAGAACTCAACACATACAGATTCAATGGTAACGGTTACTTGAAAGTCGGCTATTACACAACATATCAAACCAGTAGAGTCTCCTTTACGTTTAAAACCACCGAATCACGTGGTCTACTCATGCTGGCCGTCAGAGACATAAGACACAAAGATGACAAAACATCTGAAATCTTCATGATGATGGATATAGTCAACTCGACCTTCAGGCTCATGTATAACCAGGGCGGAGGAATACGAACACTGATGGCCTCCACACCCTGCGATGATGGACGGGATCACATGGTGTCACTGATGGAAGATCCAGAAACTCGTCAACACTTTACACTGAAGTTTAACAGCGAAGTATTAGCCAATAGGAAACGATATTACGATACTCGAGGTGCTGATCCAGTGACAGCTGAATATATCTACTTCGGTGGTATAGAGAGAGGTCCATTTGAGCGTGTAGGGGTGTGGGGTCCACCTAGGCCTGTAGGGGTGTAAGTATTCAAAAATAACTTTTTGTTTATTCTTCATGAAAGAGAACGCGGTACTGAAACATGGCTGGCTTCCCTTCCAGCAGAGTCCATTTTCCTTTGGTATTTATTGAGGAGGGGGGGGGGGATACACTCTGCCGATGTAGGACGTTATATTTGGCATGCATGCGTGGGGTAAGTAAGCAACGCTGTTAAAAACCTCCACTTGATTTTTACAGCTGCCGCGTCAAATTGCATTTGCTCATGCGCATCATGTGTATCTGGTTAAAAACCAGTTTTAAATAAAACTGGTTTTGTTCGTCCACGATCATGGACAGTGTTTTGTCAAAAGAAACACTCTACATCGGCAGTCTTCCTCATCCACGCCAAAAGAAGGGAGTGAAAGAGAGGAGACTCTGCTCTCAGGGAAATGGCTTGCTGGCAAGTGAAACATTTACGTCTTTTCGAAGATCACTCATTATAGGGGGGCGTACGATGACGAGATTTGTTTTTGTCGATTGTTCTTTTTAAAAATTGCCAACCAGAAATCTATTGCACAATCCAATAAAGCAAAGTGACAAAACCTATTGTTAGAATGGTTGGCACATTAACAACAAATCACAATGTTTAGAAACATTACGTCCACCTATTTTGACCTTTACGTCATTTCCTGTCTCGTGCGGAATGTTCCTCAGCTGAATCACAAGTTTTCAATAGAATTCTTCCTGGTTGACAGCACATGGTGGTCAGTGTTTGACCACCATTTGGAGCAGATAATGAGATTCGAAGACTTTTATCAGCTGATTGAAACCCAGCTATTGCTGGTTTTCAGTCATTCCCAAGAGAACGAACTTGTCTCCAGTCCATCTGCGGTTTATGTAACTACAGGAAACCCATCTCAAACGCTGCGAGGAATTGTTTATTTAATTTACGCCTTATATTTTTTGGTATCTTTTAGGGACTTTGATAAAATAGTGGACTTCAGCGGATGTATTTCAAACCCTACAATAGCAACTGCTTTGAAAGAAAAAATCACTTCAGTCGGTTTTGAAAGAACATGTTTTCCTAGGGTGAGCAATATCCATAAACAATGACATATACCTTTTCTGAGATAGTGAACGTGGTGCATTGTGGTCTAGATTGGGTAAAACATATTTTGTTCGTGTTTTTTGTATCCAAGCTAGACCACAATGCATTTCGTTTATTGTACTCGGAAAAGGCTTATGAGAACGACAGGTAATTGTAGAATTCTAAAATGTCTTCGTACCTAGACACGTAGAATTGTAGAATACTACATCAAAGGCAGTGATGACATTGATATTTACAAGCGTGGACTGACTACGCCTCGTGAGTACATAACATTTTGACCAATTTTTGACGTCATATCGTGGTAAATAAGAGGACATACCACTCTAAACCATCGGAAATTTGTTAAATTCAGATGTCACTCCAATGCCTTTTTCCCTTCCAGTCTCTTTCATTTTATTTCATTCTACCTGGATTTAGTTAATAATATACTATGTTTGTTGTTTTCCAGCCCGTACGATACCTAACCTTACTAGCACCCGACAGTTATCTTATCATGGATGGTTTGGCAATAGACGCTCGGTCTTTTACCTTAGGCATCTCATTCCGCACAAGACAGAAAACTGGCATCTTCTTGCACCAGGCTCACCAGACGGTAAGACACCTGCACGCATCATGAGTTCTTTATTTGTTATCTGTTTAGTTTTTAGGGTTTTCTCAAGTTTTAGAACTTAAATAAATAATCCATCTATCTATTCGTCCATCCGTCCGTCCGTCCGTCCGTCCGTCCGTCCGTCCGTCCGTCCGTCCGTCCGTCCGTCCGTCCGTCCGTCCGTCCGTCCATCTATCCATCTATCCATCTATCCATCCATCCATCTGTCCTTCCATCCATCTGTCCTTCCATCCATCCATCTATCCATCCATCTGTCCTTCCATCCATCTGTCCATCCGTCCGTCCGTTCGTTCGTTCGTCCGTCCATCTATCCATCCGTCCGTCCATCCATCTACCTATCCATCCATCCATCCATCTGTCCTTCCATCCATCTGTCCTTCCATCCATCTGTCCATCCATCCATCCATCCATCTGTCCTTCCATCCGTCCATCCATCCGTCCAATCTCATATTCCATCCATCCTTCTGTTCATCCACCCATCCATCTATCCAATCCTTTTCAGATTCATCCCCCCCCCCCCCCCCCCTCATCAGCCTGATTATTACTGCCTATTTCTATTGATTACAGATGGATTTTTTCACCCTCGGAATGATTGGAGGTAGAGTTATCCTGAGCGCAGATACTGGTCAGGGATCTTTTAAAACCATACAAACTGACCTAGACAATTACGATGATGGCTCCTGGTATCATGTGTCCGTTGTCAAGAATGGACCAGAGTAAGAATGTTTGTTGTAGTGTGTTTTTTTTTTCATTTTCATTTCCCTTCTCATCATCACCGATCGTAATCATCATCAACATCAACATCACTACCATCGCCAATTATTATCATTATTACTAACATTACCACCATGCATCATAACCGATCATTATCATCGTCATTATCACCACCATTATTATAACATCATCATCATAATCACTACCACCATCACCATCACTACCATCGCCAATTATTATCATTATTACTAACATTACCACCATGCATCATAACCGATCATTATCATCGTCATTATCATCGTCATTATCACCATTATCACCTTGACCTAAGATATATGTGTCTCTTCTAGAATATCCCTACATGTTGGATACGAGAACAAGAAAGCTGAATTTAATCCCAGGTATCAATCAATCCAAACTGGTAGTAGGCCGCTCTATGTAGGTGGAATACCCAAGAACTACGAAGCAAAAAATCAAAAGGTGTTCTTTAGAGGAGTCAAATTTAACTTGGCTGGTACGACTCTGCGAGACTTGGTCTTCAGGGGAGAGTAAGTACTAAGCAGAAATACTGTGCAAAAGATAGTATACGTAAAAAAAGAGTTTGTAAGAATAGCGTCGTTTGTAAAGTAGTTCTGTCCTAACAGTTCTTTTGCGCTCTTCAATCACGAGATTTGGTTTAAAGAAAAGGCCTAGCATTTATGCTGCATTTGCTCACGGTTCAATTCTACAGTCAAAACCCCCCCGGGAGGGGGGGGGGATACTCCCTATAATGGACTATACGGGGATGCTCCGCCCGAAAGGGGTACTTTTTTCAGGCCGCACGTATAGCAAAGGGGTGGAAATTTGTGAGTTTTGGTATAAAAAGGGGTAGATTTTCTTCAAAGGTATATGAAAGGGGTACCTTTTCAGGCAAAAAGGTATATAAAAGGGGTCCTTTTTCGCTGAAATTTGGTATAAAAAAGGGTAAGGGGTCGAGAGTCCGGGCGGAGCATCCCCGTATGAAACGACCTGAAGTACCCCCCGGGGTCAAAACGGCTCAAGCGTACCTCCTAGAATCAGTTGATTTAATTATTCGAATATTTAGCTCATTATTCACTAATTTTATTTCTATTAATAAAACAGAATACTCAAAAATTGAAAAAAATCTCTACTTGAGTTTTGATTGGATTCTTCAACGCTTGCCTTCCCGAGGTAGAAAACTCCCCAGAAAGGCTACCATGAATTTTACTTGGTTGTTACCTTAGAATTTTAGTTGTGAATTGAATATGAAGTTTAGAGTCTTATGATTTATTAATGAAAACTCAAAATGAATAATGAACTCAATAATTATTCGAATAATGAAATCATTAATGCAGCCTAGGGGGTACGATTGAGCCGTTTTGACTGTAAAGTATATTCTTTTTCATGATGAATAAAGAGCTACTCTCTAGATAAGTCACATCAAACCTTGTTTTTGTTGTTGTTGTTGTTGTTTTTGCTGCTTTTATTAATGGTTTATCTTGGTCACTTTTTTTTCTGGCAGAATTGTAAACTTCATTAATTACCAAAACAAGTTGAAGGTGATTTTTGATGAAGAGGACTTCCCATTACCTCGCCCTAGAGACCTTATTATACCTAAAAAACCAACCACGTCTCCCTTAGACCACCAAACCGATAAGCCTATAACTACCGAACCGACCACGATGGAACCGAGCACAGCTGAAATGATCATGACTATGGAACCTACCATGGAACTGACTACTATGGAACCGACCACTATGGAACCGACCACTATGGAACCGACCACTATGGAACCGACCACTATGGAACCGAACACTATGGAACCGACCACAATGGAGCCGACCACTATGGAGCCGACCACTATGAAACCGACCACTATGGAAGCGACGATCATGGCCACCACACCTACTAAATCAACGGGATGCGTTAGTGGCCCCACAATAGTCAAAGACAACACTATCAATAGTTTTAGCGACGATACGAACAGCTATGCCAAGTATACACAGATCAAAAAGGACCCAGTTATGAAAAAAGTTGTAGGAGCAAGGTTTGTAATGATTGATTATCTACAATAGAGGCTTTGTGCACCATCATGTGATGGCAGCCATGACAGCAACAATTGAATTTGATTTACATGAGAAAGAATTCAGTTTGCCAGGGGGGAATACATCTGTTTTGCCTCCTGTCATGGCTGCCGTCACATGATTGTGCAAAGCCTTTATAGACCCCTTGCACGTGACATCAAAGCAGCTCAATTTGGAGGACAAAATAAAAAGAATTTCTATGTCCTGAGAATTGGAAAGCTATTGTTTTGTCCTCCAAATTGAGCTGCATTTCGACATGCTGCAAGGGGTCTATAGATGTTTTTCGTGATTATGAGCCGGTAGCCATGTTAAATGGCTAGAATCCCTTTACTCAGGGGAATAGATTTCTTTTTCAATTGTATTGTTCCTTCCATCCAACATGGCTGCCGTTTTTATTGGTCGCAGATGATTTCTATATTATCAAAAGCATTTTTCAAACCATTAGAAAACACACGAAAATAGAGGCATATTACGTCAAGGTCCATGTATATTAAGACATTACTGACAATCCTATGTAGAAGTTTATGAAAATACCTTTTTTGCTGATAAAATGACATTTTTGCTGATAAAACGACTTTTTGGCTGATAAAATGAAAATTTTGCTGAGAAAATGAGGTTTTTGCTGATAAAACGACTTTTTGGCTAATACATGAATCTTTTCCAGGACCAAGATATCTCTGGAATTCCGTACACTCGGCCAAGATGGTATTATATTCTATTCAGCTAACGGAGAACGCCAGTCAGACTTCCTTGCTTGTTATCTTCTGTCTGGTAAAGTCAAGTGCCGATTCAGTGCTGGAAGTGGTATCGGGGATCTTGTTTCAACCAAGACTTACAATGATCAGAAATGGCATACAGTAAGTAGTATATTCGATAAGCAGAATCACGGGGTGGGGGACGGGGGGAGGTAGTGTGACAAGGACTAGAAGACATAGCGGACTAGGACGCATAAGGGGAGAAACGTGAATTTAATGGCTATTATCAAAAAGTGAGGGAAGGCTCCCCGCGGCCCCTGTGAATATAGAATATTTGATTAATTTTCTCAACACTTCGACTAGTAGTGTTTTTAATGATGCATTCCTCATCTTCTTCCGTAAAAAAAACTTTTTAAAATTCCGAGTCGGCTTGGCATAGAACGCTGCCATTAGGAGACTAACTCGGGAGACGAGACGATAATTTACGACGTGATCGATGAAAATCATGATGTGTTTTATACGTTCCTTTTGAAGATTAGTACGAATCAACTTCTTTTTCTAGCTTCTCTTCGTCCGCAAGCAGAAAGTGGGAACCCTGAAGATTAACAACGAGAAGGTCGCCACAGTTACATCCACTGGAGGCTCCACTAATGTGGATGGTCTGGTAGACTTCTACCTTGGGGGAGTACCCAAGGGATACACTAATAAACGTATTGAGGTAAGCAAGGGAGTAGCCTGGGGTAAAGGGGTGTTACCACATAAACCAATCCATCCGGTTAGAATGGTAAATGATTTTCTAATCTCGGTTCCAATCACACAAACTTCCGAAAAATTGGTACACGCGTCTACCGGAAGAACCGAAAAGAGCGGGAAACTTTAGCTTCCGACACTGAAATGGTACACGCGTCTACCGGAAGAACCGAAAAGAGCGGGAAACTTTAGCTTCCGACACTGAAATGGTGCACGCGTCTACCGGAAGAATCAAAAAGAGCGGGAAAAGTAGATGACTTCAATCGGAAGACCGAGTTTTCTCAATTAGGAGGACAAAACAAAAGGATTTCAATCACCTGAGAATTGGAACCTATTGTTTTGTCCTCCAAACTGAGCTGCTTTCCTACATCTATATTTCTATATTTCATACTCATGTATTTTCATTTCATTACCAGGAAAGACAGGCCGCAATGAGTTTCCCTGGTTGTATTCGTAATTTCATGGTTTCAGCCAAAGATCCTGGAGCAGCTGATGATGTATCCGGGGTAGTGGGCTGTGTTACGAGTGATGTGGAATCTGGTTCGTTCTTTAATGGAGGATTCATTAAACTAGGTAATGACTGACAAATCATTTAAGTTAGAAAAGATGTGGCGCAAATAGAAAACCTACAGTACTACGTCACTCGTACATCTCTTGATCATAGACCATTCACAAAGCAAGGAGATTACGTAATTTTCATCCAATCACAATTGCCCTACGTCACACTACGCATGGCTTCCATCATGGACCAATCACAAAGCAAGGGGATTACGTAATTTCCATCCAATCACAATTGCCCTGGTATTATCAGTAGGATTTCATTTTAGGCGGTAAAGGTTTCGTACGTTTTCACTTCTCAAAGAAAGCAAAAGCAAAGACAACAAAAGATCCATCCAGTCCCAATTCCCTGCATTAATAACCATAGTATTGGATAACGCAGATTCCATACGAGTGTGAAAAGTCGCGGGACACGGTTGCGGCGCGGCGCGGACACGGCACCGAATGTTAAATGTTTTCACGGCACGGCAACGTGCAATTCGTGCCGTAAGTTTTTCATAGTCATACGAATATCACAGTGTTGTATATTTTCTAACAATGTCAACGACACTAGCGCAGAAAACCAGACTCACCAAAATGACTACACCCCTTAAATTTGCTTCACGCCTTCAAGATATAAACTAATCCCAAAAGAGATTGCATTTTATACGGTATTTTGACTAAAAACTTCGTATTTCTACAGTTGAAGAGTTCCGTGTTGGTTTAAAGAAGACAGTAATGCTAGAGATCAAGCCCCGAGTGGACACGGCTACTATCTTTTCTACCATTAATAAAGGAGGAGACTACTTAGTCTTGGAGCTTCTGAAAGGAGACGTAAGTTGAGGGCTTCATTATACAATAATCATTATGTAAATGTTAATATCTTATATAATGACGGCATTGATCAAAAAAATGGGCGAGATTACTACTGATGCTATAGAATGGCTGAATACGTATCATTACGGTATATGCACGGTCACGGATCTTGCCGTGCTGCAACCGTATCGTAAAGTGCAAACTTCCCGCACTTCAATTATGATTTTTCTTCAGGGCTCAAAATAGCTGCCTGTCAATGGCCAAAATTCAGTGTCCAATGTTTACTGCTTCCAGGCTAACACGATTTTGTACTATATATACCAAATGGAAGATAAAGTGACAGGAGAAATTTTGCTCCAACAAAATTGTTTGTCCTGCCAAAAATAAAAAAGACTGTGGGCATTCTTGTTTTCTATTTCGAGCCCTGCTTTTTACGAAATCTACACACTAGTAAGCTCATAGCATCGCGATCACACCACGAATCATCCCTAACGTAAACCTTTACAATCATACAAAGTTTCCAGGGCCAAGGAGGGACTTTATCTTGCTCCCTTGGGTCAAGATCCAAGGAAAATTGAAAAGGTTTCATTGATTTTTTTTTTATTTGGAATTAATGTTTCTTCATAAATTTGCAGTTGATTCTTCGTGTGGAGAACGGCAATGGTCCGTTCGAAGTTCGCTACTCTCCAAGCAACAAGAAAGAGATGTGTGATGATCAGTGGCATCGCATTAGGATTGTCAAGGAAAGGAATACAGCATCCCTAGTAGTGGACAGTAATGACCCGATAAAAGTCCAAGGAAAAGGATCGCTGAGTAACACTGATGTGAAAGATCCACTCTATGTGGGTGGAGTACCAGGTAAGAATACTGTGTCGGGTACACTATTCATGGATGGGGTACCAGATATGGATACTGTCTGGGGTACACTGTACATGGGTGGGATACCAGGTATAAATACTGGGTACACTAGTGAATGGGTTACCAGGTGTGGGGTACACTGTATATCGGTGGGGTACCAGGTATAAATACTGTGTGGAGTACACTAGTGAATGGGTTACCAGATGTGTGGGGTACACTGTATATGGGTGGGGTACCAGGTATAAATACTGTGTGGTACACTAGTGAATGGGTTACCAGATGTGTGGGGTACACTGTAGCTTAGTGGGACATATAGATACTTTCATTGACATTTTAGCACAGCTTCAAGCACTTTTCTTAACTGACAATTACACTTTCCCATACAGATGGATTCACCCACAAGGCACTGAAAACAACTGCTCGCTTCAAGGGATGCATCCGGGGATTCCTGGATAGTAATAAAGAGGTTCCCGTCTCAAGTCCCGTTGAAAAAACTGGGGAACTCTTCCTCAACGGCTGCCCTACAATATTGCCTTGAGCAGTGACACTGAGATCATTGGACAAGTGAATTTTTCCAAACAAAAGCATGTTATTTCATTAGAAAATGTAAGTTACAGGTACTCCAGAATTAGATTTTTAACATTAAGGCCCAGATCAGACGTCAAACTTTTGTGAGTCAAATCCAATTGCCTTTGAGGTTGGGCTCTGTTTTCTTTTAAACTAGTAGAAGTATGTGAGCCAAACTTAACATATATGTTCTCCATGCTAAGCCAAAGACCTGATGTCTTATAGATGTTAGTTCTGGCCTCAAAGGCAATACATTAGTATTGACATGGCTAAAGTTCAATGTCTGAACTTGGCCTTGGTGATCAAAGTCCTAGCAGGCACCACAATTTGATTTTTGATTCTGGAGTGCTTTACATGAAAAGAATTGCTAGAAAGATATAATTAAAAAAATGTTAGTCTATGCATTAACTGTAGTTATTTTTTGTTATCAATAAAAGGTTGAAGTTTAAGCTCAAACTGGATTCATGTCTTTGTTGTGTCAAAATTAAAATCTACATTATCTGCAGCAAACAGCTTACAGTAAATGATAGTATATGACAGCATATAGTAAAGTTTGACTATTAGAGATAAATTTTCTGATACTATTAACAATGATAACAAGAAAATATTTGGATCCATTTTATTTAAATTTATTTAAAATCAATAATCATCCTAATCTACTCCTTTTTACACTCCCACTCTTAACCATACAACTCTTAACCTTACAGTACTATTCTTTACTAAACTTTTACAAATTAATTGGACTTAAATATATATTATTACATACATAGCAATAATTTTCATACGAGTGCGAAGCTTAAAAACAGTTCATGGCCTGGTCAAGTCTGGCACTTTTATAAACCCTGGTTCACACTAGCGACGCAAGCACAGATAGTCTTTCATGGTTAGTTAACTCCTTTATGTTAGGACAGAACAAAACATTCAATCATCCTTAAAGTACTATCTGCGCTTGCGTATGTTGCTTATGCTTGCGTCGGTTGTGTGAACTAGGCTTGAGTCGGTTGTGTGAACTAGGCTTGAGTCGTCCTTATATGTATAACTCTTTTCCTCCACCTGTATACAAAATCTGCTCCGTATGAAAATAATTGAATTAAGTGCTTTTAAGTTAAATTTACCTATAGCTTTAAATGTTGTTTTTTTTCTGGTTAAATTTACACTCCTTAATTATTTATCAACCTCTCTCTCTCTCTCCCCAAAGAAGAAGATAGAAATCTTATCTCCTACCCTCATCTCCTCAAAAAGGAACTACATGTAGACTACACTGTCCTAAGCTACCTTACCCTTATTATTACACTCCCCATATATGACCTTTCCTGAGATGAAGAACATGGTGCATTATGGTCTAGCGTGGGTACAAACATCTTTGGTTCACCGTGTCTTACATGGTGTCGTGATACCCAAGCTAGACCACAAAAACAAGACTGCTGTCATCATATCGATCAAACTCCAGAAAGGCCTATGGAGTGGTGTGCAACCACACAACCTTACTAAATTTTCTTGAAGGGAGGATGCACAAAATATAAGCATGTATTACCATTGATATTAGCAATGTTTCTTAAATGAAAAGAGCTTGTGAACATTATTAGGAAAATAGAGCTGAAGACTTCTATCTGGTATAATGTATATTAGAGCAGTTTTCATATGACTGAAAAACTTGCAGTGATCGTTTAAGTCCTGTGGTGGGAATGAAAACATTCAAAATGCTGTGCGATGTACACACCACGCTGTAACCATGACCTTTGCCCTGACTTTTCACAGTCATACAAAATCTGCCCTAACAGCAATATAAGAACACTATGGAAAACAGTTTACCTGCATGTCGAGACCCAACCCCTCCCACCTCATTAACTCTACTATTTAACTTGTCTCTTTTCTCACACAGAAGGAAACTTTCTTCTATCTTCACTACAATTTTGTCAAAGCTTTAGCATTATTCCTATTGCCTTATTATGCTTGTTTTAGGGTGACTGGACATGAGGAATGTCTTGTGTTTAGCTTGTAGTGTAAGGTGGTGGGCTCTCCTTGGGGGTGTCCTTGACAGCCTCTTCATAGTTGGGCAACAAACCCTGGGTCTGAAGAAACAAAACAATAGTCTATTAGGAATTTTATTCCTTAATTTTGGTCAATTTTATAGACAGTCTTCGTTAAACTGAATTTGGAGAACAAAACAATAGGTTTCCAATTTTCAGGAGATTGAAATTCCCTATTTTCCCCCTCTCCAAATTGAGCTGCTTTGACGTCACGTGCAAGAGTCTGTATTCACATTGTATTGATCATTTCTTGATTTCACACTCACCTCAGTATCACTGCCATCCACTTCAAACATGAATGACTGTGTTGCCCGTTTGATGCGATAGTTTACAAGCACCTTGTAGCATGACCAGACACAGCAGATCAGATATCCCTGTATATGAAAAAGATCACCAAGAATCAAAAACGTTTTGGCCAATACACCACACTAAAACTTCAAGGAATACCCTATCCTCAAACACAAAATGCAGACCATTATTAACCTTAATTTGATCAACATACCCTGAAACAGCCTTTGATCTAAGTCAGGGCATGGCTAACTCACAGATTGAACCCTGAAACAACCTCTGGGCTGATCTAAGTCAGGGCATGGCTAACTCACAGATTGAACCCTGAAACAACCTCTGGGCTGATCTAAGTCAGGGCATGGCTAACTCACAGATTGAACCCTGAAACAACCTCTGGGCTGATCTAAGTCAGGGCATGACTAACTCACAGATTGAACCCTGAAACAACCTCTGGGCTGATCTAAGTCAGGGCATGGCTAACTCACAGATCGAACCCTGAAACAACCTCTGGGCTGATCTAAGTCAGGGCATGGCTAACTCACAGATTGAGTTGGAATTTTGCATTTTAGGTTATGCAGAGGGAGGAAAACAAAACCAGTTGATATATAATTTGTCTTTTTTTAACAGCATTCCATGAACGTGCAAATGAATGAAAAGAAAAGAAGTTTGATATTATTTATTCTGACACTGAACCAACCTTTATCAGGAGGATGATGAGGCAGAGCAGGATAACAGTCATCATAAGTGACCTCATATCTACTTTGTCGACGTCATCTGAATATGGGAAGTTTTGCTGTAGAAAAATAGAGTAATAACAGAATTATCTTATTGCTGACGGGAGCAAGTATTACACGCATTCACGAAAGTGAGACATCAGTAATAGATGTCTGTGACTTCATATAATTTGTCCCATTTTCCTTTTAGTAATATGACTGGGCTTACTGTGGGACTACATGACAGAGAGAAGCCTAGGGGACATATTCATGATTTATCAATATTCTTTATTAATAACAGAAAGGTTAGATAAGCTACTTACATTGTTCTTTAACATAAGCTTGAGTTGTGGGATGTAACTCACAGCACCAATAGCACCCAGTAGGTTAACACAGAAATCAAAGACTTGTAGACAGAAGAATGGTAGAAGATAACTGGGTTGACGCTGTATGAACACAAACAGAAGTATAATCAATATACAAGGGTTATTAACAAAGCATTGGTCAATATGGCTATGGAATTGTAGGTATATTTTTCAGGCATTTTTAAGGGAATTGTTATGTAACAAAAAATATTTCAAAAACATTGCAAAAGTTGAGTTTTTGTGTAATGGCAGGGCTCAAAATAATGGCAGGTCAACGGTCAATGTCCGGCCAAATTTGGTACTTGACTGGTCAAATATGGTTTTGAACAGACATGTTGACTGGTCATACTTGAAAAAAATAAAATAAAATATCATACGCCAGACATCTTGACTGACATATGACTGGCCGTTATTTTGAGCCCTGTAATGGTTATTCTGGCCATGAAAATGAAGGAAACAAATGAATGCAATTCAATACACTGGATCATCTAATTTCCTTCCAATGATTTTTCCAGAGTTGTTTTGAAATCTATTTTATTTAGCGGTAGCTATCATATTTAGCATGACTTACTGTAATGGCACCATAGATGAGGAGACTGGTAATAACAAATGAACAGAAGGCAATTGCCAGGGCTACTGAATTATCAGCTGGGGAAAAAAAGATCAAAAATTGATAAAATTTTAGCAAGACAGTGATGCACAAATTCATTTCACCTGCAATCTGTCATTCTGTCCCAAACTTTGGCCACTCTTTCAAGCCCCGTCAAGTTTAAGCCCAAATGGGGTATAGTGTAAAAATTCTGAGGATTTTATGATCATTACTATCAATTAATTAATATTAATTAATATCAATTAATAAAATTCTTACTAGCTTTTGGCACTGCTCCATATGTCTGGGTGTATCTTTTTTCATACATTTCAGGATGAAGCAACATCTGTGTTAATACTACAACTCCAGCTATGTGGATGAGCTGTAACAAAATGATTGAAAAATGTTAGTAAAATCATCCCCTACCATATATTTATCAGATATCTATGTATCCTACTCTCGGCTTAAATTACTAGTCTGTAAAATACTTTGACTATTCTGAAAAAGCTGGCTTGGGAAAAATGTAAATGTAAAAAGCATTTTATAATAAATTCAAAGTGCAGATATAGTATACATGTACTAGGTAAACATGGCTGCCATTTTAGTCTTGTGATTTTCTCGAGAAAAAATTAAGCTTACAAGACCGTGAAAAATATAAATCTTTCAGCAAATTATTTTATTTGTTATAAAATTTTCAACATACTTTCGTATTTTTCACATTTTTTTACTCCAAACAAACATTAGAGGATACTGCAAAATTAATACGAAGCCAAATATCTCGAATTGAAAATTAAGAAGATTGGAACCAGAATCGTTGTTTTGTTTTGTTGGGCTTTAATAATTTTTGTTTAGACTAATCGAGAATTTTAAGAAAGATAACTATAGAATTTCACAAGTTAAAAGGATTTTTATCGTTATAATTTATTAAGAAGCCTTTTCTATCACCAAAAATCAACGAATAAGACGAGGAAAGATACGAAGACTTGCATAATATGAATTTTGAAACTGGAAAGTCGAAAACATCGCGACCTTAAACTTACCAAATGACAAAATCCAAGGACAATAGTCCCAATACGAACATCCATACAACAACAACATGTCTTCATGACACTTCCATTATCGTCTAGATCGGTAGAAATTCTTCTGGGCTTCATTGTGAAAGGTTTTTCTCACAGAATGCTTTCTTAAGGAAAAACAAAATGTCTTCCAATATTTTGGCTTTCGTTTTCTAAACATGAAGGGCATCACGGGAACAGTGATGTCATGGTGAAAACACCCGATATGCTTCCGAGTACTTGGCGAACGCAAGCCGATATTATCGCTAATGAAATTAATGAATAAAGTAAAGCTTTATTTTGCAAAAAAACATTATAATATTTTCAGAATGCAAACTTATCTCATCAATGAGATTCTTGAAAATTGCAGATTATTGTTAATGATAATTTATCTATGATAATACTTTATCATCAATGCTCGTAATCAGATCGGGATCAGTCGGCACGTCGGGTTACCGTCGATAATTCATCGATATTAATTCGGGAAGATATTGTTTCACTCACTCTTCAAGTCACAGGATCACAGATCACAGAATAAACCCCAGAGGTCCCCAACGAGAAAACTTCCTGCGCTAAATTACAAAAGAAAAATGAGAGAGAGGCCATTTTACGTGGCATTTCTTTTTGGAGTATCCCTAACAGCCGTGTGCTATTCTGTTGGCTTTATTCGTCTTCCAGAATGGACATTTCTCAACATTTCCCTACACGTTTTGGGTGTCCTTGTTTGCATGGTCAACTATGTGAATGAATATCTTGGTTTTAATCAATTGAGCTACAGGTGAGCAGCCATTTAATTAACTACAGGTTGTGGACGTATATCTTGTAAACTTAGGGTGACCTCTGAATTAACATCAAGTTTTTGATTTGATAATGAAATTTCCAAATTTGGGATGTTGGAGGGGGGGGGGGGGGGGGGGGGTTTAAAATGCAGTGGTGACTTATGAAAATTTGAAGTTTTATAACTTTCTGAATTTCCTACCCATCTCATTTCCTACCCATGTCTGGTACACACTCAAATTGACCAATCACAGTGTGCTATGACGCTTAGCCAAGCGGCCCTAACTGCCAGACTGTTTCCATAGAATAACATACAGCTGGTACTACCCCAACCCCCTTGCCATGAACCTCCGAAAATAAGTCCATCCAAAATAAGCCCCTTATCATATGATACTATTGTTTTTCTATTGTCCTAAGACCAAAAGGCACATTCAGCAAATATACAGCAAGCCAAGGGCTTATTTTTTTAGGTTTACAGTAAATCATAAAGAAGATGAAAATTGTATCAGTTATTAACTAATTCTATTTGCAATTGGTACATTTTAGCAAGTTTTCCAAAGAAGTTGGAACTATAAATGCTCGTCTTGGATGGGTAATAACATATGGTACGCCTGCCGTAACATACAATATACTCTGGTTCATCTATGGTAAACCTTCAAGTACTTTTCATTTCATCGCTCTTGGCACCTACAATGCACATTTCATCAAACGTATTCTAGAATGCTTGTTTGTGCATAAATATTCCAGAAATATTGAAGCAATGTCTGTTATTCAGGTAATTTTAGAACTATGATTATCTTCTTACACCATTCATCCTCTAATGTTATATTTAAGGCTAGTCATACCCCTAATTATAAATTAAGACTCCCTAGACCCCTCCCCTGGGGGATATTGGACTTCACTAGTAGGCCTTTCCTCAATTTGCTTGAGTGACCACAAGAAAATGATTCCAAGTCGAGGTTGGACTTGATACAAGCGGAATGTTCATACTTTTACTGTATTTTATCAACCATTGCTTTGTCGTCACTTGAGCAAATTAGGGAAATATATACTGCCAGACAGTGGCCAAAAGAAATGGAGTGATTGATTGCAGTCTAAACTTTGTACTTGAAATGTCTATTTTTTGCTCTATAGATTGGTGCATTTTATACACTTGGAGCCTCAATACAACACTACTGGTGCAATGTATACACAAGTACAAATGATGCAAACCAGCTAATGAAGAACCAAATCATTTTGATCCTTGGATTTGTTGCTTTTATTATTGGAGAATTCATGAACTTCTACCATCATGCTTTGCTGGCAAGCCTACGACCAAAGGGATCAGCTCCTGGCAAATATGTGATACCAACTGGTGGTCTCTTTGGCTTGCTTGTTTGTCCACATTACTTTGGGTAAGGATTATATTCCTCATGACATGACACTATAATTTTGCAATCATATCATAATCATATTTTAAGGCACTTTAATTTCGCGATCTCATTGAATAAATCATTCATGATTTGTTTCCCATTACACATATTCCTTGAACAAAAGGACTTTATTGCATAATAGTAACAACAAAAGCAATAATTTCGCAGTAGTTCCATTGATTTTAATATAAAGTCTATTGAAAGTGCTAGTACCTTCTCAATATAATTTCTTTTATCCCTACTTTTTAATGGTCACTCTTAACTCTTTATTTTCTCAGCAATTCAAAGTCACTAAATTTTTGTGTCATTATATTTTTGGGACACTTATTTTTCGTGTCACTTAAATTTTGTGATTTTTTTAAAGTTGTGAAAATCGCGAAATTTAAGTGTCGCAAATTCACTTTCTCATTTTTAATTCATTTTTCCTTCCTAGGGAATTGATTGGGTGGCTTGGTATGGCAATCTTAGGCCAGCATTCCTGCCTTTACCTTTCCTGGTTATCCATGGTTGCGTACCTGGCAGGCCGCAGTCATCAAACCAGGCAGTGGTACCTTGATAAGTTGGAAGACTTCCCTAGAGAACGCAAGAATCTGTTCCCGTTCATTTACTGAAAGATCTCAAGAAAAATCATAGCTTGTAAACCTACGATTATAGATGATTTATATATACATGTGTTGATTTTATTTTTATTTTTATTAGGTGTATGATTTTTGATGAATTTATTCAAATTAAAAATATTCAGACTTTGACTTGCAGAGAGAGGTTGATTTGGTAATGTACTATCACAATGGTATCCTCAAATCTAAAAAACACAGTATGTAGCAATAGACCATTTTCGAGATGCACGAGCGCTTTCTAAAGGCGCAGACATGAAAAAGAGGCATTTTCGGGCAAGATCACGCGCACTATTGACTCTGCCCAAAAATGCCTCAAGATCATGTACACGCTTGCGATATTTTTGAAAGCGCTTGCACATCTCGAAAATGGTCTTTTGAGCATGCTAGTCATTATATGATTATCAGGGATTTCATTAAAACTTCAAGTAGGTGGATGGTTTACTTTCATGTAAGCAACCTTACTGTATCAATATGGGGCTGTACAATTGGGACATGGAATGGTTAAAGTAGGCAGCTCAGATATGGAAGGTAGAAAGAAAAGTAGACAATAGTACTGGAGTTCATTAATAATTTTGCAGAAGGAGGAAAACCAGGCAACTAAACTTGGCATCTCATGAAAAGAGTTTATTGGTGACTCTCGCATACCCCCAACCAATCAGAATGCGTAATACCTGGTATATCACATTTTTTTTATTATAACCAATATCTTTTAATAAATACATGGAATGTCATTATTATCAGAATCAACGAAAACAAAATCAAGAAAAAAACATTTGTTGAAATCATAGACCTTTCCTGAATTCGCTTGAATGACCACAGAACAATAGCTTTAAGGCGAGGCTGGAATAGACAATACAGTAAATTTATGAATAGAAATCCCCAGCCTCGGCTTGAATCTATTGTTCTGTGGTTATTCAAGCGAATTAGGGAAAGGTCTATCATTGACAAGGCTAGTCCCTTGGTTCAAAGACAAAATTATATCCAATTTGTAAGCTTATCACAATAATATTGTACAAGAGAGTATGAAGTAAGAGAGCACATCTCCGTGTGCTATGATAATTATTTGAAAATTTTAGGTCTGCGCACAGCCTGAAATATTTTTATCCTGCAATTCCTGACTCAGTTCAAGCTGTGCACAAAGCTAAAAATAGCTGCGCACTGAGCTAAAAATAGATTTTCAAATAGTTTTCATGTATATAGACCTACTGTGTGTATGGGAGATGTGCTTTCTTACTTTATACTCTCATATTTGAATGAAAAAATGTACCTTATATTACTGTATATGTCATGAGAAATTTGAATTCTATAATTACAGTTTCTCTTTAGTAAATATGGCAGATCTTTTAAATTTGATTTTAAGTTAGAGTGAGGTCAATAAACCCGTGAAATAGATATTAGACTAATACACTTTAGTAGACTATAATTCTATTGTTTTCTTTTGTGTCTATCTGACTATTACACCTTAACAAGCAATTTTTATTTCACAGGTTTAATGCTTCACTCTATAATTTCGATGGATAGTTTTTGCTATATTATCTAATATCTAAAGGATGATAAAGATGCAGAATTATTATAAGGTTATATATTCATAATTATTTATTTTATTATGTTTATACTTTGTTCTGGTTCATTTATATATCTTTATGTATCTCTGGCAGCTTTTCATGTTTCGTCGAACCAAACAATTCCAGAAACAGCCTGTCAAATGAAGAATCTTTTAATGTTGAAGTAATTTCTTGGATTGATGAGAACCAAAACTTAACCCTGCTTAACTTGCAAATGTCTTTTTTGCATTCCATTTTGACTACGTACTTTAGGCTAGGTGCCCCCTAGAACCTACCGTTCATCCTTACAAGGGGGTGAGAGAAGAAAAACCTTTGCCCACCAGGGTACGGTACTAAAACCTTAAAAGCTGGGATTACAGAAACATGAAAACATTGAACTGCAATAACAGTTATTATCTTTCTTGGTGTATTCATTATTTTATGGCATAGCTAGACTAGATAATAATGCACATCATGTGCCACAACTACAAACAGAGGCAGATCCAGGATTTCTTAACAGGGTTGTATAGCAATGAAAGCAAAAGTGGCATATAATTCTAGTCAGCAATCATTCTCTTGCTACCAGACAGCAAATTGAAATTTTTATAGGGGGCATTGCAACCCCCATATCCCTCCCCCTGGATCCACTTCTGACAAACAGTTATCATTAAGAAGACCCATCAACTGTTGTTGACAAGCCAATTCAAGGTATACATAAAAGTAACAATAGTTATGGACCAGATTTCAGTAAATAGTAAGTATACTTCTTATGGGTCAATGCCTCTAAACAGTATTAAACAAATCTACATGAAATTAATGACACCTGTACTAGATGAGGAAGTTTTTGAGGTCACATGTTTATCAAATTCCTCTTGATTGTGATGTTTTGATGAATTCCCAGCTGTTAAACTTTGATTATTACTCTCAGTTGTCCTTCTTCCAGGTTCCAAAGAACACATACAAAATACTGAAGAGTATGAGTGTAAAAAATGACTGTCTTTCAAAGGCTGCCCTTCAGTTGACTGCAAATCTAAACCAAGTTCGCCATTCCCGAAGAATCCACCAATAGGAACTTTAGGAAACACTTGCTTAAAGATTTGAGATTCTACATTCTTGGCGGAGTAAAATTTCTCTCCTCGGCCAACGCAAGACACCATGAAGCACGCACAGCTTTCTGAACTGGAAAAATTGAAGTTATGAAGTTGTTGCAAACTCTTGGTAACTCCACTAGGAGTTTCTCCATGGTGCACAATAGATACTGCCTGTACCGCCTCACCAGCTATGCCGAGCCCTATTACACCAGTGTTTTTGATTTCATTGTCAACAAATAGTAGAGAATCTACCAAGCCACCGATTATTACGATATTTGACTTTTCACCATCTTCACATCCATTTATCTATAAAAAAGAAACGAAACAAAAGTTAAGAAATATAAAAATTATAAAAAACTAAACATGGAAGATGCTGAGAGAACACAAGAGCATATAAAACCATGACGAGAAGTGGATCGGTTTAAACGAGGGGGGTCACTTCCTATATTTCAACTTGACTTGTTGAAAAAAAGGTGAATTTAGAAAGAAATCCCAGTAGCATTGTTATTTATTTTTATTGTAATTTCTAACATACCCACCCCACAATCTTCCATGAAT
Organism: Anthopleura xanthogrammica; assembly: GCA_964019055.1. Lineage (NCBI taxonomy): Eukaryota > Metazoa > Cnidaria > Anthozoa > Actiniaria > Actiniidae > Anthopleura > Anthopleura xanthogrammica. The sequence continues at coordinate 2,469,787 of OZ025209.1, read as the reverse complement.
TCCCTCAAACTAAACCATAGCTTCTCCTCCCAATAGACCCTTCTTGAATATGGTGTCTATGATGTCAAACGAGGAGTCTGAGCATATCCCGGATGTCATGAGTGATAATGATTGTATTTTAAAATCCGGGGCATTCAATCCATTCCCAGATGCTGCTAGTGGAAATCATTGGGTTTCGACATCCAAGACATTCTCATTCTCCTTGTTTGACATCATAAACGCCATATTCGAAAAGGGTCTATTCTTTACGTTACATACATTACATAATATATTTTATGCACACATTAATCTCAACCCTTACCTGCCATATTCCTGATGCAACTTTGCCTATAATATCTAGATTATATACATCTCCTTTTGCAAATAGAATGGCAAACTTTAGTTGCTTTTCGGGGGGAATATTCAAAGACGTTTCCCAGCGTGATTTAAAAGACCTGTTGTTGCGGACATCAGTGCAGCTCATGTTGAACGTACTTGTAGAGATGCCATCAACTTTTGGCATAATTAGGATAGACACCCCTTCTGCCACCTCAATCTCTTTAGGCTGCTCTCCCTCTTCACATCCAATTATTCCACCCCCAACACATCCAACAACTGTACAACTTGTTGGAAGTCTTGACTTCACTGACGTTATAAGACTGCGAACTTCATCTCGTCTAGTTTCACAATACTCTTGAGATCTGCTTACAAATATTATTGCCGCAGCAGGAAAAATTCTGAGATTTTCCAAAAATTCATTGATACGAGCTATCATCAAATCCATTGATAACTGAAATGAAATAAATAAGAATGATAGAAAAAATGACAAACAAACACATATGTAACTTTAAGCATTTTATATTTCAGTCAATCAAGCAATCAATCTTTATTAGGGTTATTTAAAACTATGTTTATAGATGTTTATTTTACCAGAAATAAATACAATTATAAATATACAAAGAGTATTTCAAATGAATGAATTACTCTCCTACGAATGTGATAATTTATGGCTGTATTTTAAATGAGTTTAATTTCAAGGTACTGCAGACATAACCACACAAAAATCCTCTTACCAAACACATTTATTTTCTAATTATTATTATTCGATTAACACTTTGATCTTAAGAAATAACCTAAATATTAAAATTTAAATTTAAATGTTAAAATGATGTTCTTAGACAAAATATTAAGATGAGACGTTCTTTGTGGTGTCCTTCAGAGCCTCACTTCGGCTCGAATTTTCTCAGTTTCAGAAAACGAAAAAGCTATAAAATTAGGCATAATAAAATACGGTTTTCCTACCTTTGAACTACAGGGAGTATTATTTCCATGATGTACCACAAAACTCGCCCATTTTGATTTTCGGAAGCGAAAAACTCTCTTCCCCATTTCTCTCCATAGTCGACAAACTTGAGACGCATTCGCGAGGTCTCTGGCAGGAAGGAACGACAAAACAAGCTCTACAATTTCTCCGAGGGCTAATATAGACTGTGGAGTCGGTCTTCCTAGTAAATTCGAAGTCATTTTAGGGTTGGAAGTAAGAGAAAAGGGCTCAGCTCGCCAAACCACAAGTCCTTTCCCTTTCCTCACTGTTTACAAGGGCGCTATAAATCAGAGAAGAGACTGGGTCGACTCAAAATATTACCCTCCCCTCCCTAGATACTTGGGAAATTGCCTTTGGACCCCCAAAAAATGTGAATTCAAAATTACCATTTTTTTCCATAAAATCAATTGGGAAAAGGAATGGGAGGGGATTAAATAGCTATAGACCCTTTTCTCATGATGTCAAAGCAGTTAAATTGGGAGGACAAAACAAAAGAATTTCAATCTCTTAAGAATTATAACCTGTTTTAATTTCCAGCTCCATTCTGGCATGCTGCAAGGGGTCTTGCCTACCCCCCCCCCCCCCCCCCTGTTAGTAAAGAAATGAGAATTTTATCCAGCAATATTTCTTCCAACATTCATTCATTCTTTATTATTTCAAATTAATTAGTTTTAATACAAAGACCTAGAAGACATTGGTGCTCATATTTTGAAAGTATTTGGGGGGCAGGAAAAGTTCTTCACAAATAAATGGATCCCTGTGGATTTTGCAGGAACCTTCATATTTGCTATAGCATGCATGCTATATTCCCACCATGAGCATGAAAATGTGGTCAAAAAGGATACATATTAGTTATACAATGATTTCAAGTGGAATATCCCACAAGTTACTTGTAGTTTCTAGTATACACACGAGCCTTTAGGCGAGTGCATATATACAAAGAAAATATAAGTGACGAGTAGGATATCCACAGTACGCCACAAGAAACCATTGTATAACCATTTTATCCCACACCATAGAAAATACAAATGCATTACTTCAACGTGCAGTGCATGATGGGAAGGAAGAGTGAAATACCGACAAATATACAACAGCTTTTACTGCTTTCTGATTGGCTGTATTTTCTATTGCGTGAGATAAAGTTAAATACAACAAAACGTGAGAACAGTAATAATGAAGTATTAGTCTCAGACAGCATTTTCAAAACCCCACAGTTTCAATACATACATATTCTATCAATGTTGTGTAAATGCAAGGCATGGGCATAACCGAGTAGAAATTAACAATTCCAAAAGAAACATGTCCATATAAACTGGTCCTAAGCTTCCTGGGGGTAGAGGTGTCGTCTAACATCTAGAATTTAATTTTTTATTTATAATTCCTTTCTTCCCTAATCCTTATAAATCCTAATTACTGTATACTGATCTGAACCCCTTTTTTTGCCAGTTTTGTTAATATTTTTGATACATATTTTATTCTATATTTACAATAATTTATTAGACTGTTTATTATATATTTAAAGGAGAGGAAAAGACAACCAATAACGGGTGGACCTTTACATTTTTGCCATACCAGCTGAGCAGCATTTCATTTTCTAACCAATGTGATTACATTTGGTTGTAATTTTTGATGCTTAGCCAAGTAACCATAGCTCGAAGTCATCTTCCCAATAAAAAAAACATGTTTCCAGAAATTTAGAGAAAAAAGTTGAAGTATGTGATGTAGTGTAATAAACTAAAGCAAAACTTTGCCTTCCATCTCCTCAAATTCCTCAAGATATATGACTTTTGAGACTTTTGTTACAACAACAATGCTTTTTGTGCTTAATTTTTTGTACAGCTGGAGTAGTTTAGTTCCCAATTTCCCACCCATCTTCCCTCGTACAATGAAGAATGTTCTATAATCTAAATAAAATACTAGTTAATATGTTCTATCTTGAGTCAAGTATACTGAATGCAACAATCTGTCGAATAAAAGGAGTTACAAATTATTAATATCCATTAATTATAAATTATATTTATTATACATATTAATACTTTCCAGATAACTTTCACATTGAGTTTCCATTTCTTTTCAAATGCCATTTCTTTCATTATGCAGCCAGCTTTTAATATTCATAAATTACACGTCACATGTTACTGATATGATGATGGTGATGCATGATGATGATACAAGATGATGATGCATGATGATGATACATGATGATGATGATGATACATGATAATGATACATGATGATGATACATGATGATGATACATGATGATGATACATCATGATGATGATGATGATGATACATCGTGATGATATACATGAAGATGATGATGATGATGATGATGATGATGATGATGATGATGATGATGATGATGATGATGATGATGATGATGATGATGATGATGATGATGACAGTGATGACTGGTAGATCAAAATTCAACATACCTTGTCTTTCAGCTGTTGACAGATTTGTAATGCTGCTGTAAATAGTACAACACTGTCTTTAAGTCTTGGAATACTGCAGTCAACCTGTAATGCAAGTTTGAACATTTATCCCTTGCAATTCATTTTGGCTAGCAACATATAATTGGTAATCACATATGAAATTGATATTTTAATAGCCAGTATCTTATAAGGACAAAATGAATTGCTGAAAGGCCTTTAATTTCATCAACTCAACCTGTGAAATAAACTAAGTCAGCTAGGACATGGCTAGCTTACAGGTGAAGGAAAACCAGAGAATCAAAAACATTTTATGCATGTTTTAATGTCTATTTTAGTACCTCAAAATGACTGTTTATTTCCATCCATTTTGAATTGTGTTCGCTGAAAAACAGATGTCATGAAAAAAATATATAGTTATGACAAGATTCCTCTAAGGAATGTGTGTATAGGGAGGGCTTAGATTGGAAAATATAGCAGGGTAATAAATAGTAACCTTTGATCATTGCTCCCTCACTAACATAATTGGAGAATATGCAAGATAAAAGTGCAGTGTCTATATTCTTACAATGTATGACCCACTTGATCTCCTTCCATTACTTGTTTCTGTCGATAAAGAAGGAAGTTATAACTAGTTACTGTTACATGATTTACATTCATGAGACAGAGGAACCCCCTGACACATTTTATAACTAAAGATGTTGTAACTATAGATAAATTCCATCAACTAGTCACCTGACATCAGTCGCTAGTTGGCCGACTGTTGGCCGACTTTTGACCAACATTTGAATGACACATCACCAACACTTCATAGTCAGTCAATGCTTGGCTGACTATCAACCAACATGTGTCGGTTGTTCATAAAGTACAGGATTACGTATAAATTCATTGTCTATTAAGTCAATTATTTAAGAATGTTATTTTAAAATTCTTACAGGATTTTGAGGAGGCACAGGAAGAGTTATCAGTGTAAATACTGATAACACTAGCTTGTCACAGTTGATATAAAAATTGGACACCACATCCTCAGGAAGGTTGGGCTTGAATGATTTCTGAAACAAAATCAAATTTATATGAATGTTCAACTCTAACCTTGTTAACCTTTCATCACAAAGCTTGCTTCATACCAAATGATTGGTTTTCATACCTGATTGCTTGAGTTAATTATATCCAGAACTGGCATCTTCTTGGGAACCATTAAACAATTCTTTCCTTTTGTGAGACAGTTGGCTATATCATCAACGATCTTGAATAAAGATATAAACATTGTCTATTAACAATATTACCACTGTTTTGATTGCTATGCTGCACTGATCAAGACAACAGCCGTGACATGGAAATTAGGCAATACACTGCTGTCAATCAAAAAAATTGTTTGGTACCTTTCATACTCTGATTGACGGCAGTGTATTGCCTGATTTCTCTGATGCAACTATTGTCTCGATCAGCATGTAGCAATGAAAACAGTGTAATCTCAAATATATCTATACCATCATGGTCATCAGAACAATATTTATTAATACCAGTACCTTGCTGACTTCTCTACCAGATGAAAAATTATTCATGTTTCTCATTTCTTCCACTTTTTCAGTAGAAAGTTGCAGGTAGTTCATAGCATCTTGAATCTAGTAAGCAAAATAATACTACTAAGTCTAGGAAGTACTATTGGTGCTATCAGACTACAATCAATCACATTCATCGTTAGAGTACTGTTCCCAGGTGCCTTTAAGTACTCTAACAATTTATTTGATTCAAGGTCATCTACCATTTACCCTGGTAGCAGAGGTACTGGCAGAGATAGAGGCACTGTACTGACCTTTTTTTGCTGTTGTTCTTCTTCGTCATTACAAAAGGTACGTTTCATAACGACCAAGAAAAACAAAAACAAAAGCCAGTATAGCGAAAAGACAAAGCAGAAAGAGAATAATAAAAGGTACCTCTGATAGCAGGGTATCTACCATTGGTCCACCTGTAGCAATGATTACAGTGTGGTTTTCTAGGAAATTATCAAACACACCTGTTGAAGTTTCCATGGATGGCTATCCCTGATGAACACTCTGAAACCTGAATTGGAAACCTTTGGGAGCCTAAACTTGATATCCTTAAAAAAACAATGACCATTTATCAGTATCTGGTATCTTCCTCATAATCTTGTCCTGTGGGGGAATCTGATATAAAAGGGGGTGGGGATGCCTGCCAACATTTTATGACACTAATAAGAACATCAGTCTGTGTAAGAGGTTGATGGGATGACCAAGCTTTTGTGATAAATGAGATCAATGGGATGACCAAGCTTTTTGTGATAAATGAGATCAATGGGATGACCAAGCTTTTTGTGATAAATGTTTGTGGAGTTACTTACAGCTTTGGATATGTCTTCTCCTTCAATGGCAACGTAACCCTTTAATAAGTCAGCACTACATTTTTAGAGCATACACAAAATAAGTTAACAACTTTTACATTCTGAAGTGATCATGTAAAATAATCCATGAGGAATGAGTATGAGTATATAGAGAAGATTCATTCTTACTTGGGAGTTGATAACATGAAGTAGTCTTGAGGCTTGGGAGGATCTATGAATTCAGTTAGCTGTGAGTCATGATTTTGACAAGCTACCATAGCAACCCAATTTAATTTTTTTTTTACATATCAGCCAACCAGAAAGTGGAATGAAATGTACAGTGAAAACAACTTCAAATTTACCTTGTCCCTTGTTGGATAAACTAGAAAACTGAAGCCACATTAGACACTCCTTCAAAATAATACAAATAACTCGAAATTAATTCAAAGCAATTGTTTCTGTAAGAATATACAGATTTTTTAGTGCTGTAACTTAAAAGTTGGAAATGACGAAGTGATAAGACCCTTAATATACTTAGTTAAAGTGCGCCTTAGAGTAGTAAATATTTTTAGTTTTAGCTTCGTTCCGTCTTGACCAACCTGTAAAATTACATCCATGTGTTTCAGAACTTTTGGAACATGCTCCCTAAGTAACCAATCAAACTCCAGTTTCTGGAAGAAAATCAAGAAATTATGTAATGCTAAACAATTTTTATTGGTTGATAACCATTTTCTACATGAATTGATTGAAATATTTTCATAACAATCTTACGCACCATCACTTTTAGTTCTTCTTCAGCCGCCATCTTGAAAAATGACAGTCGAAACCACAGGAAGCCCATAAGTATACATTCAAATACTTATACCAATGACATTCATTGTAATACTTTTTTTAAATGTATTATAAAAATCTTGGTTTTAAAGATCTTATTATAGAAATAATAAAATAGACTTTACAAGAACAAATTTGCCGTCTTTTGCAACCAGGACTGATGAAATTTGACGGCCAACTTCTATTTGCCACCGGAAATACGTCACGCGTGAAACCTCCCATAAGAAAATTTTTTTTTGATTAGTGGGTTGCCTGTTTGTGGGCCCCCCGCGATATCAAAATAAAAATATTAGAACCCAGTTTCCCATCGGTTAATACATTAGAAAAAGTTCGCAAAAAAGAAGTAGTACATACTCAACATGGCCAAAGAAGTTTTAGCTTTTATTGCCCTTTTTCTCCAATGTAAGGACTAAATTACCTCGCTATCATGAACAACTATGTCCTCTCTTTCTCGTACAATACACAATTTCAATATCTTTTTTTTTTTAGGCCAAATTAGCTTTGAAAGTCAAGAATACAAAGCAGATGATCCACGAACTGCGTTCGAATTTGGTGCGTTAAGGGTAAGAATTTTTATCTTTTTTAAAATATTGTACTATTATCTTGTTAAGCTACTGCTTAAATCATGCGTAGATAATTTTCGCTTACTGATATTTTCAGTTTAGTTTTTGAAGAGGTGCTAATCACCATAAATTAAATTTAAAATTTTGTTCACCTCTCGAAATTTTCACCCTTTAACTCATAAAGTTTCAGCTTAAATCTATTTACGCTGTTAATATGATATATATTCTTAAAAATCAACTTGAAATTCGTAGATTTTTTTCTATTTATCTTAAGTAAACGTGTTTTTTTTTTCATAGAAGATTACCGGTTATAGCCAATATATTTTATAATTCTTGTCATGTCAGTCATAATTCACGTCTCCACGAGAAACATATTTGGGAAACAAGTCATCTCCTAGCAGCTGTATAGCAAAAAAGAATAGCAGTTTATGGGCTGTAAAATAAACAAAACGTCCTATTTCTCGTTCTAAAACAAATCTTATGATATATCCGTGTTAATTAGACGTCTTATCAATCAGAGATACCTTATTTGATCGGGTTGTTCTGGTTGTATTGTACATGTGTTGGTGAATTTAGAGTACCATGTGCAGCCAATCAGGTGCTACTATTGTCTAGCCTTTTTGACTTGTAAGTTATTCTTTTTCAGTCCAATATCCATTTTTTTTTTCAATATTTATTTTTTAATAAGAGGATTTATTTTTCAATAAGGCTTAAAAATTTCTGGTCTAATTTTATGTCATTTATGTTTTTCCATTAAAATTTTTTATCCATTTTATCAGAGTTTTAAGACTTGTTTACTTTTAGTTCTCTTATCTGTTTATGATTTAATGAGAGCATTTTAGATAACAGCTATATGCTTTTAGAATTATGATTAAAAAGCCTATTGTATGTCGTTGAGAGTGGATATGATAATATATGCAGATAAGGATTATATATCTGTCTGTCAATCTTCAACATTATTAACATAATTATAGATGGTGGTGTGATTTATATATTGGATGCCTTTTGCAGATAATATTTAAAATGGTGATAACAGAATGGCTAGACTTGCCCCAAGTCGACCTCTCTTTGCGAGCGCAGTTAGAGAGCGACACGCCAGTATAGATACTCAATGGGTGGCGGACTTTGCGAAAGTCTACAGAATGGCCTAAAACAATTCTTGTGAAGACCTTTTATCATTTTCATGATTACAAAAACAAGTTATTTTTTATCATATTTACAAAGATTTCACTCCAAAATAAAAGAATTAAATTACAAGAATTAAGATGCAATAATAGTAAAAACAAAAAAATACATAAATGAATAAGATAAAAAAACAAGATGGATGGCGTGGGAAGCAGGTTTGTCTGTTTGTTTTTTTTTAGAATTTTAAATCAATACAGGGTGAATGTTTGTTAATAATACAATTAGATATATCTAAAGTACTTCTATTTATTTTTCTCTTGTGAAATTATTTTGATGACCAGCTGGAATGAGTTGCTCAAAACTAAGATTAATTCAAAAATTGTAAATTAAACCCTATATAAAGTCTTTAGTTGCCTTGGTAACCTAATCCTGAGTTAAGCCATATATGAAGACTTTGGTTGCCTTCGTAACCTAAATCCAGATTTAAATTTTATATGAAGACTTTGGTTGCCTTGGTAGCCTAAATCCAGAATTAAATCTTATATGATGACTTTGGTTGCCTTGGTAACCTAAATCCAGATTTAAATTTTATATGAAGACTTTGGTTGCCTTGGTAGCCTAAATCCAGAATTAAATCTTATATGATGACTTTGGTTGCCTTGGTAACCAAAATCCAGAATTAAATCTTGTATAAAGACTTAGGTTGCCTTGGTAACCAAAATCCAGAATTAAATCTTGTATAAAGACTTAGGTTGCCTTGGTAAATAATCAAAATTATGTTAGTGTAAATCACATTTTGACGCTAGAGTAGTTGATACATCTGATTTCAGGGCCCATTTTGATATTAGTTTTTACTTTCTCATGGCTGAATTGGCAACTACCCTATCAAAATAGAGGTACCTATCTAATAAAATCACAAAATGAAATTTAAATGTAACTCATGTTAAATAAGTTACATTCATATTATATAAATATATTAAAATTAATATTATTCAATACATTTATACTGGTATTTTATGATTCTGCAGAATTCTGATACTTTGAACTACACCAGTCCAAACTCATTAGGTGAGAATTAAATAAACAAGTTAATGATAAATAATAGTTACTTTACTTTAAAATCAAGTGATACAAGTTTATATTGATGGACGGTACAAAATATACAGATATCACCTTATTGGACCCTGAAACAGCCTCTGGGCTGATTAAAGTCAGGGCACAGCTAGCTCACAGATCAAAACCTGAAACAACCTCTGGGCTGGTCAAAGTCAAGGCATGGCTAACTCACAGATCAAACCCTGAAACAACCTCTGGGCTGATCTAAGTCGGGGCACGGCTAACTCACAGATCGAAACCTGAAACAACCTCTGGGCTGATCTAAGTCAATATATGGCTAACTCACAGATCAAATCGGATTTTTTACTGTTTACTATATTTGTGATGTCATTTAATATATAGGTATTGAAGATATTGTCATCGTCGCCAGGACACAATCCAACTCATTTCACAAAAAGAAGGCCAAAATATTTCTCAGGCATATCCAGGATCAACTGAAGCCTGAAGATAAGGTCAGTGTACCTGCATTTTATTTTTTGTTTAGATTAATCAAATTTATCTTGTATGTATACCAACCTAAAATAGACCTCTTTAGCTACGGTGTAATGTTTTTCTATTTTTCCACCACATTTCATTCCCTAGCATATCAATTTTCGTTTCATCCATGGTTGCACATATCACCATGCAATAAACTCAAGCAAAGAATCTTATTCTCAAGAGAATGGCACATGGTCTGAAATTTTGCAGAAACATTATTATATTTTTGTTGTGATTATTTAATTATATCTCTTTGATTTAAAGAAAAAATTGGTGGTCAAAATGGTTCACCAGGACTGGGCTCCCTTTGGTGCTTGGACAATATTTCCTTTGTTAACAAAGTTAGTTAAAATCTGTTTTTTTAATTTTAAGTTTATCACAATAACACTACCAATATATATATGACTTTAAAAGTATTAAATCTTAGCTAGTCTTCCTCTTATTTTCAGGTTAAATGAAAAATTTAGTGAATCAAAATCCTGGATATTTTTCTGTGAAGAGGATACGATAGTTGATTTGCCGGCACTTCTGGGGGTACTTCAAAGGTTTAATAAAAGTGAGGTAATAAATTCATAACAATAGCAAAAGTGTGTTTTGGCTGCTCAACAACAATAATTATGCTCGCAGCAACATCAGTGTCATAGTAGCAGCAGCAGTAGTTGTAGCAGCAGTAGCATCAGCAGCATATAATTTCAAAATTTATTTACTATTTTTATTCCAGTCTTTGTTTCTTGGTCATGGTATCCATGATCACTATCCAGCCATTATCCACCACTTTTCATTTGCTGAGGATCCATCACAGTTTTCATTTCCTGATTTCTCTGCTGGATGGGCCATCAGTACACCTTTTCTCAAAAAGTAAGGAAATTAAGCACTGATTAACAATTTCTTATAATAAATCCACCTAGTCTCTAAATTTGAACATTTTTTCCGGGTTTCCTGTTTTTTCCTTAAAACAGGGATTGTTTCTTGATCCACCACTGAAATTTATTGAAGTCTTTTTGAGGTGTTTTTTTTTTTGCCATTCAGCTTTAATTTAGTGTAATTGTGTTCACCTGTTTTTTTAGGTTGTCATCAAGATTAGAGAAGAAACCAATGAAGTCAGATTTCACAATTGATGTTCAGCATGAGGTGAGACATTCAGGGTTCCACTCTCCTTAGTTAGTAACAATTGCTATGTCACACAAACTGTGTAGTTTTTTGTAGGACAAGACTCTTATTCTGTTTTGAAAACTGCTGCAACAGTGATTGGTTTGCTATTGTCTAGGGTGGAACCATGAAATATATGAAATATTCGAAAGCCCACCCTTAACCCAATTCAATGTTGAGCCTCATGTGGGCAATTTAGTCTCCTATTCAGTGTGCTGGTTGTATTCTGACATTTTGTTTTTTTGTTTGTCTTTCCCAGGTTGCAATGTACATCTGGAATGATGGAAAAGGTCTTTCTTTAACTGATGTGCCTGAATTCTGCACCAGTAAACCAGGAGAAAATAAACTATGTGCAACGTCTTTTAATAGTACTCCATTTGACTGTGTAAGTACAATCATGCTACGATCCCTCACTTTGATCTTCAAGTTCTGTAGCACAAAGTGACGAGGGTATGACTGATGGCCCCCTCCCCCAACTAAACTGCCCCCTCCCCCTGGATTAACTGCCCCCTCCCCCCAGATGGTTTGGTAGTCCATAGCATCTTCCTATTGAAATTTGGAGCACTAACAAGAGTTTATCAGTCCCTGACTTTCATTTCCCAGTTCTTTAGTAGCAAAAAGTGACAAAAAGTTTTACTGCACCCCACCCCACCCCGCCTAGATGGGATGTTAGTCCATAGCAGGTGAAATGAAAAGCCTACATCAGGGGCAGATCCAGGATTTTTTTTCAACAAGGGGTTATATGATAGCAATGAAAGCAAAAGTGATGCATAATTCTAGTTAGTCCTCATTATCTCACTGTCAGCCAGCTAATTAAAATTTTCATAGGGGGCTTTGCAACCCTTACAAACCCCCCCCCCCTCCCGCTGGATCTACCTCAGTACGTATGTGTGTTATATTCTCTTAAATGTATTTTTATAATGTTTCCCTATTAGGGAGAGGTTTCTTTAGATGACATATTTTTTGCTGTAAAAACTACAAAAAAGTTCCACAAGACCAGAGGTACAATCACACTAACGTTATCCAAACTCGTTACTATCCCCAATGATGTACAGGCAATTCTGTGTATCATTTTTTACCTCAAGATGGTATCTGTATGCCCCCATATAGACCTTGTTTGATACTCATCATCACCAACATCATCATCATCAATATCATCATCATCATCATCATCATCATCATCTTCATCATCATCATCATCATCATCATCATCATCATCATCATCATCATCATCATCATCATCATCATCATCATCATCATCATCATCATCATCAACCTTATCGTCGTCATGATCAGAACCATCATCTTCATCAGCAGCAGCAGTACCATCATCATCATCACCATCATAGACGATATCGTCATAATCCTGTATTTTTTCACTTGATTGTTTTACTTACTAAACTTACTACTTATTTTACAGTTCCTATCGTAAAGGACACACTAGGCCTTCATGCAAAGCATTTAGTGTATTACAGCGAGACAGAAGACCCCGAAGTTCCTACAGAAAACATTGGTGTACCTAATACCGAAATGGGTGAGTAGTAATTTTGTCAGTACTAGTATTCTTACAACCATTTTCATAGTTACGCGATCAACACAGCCCAAGACGTCTGGGTTTTTGGCTGCCGTCGATCAGAAATGTACTAGCTTAGACCGTTGGAAATTTGATTGACAGAAGCCAAAAACCCAGACGACACGGATTATAGCTAGCTGTCTGGGTCGCATAATTATGAAAATGGGTGTAAAACTAAACTCATGAACAGTATGATGAAGGGGTATATATAATGGTAATTGAACTAAGTGGAGTGCAATTTGGTCTGATATCAAACGCGCGATAACAAAATCACACGACCGCGTAGCGGGAGTGTGATTTGTAATCGCAAGTTTGATATCAGACCAAAATTGCACGACACAAAGTTCAATTATCACTTTATTATATCCATTTTGAAATCATACTAGATAGACACTAAATTTGTGATAAATACAAAAGTATTTATTCACAAATAGCCAGTATTTTGTTTCTTTTTGTAACAAAAAATTCCAGTCAAACTTGAGAAAAGCTACATTTTATGTTCCTTATTTGCTGTAATCTGATTGGCTGATTACATACAATCCTGTAATCTGATTGGTTACCTTTTCTAGTGTTGCATTGTGATTGGCTGACAAAAAGATGTGATTTGGACTCAAAATAGTGCGATTCGGACTCAAAATAGTGCGATTCGTGCTTGAATCAATCTACTGAGAGCCAATCAGATTACAGGATTTGCTAGTGATTTCAAAGTGGATATAATAAAATATAATATCAACCTTCGGGTAGTCCGAAATTAAGGGAATGAATGTAAGGGTAAATCGTTTCACAACAACCAAATTTAGAAGCCTTTTTCAAACTTTAAGTTTACATTCGAGTTATTCTTTTTCTAAAATAATAAGCGTTTTCAAATTTGCGGTCACAAACGAAGGCAGGCAAAGACTGTGTAGTAATTGGAAAATCGCATTAAAAAAAGATTGAAACAAGTTGTGCTGTTTTTCCAGGTCACTGTGCCAAGCTGCAGGCCATTATTGAACGATCATCAAAAGACAAAAGATTTGCCCAGAAACCTTGGCTTGTCGTGGTCGATGATGATACTATAATGAGGTAACAATTCCCTGTGTCTGTGACCAGCTAGGGAAGGGTGTGTGAAATTACAGCGGTTTCCAATCACGCGCGAATCGCTGTCGTGACAAAATAAGGTTTAGGTGGACGTCAGTCAAACGTCCAAAACACGGGGTTATCATGGCAAGTGCGACGTAGGATGTCATGGAAACGCCTTGATTGACGTCCACCAAAACGTTTTTTGTCACGAAAACAAATTATACGATTTCGTGCGTGTGATTGGAAAGCGCTGTAATAGGAATAGAGCAGTTTTCGTATGACTACGTAAAACTTACGGCACGGACCGCGCCTTGCCGGTGACTGGGTCAGTGTCGTGCGGTGTATGAAACATTCGACATTCGGTGCCGTATCCGTGCCGCGCCGTAACCGTGTACGAAGTCTGCTCTATAGGGAAGAACAAGGAATGACGAAAACTGATCTGCTGCCATTTACCGTGAGCCAAATAGAAATGTTGAACACAAGTTATCATGTTTACGTAAGTAACAATTTTTTGCACAAACTTGAAAGGTAGGCTTGGTAGGGGTTATTAAAATAAGATATTAACTATTACAGGCATAAAGTCCCAAAGGCTAATATGTTGACGTAGATATAAAGAGCTATCAAGTTAAAGGTATTTTTTCTTCTTTACAGCGCGCCTCGAATGCAGCGTCTTTTAGCCTGTTATGATTCAAATGAAGTCATCCTTCTTGGTGAAAGATATGGTTATGGAGTGACGTCAGGTTTCGGATATGAGTACGTCACAGGCGGTGGAGGGTGAGTGAAATAGAAAAGCTGCCTTCAAGTAATATATGCACATTTATATGAGCAGGCGTAGCTCAGTTGGTTAGTGCGCGGCCTTCGGAGCTAGGGGTCCATGGTACTATCCTTAGGATCTCCACGTCTGTTGCGACTTCTGTCTAATCCGTGTAGCATTGATGGAGAGAGGGGGTAAAGTGCGCACCGTCGGCTTCCTGGGATACCAGCCAGGAAGGAACTACCGACGTTAAATATACAAGAATATATAAGAAATAGAATAGAGGATTAGTAATGCTCCTGGAATTTTCCCTGGCCCCTGGAAAGGCCCTTGAAAATTCTAATTTCCAATATTTAGTCCGTTAACTATCCTTTTTTTGCTTTCTTATTTATTAGTATGGTGTTGAGTAGAGCAGCAATCAACGCAATAATTGAGAGTGGTTGTTCCTGTTGGGAGCAGAATTCCCCTGATGACATGTGGCTTGGGAACTGCTTGAGGAATCTAGGTGTTCCTATCACACATAGCCCGGCTTTTCACCAGGTAAGCTACCATGCAGTATGCTCCTCAGAGACGGATCCAGGATTTTCTTCAGGGAGGGGTGCTGCGTCGAACCAAAAAGAACACGATATCATCCAAGAAAGAGAAAGTTATCACGTATTGGATATCTTCATATCGTCAAAGCTGCAGTAGGGGCGCAAAGTCGATCCAAGGAAGGGATGTACCCCTTACAATCAAAGGGGGCATTATTTTGTATCTGTTATTTTCCAACGGTATAGGGGCATAAAGTCGACCTAGGGAGGGGTGCACCCCTTACAATCAAAGGGGGTAAAACATTATTTTGTGTTGGTTTAATATCTTCAAACAGTAGGAGCACAAAGTCGACCCAGGAGAAAGGGTGCGCACCCCCTGCACCCCTCCCCTGGATCCGCCACTGCTCCTCTAGCATACCTGCAAATCATGGCAACTACTTTAAGAATCTAGGTGTTCTTTTTCCACATAGCCAAGCGTTTCTTCAGGCAAGGTGAACAACGTTTCAATGGCTTTAACGTCTCTCACAGAGATAATTTATTCATCCCACATTAATTTTGAACCGACTTAACATTCGGAAATGTCATAGAAAACTAGAATGTAATTATAGAAAACCATTTGTTGTCGAATTTTAGGGGTAAATGGTTATTTTGGATGAAGAAAAAAATATTTATCTCAAGTAGGCTTTGCAGCATTTGAGTGGCTTCAACGTCACTCACAGAGATAATTTATTCATCCCACATGCATTTTGAAGTGACTCAAATAGCTTTAGTTCAAAAGTGTAAAAGCGGCATTCTTTTTATTCAAATCCATTCGGAAATGTCTTAGAAAATCAGAATGCAATTTTACAAACCCATGGAATTTCAGGAGTAAAAAAACCGCAATTTTGTACGAAGAAAAAATGTATATATCTTAAATGAGCTTTGCAACATCTTGATGGCTTCGACGTCACTCACAGACATAATTTATTCATCTACATGAATTCTTGACCAACTAATGAGCTTTCTTTACGAGCTCAAAAGTTTAAGTTCCGTTGTTTCTCTTCAAGTCCGTTCGGAAATGCTTCTGAAACTGAGAATGTAATTTTATAAAACTACTTGTCGATGAAAGTCTCAATGCGTAGAACTACAACCTTCACACATTCCAATGTTTCATGCACCAGGTAAGCTAGTTCTGCAACATGGTCGTGTAGGAAACGGTCGTTAGCATACCAATCTATGGTAACTTCTTTAGGAATTACAAACATTTATCATTTTCTCATGTTTTAAGAATTTTGCTTTCAAGAACTTTGTTATTTTTTCCTGGCCAGAGGTTACTTACTAACAAGTTTCATTCTTTCCTAGGCGCGGCCCATTGAGTACGTTCCTTCTCTCCTCGCTCATCAAACACCCGTGTCGTTCCATAAACACTACGAAAACGACCCTATGGCAGTCTACAGAGATTACTTAAGTTAATAAACAGAATTTATATCATAAATATAAGCATCTTCAAATGCCAAAACCTCAGTTGAGAGAGTTGGTTAAATGCGATTTTAAACAGTATTCATAAAAATTATATACAGTTCTTAAAGAACTTTTACCAATTTGAAATGACATTGCAATTAGTAGGCATGAACCGCGCAGTGACCCTGCTTCTCAGTAGCGCTATCTTGTTTTTAGCGTTGCTCTGCATAGGGAAGGTTTTTACGTAACACTGCACGAAATTTTCGTGAAAAGTTGAAGTTGAAGTCTGTTCCCTGCAAGATAGTTAAAAACAAACCGCTCCACCTTTAGTTGCAAAATGGTTTCCAATTAATTAGAAAAAATATTAATGAAAATAATTATGTTATTACTATGTTAGTGCGTTATTTAGTATAACGACTAAATTATACGTCAAAAAATATAATAATAAGATATTTAGATAGATATTAGATTATTATAATTTTTTAGCAGAGAAGTTGATAAGATTTATGATTTTCTGCATTGCACGCTTTCCACACAATTTTGAAGAAAAAAATGTTGAAACGATAACAACAAAATTAAAAAAAACATCAACACGCTTAATTTTAGTACAGTAGTATGGGAAACGTTTACTATTTAGAAGTTTCTTATATTACGTACCCTTACCATCCATAGTAGGATTTTATACCCCTCTCGCTTTTACATTTCTTATGCCAGTCCCTCTACATTTTCCATGAACTTGGTGCGCAACCATCCCAACCAAATTCCCTGGATCTAAGAGAGTATGAAGTTAGAGAGCACATCTCCCATACACATAGGTCTATCCCCTATTTTTAGCTCTGCGCGCAGCCTGAGAAATGGAATATTTTTTCATGGGATTCCTGATTCAGTCCACGCTGCGCGCGGAGCTAAAAATAGATTTTAAAATTATTTTCATGGGGATAGACCTATGTATGGGAGATGTGCTCTCTTACTTCATACTCTGGAACTGAAGTTGAGTTGAATGTGAGAGTTAAGTTGCCATAGGTGTGCCTGCGTGACGAACGATTCAACGTCACGCGTGGATCTTTAGGAAGAAGAGGGGGCCTGGAACGGCAATTGGTTTTAAAAACAATT
Source organism: Anthopleura xanthogrammica (assembly GCA_964019055.1). Taxonomy (NCBI): domain Eukaryota; kingdom Metazoa; phylum Cnidaria; class Anthozoa; order Actiniaria; family Actiniidae; genus Anthopleura; species Anthopleura xanthogrammica. The sequence goes on along the minus strand of OZ025209.1, from coordinate 2,451,980 downwards.
TTTTTTTTAATGAAGTAAACATATCTTAACGCAAAAAATATATTCCACATAATTTTATTAATATTTTTATGCAATTATTAGAATTGATTGATTTTTTGCTATCATCTAGCGAATACTGACCAATACTGTGTTGTCGAGTCTCACTAATCCTTCGCTATCATGCGAGAAAATCTCGAATGCTGAGTAAACTGTTGCTAGTTAAAGCTACGATACTCAGTTATTAACTGTGTTTGGGGGTCTAGTCCTTAGCTTCCACATAGACTTCATTTCTTCGTCCCCATAGCCTGAAGGGAGGGTCATGCCCAGCAGTGTAATACGTATCTGTTACGTAACCTTTCCCATCACGATCCAAAGCAGCTTTGAGCTTTTTCAGATGTTCTGTATACAGATGATGTTTGGCAAAACCTCCAAAATTGCACACATAGAACTTCTTTTCTCCTTGTTCTTCAAAGAACAGGCCTTCTTCAGTCGGGGCTGGGCAGTCTTTGGTAGAATCAACGAAGAAAGACATTCTTGCAGACTTCACCTTGTCTTCATCCACTTCGACTGTCGAACGGACAGGACAAGTCATTGCAACCTTAGATTTCGTCTCATTCTTGCCCCCAATGTAGTTAAAAAGCTGCCAGAAAGACTTGCTAGATCCTTCTTCGTAGTCTTTAACTTCCATCTTTGAAGTAACCCATTTGGTTGGTTGGTAAATTCTCGTATCGTAGTCTTCTTTACTTTCTGCTGTTAGAACTTTAAAGTTCGGCCCCTGAGTTCCGTGGTAGAATTCAGGCTGGTGGAACTCGGTCACATCGATTTTAGGTTTCTCTTCTCCTTTTAGCCAGCTAAACATGGTGAAAAGTCTTACGTTCGACGTTCCACAAGAGCGTTTTGTGACAGTAGTAATGCAGTAAACACTGTGAGTCGAGTGAGTCAACATGACATTGATTGCGTTGCGTGACATTGTACATTTACATTTGGTAAAGTAGTCACGCCACGATTCTGTCTGCATTCAAGGATGAAAAATATATTCATACTAAGAGCTCTTTCAATCAATCTTTCTAATTTGTACTCGTAAAAAAACCAGGATCTTTCTCATCGATTTTAACATCTAGTGCTTAATTAGGGTCTTTTCCCCTACCCTCAGTCCCTATCACTAATAACCGAAATAACTGCAAATTGATTATCAATAAGTAAACAATGACAACAACTATGAAAACAATAACAATCTTTAATATTCAACTAGTAGCTCTACAAACGTAAAAATAAATTTAGGATATGTAGAATTTGTCCCCCCTATTTTCAGTACTGTTGCCCAAGAAAAGGAGACTGTCAGCATGGAACCAATTTATACGTTTATGATTGCCTTCTGGTAAGCTTAAAATTTTGGCTTATGTTGGTTGGACAGTTTTCCTGCGATCGGCTTTTAACAAAATCTCACAATTAATTTCCCTCATTTTCAGTATTTTCTTCTTTCGTTTCTTCTACTTCTTCTGGCTTGTCTTCTGCTAGAAGAATGATTTCATTGCGACGGTTCCAAAGCCTGTACGGCGGGTCATAACCTGCAGAAAAATATTCCCTTCTTACATAACTTTTTCCGTCACGATCCAAGGCTTGCATTAAACGACATCTACTGTCTTTCCAGTCTTTATCCTTAGCAATTCCACTAAAATGTGCAACGAAAGTAACTAGACTGCCTTCTTGCTCGAGAAAGACCTTTTCGTCTAGAGGTTTCGGGAGGTTAGGTAAAAGGGAAGACGACAAGAAGAACGACACGTTGAAAACTTCGACTTTAGTTCCATCAACATCGTCTTCGCTCAGCTTCACATGAATTCTTACAGGCATGTTCATGTCCATCTTTTTCCCTTGGTCATTTTTACCGCCGATATAACTATATAATCTCCAAAATGCGCTCATGAATTCCCCTGCTGGTGAGCTAGACGAGACCCATTGGGATTTGTCGTAAAGACGAGTCTCGTAGTCTTCACAAGTTTCAAGGACTTTGATCAGTGGTCCGTCAGCTCCACGGTAGAATTCAGGGATATGGAACTCACTGGGGTCAATTTTGGGCTTTTCCTCGCCCTTAAACCAGCTCAACATCTTTATATATTAGTGACTTTTGGCTTGGAAAGAGACTGTGCACCACACCTGGACCACAGCATACCAATACACCTCCAACACACCTGGACCACGGAGAGGAAGAGACTGTACCACAGGACGCCCAAATTATAATTTTGAATGTTCTTTTCCAAGGATGAAAGGAAGAAGCACCTAGCCAATGAATAGTTAGATATTCTAAAGTAAAATCAAGTTTTCACTCATAATCTTTCATCCCATTCAGGGGAAATTTTGAAATATCGAAATCCAACATTCGGAGGCCTCCTTTCGGATATTACTGACACAGAGTACCCACCAGGAGGACTTTTAACAATCAGTTGGCTTTTTGGGCTTTTTCACTTTTTGGACAACCGAATGTAAAATTTTGCAAAATGCCAAAAAATCCCCCTCTTTCCCTTTCCCTATGTTGCCTTGAAAGGTTTGGTGGTAACGGTGGTGACTCGGCACAACATTGCCGGTCTGGGGAGGGGAGGGGATTTTTAATTTCATTAAAAAATAAATAAAATGATACGGAATATATTTTTTATGTTAAGATGTTTCAGTACTCATTTAAAAATTTGCAGTTCTAATCATCACCAATTATCATGATATCGGTATAAAGATTTTCTCTTGAGTCAATCCTGACAATGAGGATTATGTTCAAAATGCTTGCAATGAATCTTTAAACTATTTGAATCAAGATTTATAGTGTGAATTGAAAAGGGGTTGAAGCATACGTGTACCAGTATCATTTCACCTCTGCCCCTATCCTTATACCGCGACGAAGACGACGCACTGATTGAAGTGTATCTTAGCAGCGTTTGAGACAAAAGCAAGAAATTTGGAGCCGGATCAAACCATAGTTAATAGAGAGTCCCCTCTATTAACTATGATCAAACTCAGTAACCGTGCATTCCAAAACAACTGGTAAGTTGAAGAAAGTTATTTACTACACAAAGATTCATAAATGCTCTTGATATCTAGAATGGAATTTCGTGTATTTAGAGTATCAATTTAATGAGAACGTAGAATTGCGTGTAGCAGATTAGCATGTTTACAGGTTCGAATGCATTCCTTACGAGTCTCAGGCTCACTGTACATATCGACATTAAATAAAATTATCTATCTATTATCTATGTTAAGTCAAATGTCTGATTGAGATTCGTTTCGAGTTCTGACTGCAATCCTTCAACTACCTCACTATAGGCCTCTGCAACCAAAAAAGTCCTTGCTTCTAGGATCATAAACCACTGATGTCGTGACGTGGCCTAAGAGACTAGGTCGTTTGCGCAAATTTATAATTCTATCTTTTTCTATCTACTTTTGTAAATCTATGGCACCTCCCCTCGTCTTTTCTTGGACCTCTCCCGAGAAAGAAAAGCTCATATGTCAATGACAAAAATGAAAGAACTGAAAAACTCGAAGGAATTCCGCTAGCCGTAATAGTATGTAACGGAATCATAGTCAAGCATTGTCCTTGACCTCGCGCAATTCAGCCACTCAAGATCTAGAGCCGGTTGCACGAAGCCCGAATAATGCTTCCGTTTTGTGCAGAATATAGTTTCGACTTTGCAATGGCAGGGCCACAGCACAGCAAGGTAAATTATTTTGGCGGGCGCCCAGCTGGTCGAAACGGCATCGCATACTGTGGGGGCATACTATTTTCCAGTTCGTCGAAAAGTAGTACGAGATTAACACTAGGTTTATTTATTTATAACTTTATTTAGGTATGTATGTATTTAGTTTATACAACTATTTTCTGTTGTTGGGATTGATCCCAGCAACCGGTCATCATACCACTTACCCAAAATAACCTCAGATAGCATCAAAAAAATTTGTAGCACGAAAACACGTCTACACACGTAACCGGCTCGTAATTTGAGAGAGAATCCGAAGCTCAGCTTGGAATATTTGTGTACTGTCTTGCTGTACTTTTTCTCCTGACCTGCAGTTACTCTCACATTCTTGCCGAGACAGTTTTCTTTATCCTCCCCCCTTTTCCCTTGTGTGCGCTGTTTTGGTTCTTTTGAGAGCTTCGTCACGTTTGCCAAACATCACGAGATTGAAATCGGAGCTACTGAGATGTTTATTCACTACTAAAGGTCAGCCGTACCAAAGCAGATTTATTTTAAACCGTTGAAAACAAAATAAAGCGTTAGTTTTAATCCCGGGGTTTTAATCCAAACGTGGAGGCGACTCTGGCGCAAGTGCTTCAAGAACACCACTTTCTTATGGCACATTATACATTTTGTTTTGTCTTATTACTGCTAAATTTGACAAGCATTTTTCACTAATAATACAATAGTTTCTCTGTTCATTGAAGGATGGCAAATTATTATTCGTCAATTTTGTTGAGTCCAAAAGTTACCGAAAAACAAAGAAATAACACTTTATAGTGATTGACAGATAATCGGACAAAAGATTTCGTCCATCCGTTACAGTGCGACGCGCCTAACTTTTGTACGAGTAAGATAAATCACTTCTTGCAAAGAATTTCCACATGAAAAAGACTGCCTATGAAAGTCAAAAGAGCAAAACTGGTTTTAGAAATAGAGATTTTTAAGCATTTTCTTCAGTTCTTGCTCCGAAGTTCAAATCTTTGCTGTAACAACATAGCAAGTTTAAATGCAAATTTACAGATTCTCGCTTTCTGATTGGCTAACTTGTAAAAAGTTTGTTGGGTTTCTACGGTAATGCGCGTCGCACTGTAAGATCTTAGCATATGCAAACCAAATTACGTTGTCAGTCTGTAAGAAAACAACTGCAGTTCCATTCTAAATTCCGTAATCTACATCTGCTAGCCTACATCTTTGGCGGGACATTCCCTTGGCCTTTAAACCTGTTTGAAGCATCGCTGGAGAACAGAACCGACTAGAGGTAGTTAGGGGGTAGTTATCATATATAAACTAATTTATTCATTTACCATATTCAATGCTGAATATAAAAGGCTGCGTTAAATATTAAAATACATGAGGAAAAGAAAAGAAGATAACAACAAATAAACAAATATCAAAGATAATTGATATTTACGTTCCGTCTCCGACCTTTAAAAACCGAAACGTTATGCAAAGGTTATGCAAATTATTGAACATTATTTTACATTGCTTTCATATTTGTGGTCTACGTGACCGGTTTCTTTGATGTCACTGAGACGTGAGTGTGTACAAACTCCTTGATAAGCTGTCATCACTTCAGGAATGTGCATGCCAAGGCCCTGTTCAAATGTCCCATTTCACACGTACGTTGTTGTGAGGAGATACAACATAACTGCATGCACATACACGACAATCTTCAGTAAGAAAAATTCATTATCATATTTATATTAATCAAGATTAAAAAAAAGATTTGATGCAATAAGATGGCCACATTTCTCGGCATCAGGGAGCTCTTCACCGTCATAGAAATTGTAAGATTGTTCCTATAAATTAGTCTTACTGTTAGTTTATCGTAGCACATAAGTTAGGTTTTAAAAGCACAGAACTGAAAGGGCGCTTATATCTCTGAGGTCAACTTCAGGTATTAAATGTTTATCTAGCCTGCATTGCAGGCGTTCTTCGTTCGTGCATAGGGGCGTATTTGAAAAAGACAATGGCTGCGGGCAGGCGTTCCCTTCTCCTCTCTCCCTTCCTCTCCCCAATCCTCCCCGTCCCGGAAAGAACCAACGAAGAACGCCTGCAATGCAGGCTAATGTTTATCTAGTAATCTTTTCTTGCCACGCAAAGCCATCGTGATCGTGGCTATTACAGTCAAAACGGCTCAAGCGTACCCGTCTAGAATATAATACATAATGCATATAATGCCCTTCCTCGTAGTCTTAGAGAAGTTGACTCACTCAAGGAATTTAAACTTAAGGCAATGGGCTCGCGCAAATTTAACCGATAGATTTTCCTATAATTTTGCATATAGATAGTTTTTGAGATGGACAAAACAGAACAACAACAAAAATCGGGGGTCATCGACATAGATTTTGCGCTATGTTAGCTTGAACACGGCACTCCCCAGCGAGTCTAGAACGAAAACAACGCTTCTCAAAGTATTACGTCTAGTTTAATTCTGGTGGCTGCAATATGAAAAACAGAGGCTTTCAGAGGTACTAAAGTAAATAAACTTCCTTGAAAAACAGTTTAATGTCACAAAGTTCAGGAAAAATGCTAAGTTTTGACATTTCCAACTTGAAAAACAGTCGAAATTACGTGCGAATGTCAAGTCTTTTTTAGATGTTTCACGATTTTCTCGAAAACAAACCGATAGATTTTTTATTTTTTTCGATATGTACTAGCTTTAGTTAAAAGACATCGAATTCAGGAAAAAATTGTATAGGTCACCGTATTCATTTACAAGATATAAGTCGTAAAGCAACGCAAAATGAAGAGCGACAAACGGAAAGCACACAGGTAGCCCAATCCATGGGTTTTGTCCTGCATGCCTCGAGTCATCGAACATACACAAAATGACTGCCATGCGACTAATTGTCAAGTTATATAAATACAGTGTATTGTTTCACATTTTGGTCAATATATTATACAATTCTAAATAAAATAAAAAATGCGCAGAAAGATGCGCACGAGTGCGCGAGCCCATTGCCTTAAGCTCAAACGCCATCTTAAGAATATGAACTAACTAAGGGTAGGCAGGGGTGGGATTTTAAGTGACATAAGGGATTGTCTGATTATGGACTAACTGTTGTTAAGTAATTTATTACGTAATTGTAAAGTTCGTGTTTTCGTGCTCGTGATATGTAAACTAGTTATGTTACATCAGGCCTCCTTTTAAACTAGCTGTTGCTAAATAGGATATGCCTGTATAAATATTGATTTAAATAAAAAATAAAAATAAATAAATCCATTAATGAATTCATTATTCAAATATTCACTCTGACCCCAAACTTGAAAATAAATTATCTACTTGAGTTTTGATTCGATTCTTCAACAATTGCCATGCTGAGGTAGAAAAACTCCCCAGAAAGAAAAGCCATCCCTTAGGATTTTAGTTGTGAAATAAATGTGGAGTTTGGAGATTTATTAATGAAAATTCAAAGTGAATAATCAACTCAATATTCGAATAATAAAATCAATAATGGAGCCTAGGGATGCTATGAATAATAATGATATAATAATAATAACCTTTATTTAAACAGGGTTGATCCATTCATTAGGAGCCCTACTATAAATATAGAGAAGTGATCTAGTTTTGGTGCGGTAAATGAGAGACTGAAAATAATTTCCTTCCCCCTTTTATCTGAATTGGGCTCCCTGTGTTATAATAGCTTACGAGTCAATTTTGTTTCATATCTTTACGATTCTTTCTTTTTTTTTCCCAAGTAAAATATCGACGGAATATTATTCTAACCCAGTTTCTCTGAGTCAAAAATGGACGAGAAACTTCAATCAAGAGGATACTCACCTGAATCTGCAGATGAAGACAGCGAAGGCCACGAGTTCGATGATGTCTTCAATCATGTGAAATCCTTTGGCAGATACCAAAAAATCGTGTACTTCTCTCTGCATATGCTCATTTTCCCCATCACCACGCAGTTTGACTCACTTGTATTTGCCTTCAGTACGCCCAACTTTCATTGCGAGACAGCCAATGTCACGTGCCCTCCAAAGAAATGTTGTGATGGATGTACTTCATATGCTTTTGACGGGCCTTTTAATAGCACCGTGTCTGAGGTTAGTGATCGAGTTTTGTTTCTTTATCTTGAGCGCAAACGCTTGTTCTACTCTTAGCCTAAGGTCAAACTTCGAACTTTACATGAGGCCAACCTAACTGGTGACATAAAAAATATCCATTGTTTTCAATGCGTACGGCTCATCTGAAGTTCGACCTTTTGACCTGAGCCTTAAAACAATGAAATTAAGACTTTCGTATTTAATTTTGAAAAAAATGATGATTGATGCAATGGGACTAAAATGTGGGTCCAGAAATGGGAAAAGGAATCGGGAATTTCTATGATTGGACTGGGTTGGAGGTAGTAAAATACCAGGGTCCAGAGGCATAAAGCTCTCTTCATTCTAGGTTTTTTTCCTGGCGAAGCTGAGGTATTTTTCATCTCAGCTCGCTTCGCGCAGAATTTACTGACCGCTTTTTCTGTCAGTGAATAAATTATAACAACCAACCAACGAAACGTAACTCAGTAGAATACTCCAGTTTCACATTCGATGGAAACCGCTGTTTTTGAAGACCACAGACTCATTTGTACAGGCTTAGCCTCGCTTATAAGTCAGCTATTCAAAGACATCATTAAAAGTCCGTGGGATTTCAAAACATTGGTATTGTTCAACTTACACATTCTTTACATTACGGTTGACTTATGCAAATCATTAGCAACAGCCAACTGTAATGTAAAGAATGTGCAAGTTGAATAATACCAATCCCACGGACTTTTAATGGTGCCTTTGAATAGATGACTTATAAACGAGGCTAAGCCTGTACAAATGAGTCTGTGGTCTTCAAAAACAGCGGTTTCCATCGAATGTGAAACTGGAGTATTCCTGCGAGTGAATAAGTTGACCACTCGTGTGATAATAGACCATTTTCAAGATGCACGAGCGCTTTCAAAAATATCTTAGGCGCAGACTTCAATAGCGGGCAGCTTCAATAGCGCACGTGATCTTGCCCGAAAATGCCTCGTGCATCTCGAAAATGGTCTATTCGTGTACCCGTTTTTCTCAGAAAAATAAGAGTGGTTACTTTGTGATAAGTTATTCTAGCCTCTATAAAACACACGGCCAATGAAGCAAATCATGCAGCGAGTTATTAATTTCCCTGATCATCTTACCTTCTATTTTCAGTGGAACTTGGTTTGTGACCGCGCGTACCTGGGCGCCATTATACAATCTTGTTTCTTTGCCGGGATGATGATTGGTTCGTTTGTGACCGGGATGGTATCCGACACCTGGGGCCGAAAGAAGTGTATCTTCTGGTCGACCGCCATCATGGTACGTACGTCAAATGTTAGCCCAGGACATGGTCACGCAACGTAAGAAGGCTGTGACACGGTGTCGTCACGGTCACTGCACAGTTACCCCGTAAAGTGGAATTTTTTTTGCATATTAAGAACTCTGTTTAAACAATGTTGCATAATGCATTGTAGCTCGTGTAAACTTAGGATGGCATTTTGCAGCACTTCAAACCAAAAGATATGGTTTGAGTAAAGGCAAGAAAATACCAGCAACAAAATCGTGCAACCTGTCGCGCAACATTGTTGAATGATGTTCGTATTACCACCCTGTGCAAACTTTGTTGCAGAAGTAGAAACTCTTTCTACTCTGTGCAACGATGAAAATTTGTCGCGCAAGGGGAAAAAAAAACAAAACATTCGCTCTGCAACTTGCAATGCAGCAATGTTGTGCGACAATGTGCGACAAGTTTCACGGTTATGTTGCTCGTATTTCCGCGTCTTAATGTTAATTCTTATCATTGTGTAGCTTTTAGGTGGTATTGGGTCTTCTGTTGTGGACTGCATCTCCTTTCTCGGCTTTCTTCGGTTTGTCGTCGGCTTTGGTTTGAGTGGAGCCATGCTCGCTGTTTATATCTATGGCGTGGAGTTAGTTGGCCCCAAACGACGTACACTCGCCGGAAATATTACCTTCATTTACTTCAGTGGCTTTGGAATAGGCTGCGTCTTCTTTGCATATTTTATTCGTGAATGGAGGATGTTAATTTTGGCTCTCACACTTCCTGCTGTGCTGCTGTTTCCATTCTGGAGGTTTGTTTGTCGGTTTTACTGATAATTAGTCCTTTCTTCCTTCATTGCTTTCTTGCTTACTTAATGCAATGCCTCATTGTTTGCTTGCTTCAGTGCTTCATTGCTTGCTTGTTTCAGTGCTTCAATTCTTGCTTGTTTCAGTGCTTCATTGCTTGCTTACTTCAGTGCTTGCTTGCCTACCTGCCTGCTTGCTTGCCTACCTGCCTGCTTGCTTGTCTACGTCCTTCCTTGCTTGCTTCCATCCATCCATCCAACCCTCTATCCGTGTGTCAGTCTGTCCGTCCATCCTTTGTTGCATCCTTCTTTCCATCCATCGATCCACCACACCATTTTCCTCCTCCATCTCCCTCCAGGATGGTATCTAGTCTGTAGGCCTGCGTATAACATGGTCTTTTTTTGAAAACAATTACAGAGTGATGCCCGAGTCCCCTCGTTGGCTGATCGCCAACAACAAGCTGGACGAAGCTGAAGAAATCCTCATGAAGTATGGAGGGAAAAAGGGCAAACCAATAGACCGCGGTCACTTAAGACAACTGATTGAAGACATAAGAAAACATCAGGTAATGAAGGAAACACGTACTAAGAGATACACACCACTGGACCTTGTACGCACTGCAAAGATGAGGAAATGGACTATCATCATGTGTTATCAATGGTTAGTGATCTTTTACCTTATTTCCTATAACAATAGACTTCTTTACGTTGGGCATAATGTATTCGTAAATATTGTGACCCTGAAATGAGGGTAACACTGAGTAAATGGGTCTGTGAAAAAGCTAGGAACACCTCGAACGACTTTGTATTGTACAACTTCAAAAAGGGTCTACTCTCTCGTTTTTTGCCAGATACCACAAAACTCTCCCTCTTGAATACTTTGCTCTTTGCTGTTTAAACCAATAACGACTTTGAAATATAAGAAGCTGTTGTGTTTCTTCAAGCAAATTTTTCTCGGAAAAAAATTCCGAGCTCCTTGCTTGAAAAAAACATAGCAACTTCTAATACATTTTCCAAGCAACAAAAACACCTTTGAAATACTTATGCAAGTAAAAAACAAGCAAAAGAAACGGACGTTTCGAAGTCGTCTTGACTCCATTTTCAAGGCTATAAGAATGAATTATGCTGCGAATTGTTCACTAAGTTGCTGTGCTAAATTCACATAATAAAGAGGCGTAGTTAAAGGAACACATTAGCACGATGGAGTAGTCAGATTGAACATTGAATGTTGGTTTTAGTTCTCTGATGAAAAGCATCTCATGCACAAGGCATTTGGTGTTTCTTTTTTTTATTTTATTTAATATTTTACTCCCAGTCCAACTTCTTGGTTTTCCCCTCATTTCTAAAGATATGTATATATACTTCTACGCAAATTTATATTTATTTAATCACCAGGTTCGTCACTGCATTAGTGAGCTTCGGTATTCTGTTGTTTGTGTCTCAGTTGGCTGGCAGCGTCTACCTAAACTTCTTGATTATCACCACCGCCCAGGCTCTCAAAGTGATCTTGACATACTTCGTCTTTTTGAAGTGAGTTCTTTAACCTATAGACCTCTTGTATGTGACATCAAAGCAGCTCAATTTGGAGGACAAAACAAAATAATTTCAATCTCCTGAGAATTGGAAAGCTATTATTTCGTCCTCCAAATTGAGTTGCATTCCGACGTGCTGCAAGGGGTTTATATTTAAGTATCATGCGTCGAATATCGTGCGAAATGACGGATGATGATGATGTTATTTATCTTTTTTCAGATGTGGTCGTCGTATCGGCCATGCAGGCTTCATCGTGCTCGTTGGAACCATACTTCTTCTTGTTCTTGCTGTACACGACGGTAAAATATGGATTGCATTGTGTTGTCTAGACTTTGTCAAACTCCCTCTGAGCACCCCGCCCTTCCCTTCGCTCTAAACACAGCCTCGCTGTTTGCACCCACCAACATTGAAAGTTAGCGAGCATCTTTCATTACGTAAAGGCGCGAACACACGGTACAATATTTCATGCAATCTTGCTGAAAAACGTCAGTAAGGGTTTATTTGGTACTAGGGAAGCTTTTCATCTGGTGTCTGTTGATAAACGGGTAGGAGACACCCTCTATCGGCACCCAAGAGGTTAACTGATCTATTGATGCATGGATAATATTGTTTCAGACTACCCTTGGGCAACCACAGTCCTGTCACTTCTTGGATACATCCTGATTGACTGTAACTGGACGGGTGTCTATATTATCACACCAGAACTCTTTCCAACGGTACTCAGGTATGTTCTAGGATTTCAGGATTTCCTGTTAAAGTTTGTATATTTAATGAAGCCTGGGATGACGTCACGTTTATTAACATATTGGAAGTATAAACCTTCATAACTTCAAGACACAAGAATGTAATGAAGAAATATTTCACCATTCAACTATTCACTTCATGTAGAATCAATACTGAAAGTACTGTATCAGGGGTTAGGTGCACTTCAACCATCCACCCCAATTCACTGCATGCACGAGTAAGTTAATAAGCTGTGCCGTCATGATAAACTAGGTCGTATCGTCTTCTAAAGCCTTCCTTTCCCCATTTATGTGCAGGAACACGGCCCAAGGAACTGGATCCACTAGTGCTCGTATTGGTGGAATCTTGGCTCCTTTTGTAGCTATGATGGTAAGTTTGTACTACAGTAATGCATGCTAATATAACACATGAACTCCTTATTCATATTATGTACGGTATAGACCTGTTGCACGTCAAAGCAGCTCAATTTGAAGGGGGGGGGGGACAAAAGAATTCCAATTGGAATTGGGAATTGGAACCTATTGTTTTGTCCTCCAAATTGAGCTGCATATCCTGAGGTTATGTAAGGGGTCTATTGCTAGTTTTTAATCATTCCCAAGATACATTCCCAAGAAAATGAAAAGACAAATGTTTCTTGATAAGAGACAAATAACAAACTCTTTCGTTAAATTCATCCAACATGGCGGCTGTGAAAAGCAGCAATATCATGCAAGCAACTCTAATACCTCTAAAACTGAAAGATTCTCACCAGTTCTCCAGGAAAAAAGCACTATTGAATACAATTTTCAACTGACTATTGTACTCTGATTCTAAACAGAGTCAGTTGCCCGGTCTTGGAGTCGCTCTGCCAGTCGTCATCTTTGGTGTACTGGCGTTGATTGCTGGGGTATTGATGTACTGGATCCCAGAGACTCTGTACGCCCCGATGCACCAGACTATCGAGGAGGCAGAAGGAGCTAGAGAAGACTTTGGTATACCTTGCTGTGGTGCAAGGAATAGAATTAAAAAGGTGGAAGATACCGGAAGTGACATCGAAATTAGCAAACTGTAATCAGGAAAAAAACGTTTTTTTAGTGCGGAAGTTAAAGAAGCGAGTGAATATGTGTGTGAATCTGCTCAGTTAATGATAATGATGATGATGATGATGATGATAATGATAATGATGATGATGATGATGATGATAATGATGATGATGATGATGATAATGATGATGATAATGATGATGATGATGATGATGATGATGATGATGATGATGATGATGATGATAATGATGATGAGTATGATGATGATGATGATGATGATTTATTTTTAATAAAGAATTAAGAACGCACTCTTAGTGCTGTTCTCGTAACCTCCATATGTAGTTAGTCTGGTATTGTCAGATATCTTTTGTAAGGAGAGATTTTTCCTAAAGGACGTGACATGAATAAGAAAATAAGAAACAGGAAAAATAATTATATTTAATAAGATAAACAGATAGTTAGCTGCGATGTCATAAAGTCTAGAGGAAGACAGGCATGAAAGGTCAAGTTGCAGATCAAAATGTCAAAAGTTTTGGTATCACGGCAACTAATGGATTAGGATATAGAATGACTGACAGTTGGTAATAGTGTGTTTGTTTGTTGACACTGGTTAGATCCAATTGCCTAATACAGGTGGATGTTGTTAGGAGATATCCAGTGATTTTACAGAGCAAACCAGTTTTGGCCCTGCGCAAGTTTGCACATGCGTACTGGGAATGCCAGCTCTGTTTACTCAACAAACAAACACTCGACAAGCTATTTTCTAAGCTCTGGCTTAGAGGTGTTTCAATAGAGACACCGGATCCCTATATCGTAAAATATACTTTACTAGTTGAACTAGCGAATTCTATCGCCGGTTTGGTTAGGGCGAGTCTTGCGGGTAAGTGCTCTTATTTTTGCACTAAGTAAATATCTACCCTTAAGCCTTACGTCATATGCTGCATAACTAGTTGTGCCCAGTTTGACTTGGCACAAACCGGTTATGTGACGTAGCCCCTAGCTGTTGGCATAAATACGAGTTTGCTAGTTGCTACTAGTCAGTCGAAGAGAGTCTAGAGTCAGTCGAAGAAGTCTTTGAAGAGAGTGAAGTCAAGAGCAGAATAAAGATCAGTAAAACACCAGAAAGCGTCCATATTCTGTGTCACCGAAGGACGAGCTAGTCCCACCAGAGAAAACCTTCGTTACACTTTACCTTGTTGTACGTTGGTGCAAGTGTCATTCTCTTGAGAACAAGATTCTTTATTTGAGTTGTATCCATATTCATATTATAGACCCCTTGCAGCACGTAGGAATGCAGCTCAATTTGGAGGACAAAACAATAGGTTCCGATTCTCAGGAGATTGAAATTCTTTTGTTTTGTCCTCCAAATCTGCTGCTTTGACGTCACGTGAAAGGAGTCTATATTTGGGTGGTTGTGTAACGGCGTTCCGGCGGACTATTTTCCCATAGTTATTAGAATTGCAGATTTTTGCAAGAAATGACACAGTCAACTGCTCATGATATTTAGGTGCAGAAAGTAAGGCCTCAAAAAGTCTTCAGTCTCGCCCAGTCTCGACTAGACGTTTCATGGCCCGTAAAGGTAATAGAAGACCATCATAACATATTCTAACTATATAGAATAAACCTGACTTGGGTCAACCTTACCTTAATCTAGTCAACACCACTGGGATTGCTTCGTGCCGAGCCTTAGGCTACACTGTTGCGCTTTCGTTTTAGTGTTAAAAATTGGACCACGGTGATCTGGTCTTTAATCCTTTACCCAATTACCTTCTAAAAAGGCTACAAATAATTCAGTTTTCATTAGCTATCTTCGAAACTAGAAAGTACGTTAACTCTCTTGAAATAGTATTGAGGCTTGGTTGGCCACCAGTGCGTGAACGCAGAGATTTTAACTTATTGAAAACCATGCACTCATAAAGCTTTTTACTCTCAACATTGACCAAAATTCCTCGAACCTTACGTTCAAACACTACCTTAAATTTCGTCAGAACTGGATAAAAAGGAACTTTCCAAGACATTTCCCTCGGAGCTTTTCAATATTTTATCTAATACAGAGCCCTTTCTTATGGCTATGCATTACGTAACGCGAGTCATTTTTCTTAGATAAGTGTAGATTAAGATTTGAAAGAAGTTTTTCTTTCCTAGCTTGTCTGTCGCAACCAATAAAAAATATTTTTTTTACATACAGCCATTCCCATCAACGTTGTCCAGATAAATAGACATTTCGACTATTCCAAATGTCACGTGTCTTATTAAATATTCGGTTCTCGCACTAAATAGACGATTTTGCGAACAAAAGATGTACGAATTATTTTTATGATTTCGTTGTTTAGAAATAATAGTAGCATTGGTAATGATAATTCGACTATTAGTAAACGTGGCATTGTTTGTGTGAAACGCTGATTCAGTCTAATTATCATCACTAATGCTGCTATTATTCCTAAACAACAAAATCGCAAAAGAATTAATTCGCACATCTTTTGTTCCAACAGCACGAGATTTCGAAAATGTCGAAAATGTTCGTTATAGCAAAAAGGTCTACTAATGATGATGTTGGTTTGCGTATGATGATGGAATATAAAATGTATATGTGATCGTACCATACCGAATGGACTCAGAAAAAATTCTGAGCACCAGATGAGAATCGAACCCACGACCCTCCGTATGCTAGTCGGACGCTCTACCACTGAGCTGCTGGAGACTCTAATGGCGAGTAGGTCGTTCATGTGGGTTTAGTTGTGACAAACGTACTGTATAAGCTACAGTCACAGGTCTACTAAGTATGGTTGATGCAAGTGGAATTCACAGCTTCTGAGCTAACTAAGTAGAAAGGAATGATGAATGCAGTCAAAACGGCTCAAGCGTACCCCCTAAGCTCCATCTTTTCTTTTAAAAATGACGGTGCTAATTCCTCTTTAGTAACCTCACCTGCTAATGACTTTGTTGGCCTTATCCAACAATATAAGTCTGTTTTATCCTCTTTACTTGACTCTCATGCACCTGCTTAAAAACGCATCATTACTTTACGCCCTTCCTCGCCATGGTACACAAATGAGATCAAGACCGAAGGCTTGGAAGATCCTGGCGAAAAACACCACGACGAGGCTAGCAAGGAAACATATCACTGAACACATACAAATCTCTGTAATTTTGATTCCAAATAGCGGCGCATATGTGAGAACTGATTAGCATATCACCTGCTTTGGTTTAAGCCTGAAAAGGTCGAACATTGATCCAGTGCAATTTCCCCGTATTTTCTCATGACTTTCGGGTTTCCCTCAAACGATCCTTGGTTTCCTTATTTCCCATCCTCCCCTCCCTTGCACTCTTGCATTGTGGTTCTGTTTTTCGAGAGCTCCGTCAGGTCTGCTATCATTATTATGTATCAGTAACCGCAGTTTTAGAGTTGCTAACACCATCTCTGGTAATAACACTGGTTCCACTGATAGGCAAGGGACCGCGGAGCACCCTAAAAAGTGGCGGGGCTAAGATTGGAAAATATATGAGACTAGTATGGGAAAAGGGAAAATTGGTAGGGTTATAGTACTACCAGCTCCTCCCCCTCCGCGATCACTGTAGGCACGTACTTTTGAACACTTTGTGTTTTTCGACAATGTCATGGAAACGACATGATGCCATGATGGTCGTCCACCAAAACTCTATTTTATCGCAACGGCAAATTGTACGATTTCGTGCGTGTATTTGGGAGGCACATAATGATGATGATGATGATGATGATGATGATACATGATGATGATGATACATGATGATAATGATGATACATGATGATGATGATGATGATACATGATGATGATGATACATGATGATGATGATACATGATGATGATGATACATGATGATGAGGATACATGATGATAATGATACATGATGATAATGATGATACATGATGATGATGATGATGATACATGATGATGATGATACATGATGATGATGATACATGATGATGATGATGATACATGATGATAATGATACATGATGATGATGATGATACATGATGATGATGATACATGATGATAATGATGATACATGATGATAATGATGATACATGATGATGATGGTGACAATGATGATGATACATGATGATCATGTTGATGACATATGATAATGATGACATATGATGATGATAATGATAATGATGATGATGCTGGTGGTGATAATACATCATGATGACGATGATGACGTAGAACGGGCTCCATATGAAAATTATTTCCATTCTTTCTTTTCCTTCTTTTCCATATAGAGAGAATGGCTGAACATTCAGATCTACACGAGTTTGATGACGTGTTTCGTCACGTGAAATCCTTTGGTAGATACCAAGTCATTGTGTACTTAAGCATAAACCTGCTGGTATTTTCCTTGTCTTCTCAATGGGGTGCAATCGTTTTCGCGCTCAGTTCTCCTGGTTTCTACTGCTCCAACACTAAGGGGAATGCCACGTGTGAGCCAAACAAATGCTGCGACGAATGCACTTCGTACGTCTTTGATGATACTTTTACTAGTAGTGTCTCTCAGGTGAGTAAAGATAATGTGCCTTGTGTATGCATCGTACGTACTTCATTGATGGTACCTTTACTAGTAGTGTCTCTAAGGTGAGTAAAGATAATGTGCCTTGTGTATGCATCGTAGGTACTTCATTGATGGACCCTAACAAGGGTGGATCCAGGGGGCAAAGGGGGATGAGGCCCCCCCTCTTCAGCAGAAAAAAAGACAGTATTCGTTAAAGTTAGATGCTTTTTTATTGTTTTCCGTTGGCTGGATCCGCCCTTGCCTAAACTGTTTATAGCGTCTCCCAGGTGAGTACAGATAATGCACTTTATTTTTTCCTCCAAATTGAGCTGAATTCCGAAGGCTGCAATATAGTACTGAGTACAGTACAGTTATGAAAGTAAGGACAGATTATTTACACAACATTACAAGTGCTTGATGGTCCCGACATTGCTACCGATTCACATTGTGTTTTTTTAATGTTTCAGTGGAATCTCATTTGTGACCGCGCGTACCTGAGTGCTACTATCCAGTCGTGTTTCTTTGTTGGGATGCTGCTTGGCTCGTTTGTGACTGGGATGGTGTCAGACGCCTGGGGAAGAAAGAAGTGTATTTTCTTCTGTAACGCGTTGTTCGTAAGTATTTGTATATCTTAGAGCAGTTTTCGTATGACTATGAAAAACTTACGGCACGGACTGCGCCATGACGTGACCGTGTCAGTGCCGTGCCGTGTATGAAAACATTCGACATTCCGTGCCGTGTCCGCGCCGCGAGCTTTTCACACTCATACGAAATCTTCTCTAATTGTTTGTTTGTTTTCTTACTCGTGCCGGACCCAGTCCAATTTATCAGTTTATCTAGCATAAGATTGCCCTTGATTCCTCGTTCTATCAACCCCAATGCGAGCGAAAGCGGAGCAATTGTGCTCACTATGTCGTTGAAAACCCGCTGGATGATATTACTAATATAACTTTCGTGACTCGCCTTATATTTTGGATATCTGCTTACAGATTTTATCCAACACTGCCTCAGCTTTTGTTGACTGCATCTCATTTTTCGCCTTTCTTCGTTTCATGGTGGGATTTACCATGACAGGAGTGATGCTTACGTCTTATATTTACGGTGTGGAACTGGCAGGACCTAAGAAACGTACGGCAGCGGGCATCATCACATTTTTCTACTGGTCTGGGTCCTCAGTTGTATTTACTCTTGTTGCTTACCTCATACGTGACTGGAGGTTTCTACTTACGGCTACTTGTTTACCTAACGTCTTGCTTTTCTTATTCTGGAGGTTAGTAATAGTCCCCTTCACAGTTATCTTCGCTATCTTTGCATCGAAGCGAGACGAACGGTGAACGTGCAATAATAGAGACATGTGAATAATTGTCCAAGACGTTAAAAAATGGTCTGTATCATTGCAAGTTCACCGTTCGTCTCGCTTCAATGCAAAGATGGCGAAGGGAACTGTGAAAGAGACTATTGTTGTAACTATGATTTTAAGCTGACCATGCACCCTCAGTGTCTACACCTCATACTAACCACCTCTCATGATTGTAAACTGACCACCCTCAGTGTCTACACCTCATACTAACCACCTCTCATGATTGTAAGCTGACCACTCTCAATGCTAACCACTTTCCATAAATTTGCAAGTCGTCCATTCTCAGTGTTCTAGCTGTATTGACTATAGATTGATGCCCGAGTCCCCTCGTTGGTTGATCGCCCACAACCAGCTGGATGAAGCTTCAAGTGTCCTTATGAAATTTGGAGGGAAAAAGAGTAAACCAATAGACCGTGATCAGTTAAGAAAACTGATCGAAGACATAAGAATCGACCAGGAAGAAAAAGAGAAACATGCTGAGATGTACACCCCCCTGGATCTTCTTCGAACTCCAAAGATGAGGAAATGGACACTCATTATGGGCTTCCAATGGTACAGTATTTGAACGTAAAAAGACATCAAAGTTTATGACCTACCCTGAAACAGCAACCTCCAGGCTGATTTAAGTCAGGGCACAGCTAATTCACAGATCGAATTAGAATTTAGCTTGTTAGGTTTTGTGAAGGGAGGAAAAACAGAGAACCTGGAGAAAAATAAGCTTTAGTTACATGAGATAACGATCGTATGGAAATTAGGACAATTTATTTAGCACTTATTCCTCTCTTTGTTATCTTAAGGTTTTCGGTGGCTCTGGAATCGTTTGGAATCCTGATATTTTTTACTCAACTCGCTGGTGACCCATATATGAACTTCCTTATCTTGGCCATAGCAACGGTCGTTAGGGTCCCCTTTACGTGGATCGTCTTTTTGAAGTAAGTTTAATCTGTGTTAATTAAGGTTCCTAAGGTGTAAGCAAAGGGAGCTGCCCAATTTAGATATATGGTAATTATTTTATGCCAAAGCAAATCCTCCATACACCCACCCAATCGTCTTCACGTGAAAATGCAATTTAAAAGCGTTTTTAAATGCATCGAGGCGCTAGTCAGTCCATATTCAAATTGGTCGCCATATTTCGATCTTTTCTGTTGTTTCAGATTCGGTCGTCGTGTGAGTTACGGAGGCAGTGTTATCTTTGTTGGTGTACTGATGCTTGCGACATACGCAGTCAAAGGTACGTCTTGTACGACGGACAGACAGACAGACAGAAAGCCAGCCAGCCAGCAAGCCAGACAGACAGTCCGAGAAAATATAAAAGCACGAAGTTTGACTAATGTATAGATTAAATAATAATAATGATAATGATAATAATAATAATAATAATAATAATAATAATAATAATAATAATAAGTAGTAGTAAGTAATAAGTACCAACAACAACGACAACATCAACAATAATAAATAACAATAATAATAGTAATAGTAATAATAATAATAATAATAATAATAATGATAATATACAATAATAAATAGGAATAGTATACAGAAGAGTAACTTAGACTTTTTGCTTGTTTATTATTAGACATCCCGAAAGCAACTACAGCGTTTGCTATAATCGGATTCGTGTTCCTTGACCATATTTGGTCAGGTGTCTATCTCATCACCTCGGAGATCTTTCCAACAGTGTTGAGGTAGGTAGCCAACTAGTAGAAAGAAAAAGAGATAATTTCGTTGATTCTAAATATTCTGCAAACTCAGACATTCCAATGGCTTGTTGTGAAATTGGTTTTTCACTGCCGTCAAAACTCTGGAAAAACTCGCACTGCGCATGCTCGGAAGTTCGGCAGAAAATTCATAGACGAGTCGTGTTTACGAAAAAAGCCATCGGAGATTTACATGTCTTGTAGTAAGCGAATTTCTCTCATATTATTTGACCAGGGAAAGAAAATAACTAAACTAATGTGTCAGGAAAAAAAATGCACTAACTTTCTACGAACGGCCTTAACTTTAGAGATTTACTAAACGCCGGTAAATCTCCAATGGTTTTCTTTATAAACACGACGAACGTCCGAGCATGCGCAGTGCGCTTTTCACCCGTGTCGAGAATCGCAGTAATGATTTGATCTGGTTATTTGCAAAGGAACACTGGTCAAGGGACTGGGTCTACGATTGCTCGCATTGGTGCAATTATTGCTCCTTACGTTGCAATGTTGGTGAGTTACTTTCTGTGTAGTCCGATTTTTGGTAATTCAATTTGTTTAGTGTTTGTGTTACATTTTCATACACAAGATGTAATCCTTTTTTCTAACAGAGCCAGATCCCAAACTTTGGAGTGATAGTCCCAATTGTCATCTTTGGCATACTGGCGTTGATCGCTGGGGTATTGATGTACTGGATCCCAGAGACTCTGTACGCCCCGATGCACCAGACTATCGAGGAGGCAGAGGCAGCTAAAGAAGACTTTGGTATACCTTGCTGTAGAAATAAACTTGACGACGGAGAGAGGATGGATGATGAAGATAACCAAATGACGCGCTTGGCTTCTGCCTAGGGTGAACCACTTTGCACAATAACAAAAAAAAATTCCACTATTTGCATGATTTGTATAACCAAGTTTTAACCCACAAAGTTCGTCTTATTGCGCGATTTTTAGCTTTCTTTTAAAATATTCAATATGCATGCGCGCACGGATAAAAATTCAAGCACGATTGGTTAAAATCAATTACGTGATTTCGCTGTACCTGTCGACATCGGAGACAGTGCGTTATTGACAATATAACGAATGAAAATCGTGCGTTATTGATAATATAACGCATGAAAATATAATCGAGCGTATTTTTAATTTAACGCACGAAAATCGTGAGTTATTGATATAGTATTGATGTCGTCCAGTAAATATGGCGAGTTAGAGGACAATGAATCAATCAATTGATCGACTGTCATATGATACACACAATTTTATTTAAAAGCACTTTTTCAAAGTTTATAATTTGGATCATTCTTTCAATACACGCATCAAGCATTCCGCGCTACTGCTCTAAGCGCATGCTCAGGGGATTAAAAAGTGAGATAATATTTTGTAATTGTAATCGTTTTTCACAAGGAAGACTTTGGAGCATTAAATCTTGAGATCTTGAATGGTCCCATATCATACAAAGGCCTTTCTCCCAGTGCAAGCTGGGATAGAATCTTGCCAACCACGGGCGCCATTTTGAATCCATGACCTGGGGATATGATCAATAGAACCAAATAAGGTATATGTATTGTAATTATTGTGCAACTTGTCGTGCAACATTGTTGCATTGCAAGTTGCAGAGTGAATGTTGCTTGTATTACCATCCTGGGCAACAACAACATTTTGTTGGGTGACTTTATTGCAGAAGTAGAAGCTCTATTCTACTCTCTGCAACAATGAAAAATTGTTGTACATGGGATGGTAATACAAGCAACATTCACTCTGCAAATTGCAATGCAACAGTGCTGCGTGACAATTTGCAACTGCCATTTACAATGCAATATTGAAAATGGCAGGTTAATTCATCTCAAACTGATGCACTCTCTCAAATGGGAAAATAATTTGCCTTAGAAAGTTTTACCTGAAAATCCTGCACCAATTACGATGTTACAGTATGATGGGTGATGGTCAAGAACGAATGAACTGTCTGGTGTTACCTTGAAAAAAGTTAAATGTGACATGTGAAATTTATTGGTAGTCAGTGGTAAGTTGGTTGCAAAGGCACAAACTATAGAGGCTTTGTGCCATCATGTGCTGGCAGCCATGACAGGAAGCAGGAACAATTGAATCTGGTCTAATCTGAATTACATGAGAAATAATTCAGTTTCCAGGGGAAAAAACTATTGTTGTGCCTCCTGTCATGGCTGCAATCCTGCAACCCTATACTAGTTTCGGAACATAAAACTAACCGTATACATGCAGGTGTCAACTATTTTTGGGTTGGGATCAATCCCTTCAAATCTGTTGGAAATATATTTAGATGTTCTGTTGATGAATGTCTCATTTTTTCTTTCGTCGTCCCTTGACTGAGGTCCAGAAACAGGAACTCCACCATGATGACAAATCTAGAACAACCAAAAGTTGAGTATATGCTAGTTAGGGACAAGTCATTATCAGGGAGTGGGCTGGTGCATTTTGATTTTCACTTGCACAAATTTTCGTGACCCCTCCCCCTAAAGTACCCTTTGTTTCTTATCCTTTGTGGAGCATAAAAAATACTACCAAGTCTGGCGTTTTCGCTACTGTCAATCAAACTACGATGGGTTGAATTCATTCCGATTGAGAGGTAAGAAAACTGACTGGAATGAACTTGACCTGTTGTAAATTCGATTGACAAATACCAAAATGAAAGATGTCTGGAGTACTGCAAAAGTGCTGCAACCCATGACTTTACATACCTTAATCAGACCTGGATACTCAAGGACAGGGAAGCCATAGAAATGCTCATGATCAAAGCCATCGAGATCTTCCTCATACATAATGAATGCAGGAAACCCACTTTCTATTGAAAACTGTTTTGGATCTTTAGGCTCCCAGAAACTTAGATTAACTCTCCAAATCTGAAATGAAAAATTTGTCCCTCAGTGTGCATACTTATCTTACAGGGTCTCCTATACTTTTCTGTGAAGCATGAATGGCTGATATATTTTTCCGTGAAACGTGATTTAAAGGGGCACTTGGATGAAAATGCCCTATTTTTTGAAAGTCAAAGAAATTCAAGTATTTAAGAATAATATGACTCAATCATGGTTATGAAAACCAGATTGGCAAAAATGTGAAATTTTGGTTTAAAAACTAAAAGAACAATAGGGTTGAGTAAATGATGTCATTTACTCACAATTTAGATGCTGAAAAAAAAAAAAAATTTTTATCTGACAATTTTGACTGTGAAAAAAATAAGTTGCTTAGCTACTATTGGGGCCATATAGATAAGTTTAACCAAGTTTCGAGGCATTTCCAATTTTCATCGATTTTCATCCAAGTGCCCCTTTAAGGTTTAAGATCTTTTTAGATCCATGTGGAAGCAGATTTTGAATTTTGCATGAATGTGAAAGAGATTTTGTAATAATTATTTTAAAAAACCCGAAATATTTTAATGTTATTCCATTTTGCAAAGGGGTATAGAGGACCCTGATGTTCCCCTATTTTCCTGATTCATTTGAATTCATAGATATTAGATTATTGCAGAGCTTACTTCAACTGGTATCTTCACACCAAGTGGCTTCAGTACCTCATTTACCCAAGGACCTTCAAACAAAAGAAAAATAATTGAAAAACTATAGAAATTCTTCATGATACAATGACAATACAGCAAGGACTGAGTAGGGTAGTGTGGATAGTGGGGAGAGCTGAGACTTGAAAATTTGGTCCAGAAGCTAAAAACCCAAGCTCCCTGTCTACATTTCCACAATCCCTGTCCATACACTGCATATAGTGTTAGAAAGGCATACTGTCATATAGTGGTCACTTACCAGCAGTTATGATGACACTCTTCGCTTGATATACACCTTTTGATGTGTGTACAGTAACTATATCACCAGGTTCAATATTCAGTACTTTTTCACCATCAAGAAGATTCCCGCCATATTCAACAAACTGTTGCTGTAATGAAAAAATAATTAATTTTGAGTACTCTATATGTAAATCAAGATAAGTATTTTCAGTTTCTGTAACATTGAACTTTTAATGAGGTAGGGTTATTAGCCCTGTGCTCAAAGCCTATCCTGGAGGACCAAGGAATCATGCACTCTTTGTCTGGTCTCTATACCCTTCAATCTGTTCTACAGGTGGCCTGGTGGAGTACAAGACTCCAGCCGACCCAAACTGCCACACCATGATAAGGTGATGATCCCATTAAAGCAGCGCCTGATTTGATTTCTACAGGTGTGAAGAGCAATGATGATGATGAATAAAAGATAAATAAAACTTTTTTGGTGTTCTACGTACTGGTACATCTCCCAGAGGGCTTATAACTGGGAGTGGCTAATAACTGGAAGGATAGTTGGATAAGTGTTATTGCACAGGCTTATATATAACTGGGATAAAATGATACCTGGACGGCTCTCAAAGCTTGGTTGGCTAGTATGAATCCTCCTTCAGGTTCAAATGTTCCATTCGAGTCTGGTGGCAGATGAAACATAGGATACCTCTTCCTGATATCTTCTGGTGACAGTACCTCACATTTAACACCAAGATTTCTGACATTAATTACAAGCTTGGTAAGGCTGGCAAATGGTGGTCTTTCTGCAGAAAACAGCCCCACTTTTCTGTAATACATTAATAAGAATTATAATAAGAAGTAACACAATGGCAATCAATGATGGAACTTTGTAACTAAATGAATATGCCCCTGAAGCCAATTGCTTAAAACCAATTATGTATAAAAGGTTTTTATAATTAAAGAAATCCAGTCTTCCACAGTCCAATGTTCACAATCTTATTCTTGTCCACCATCTTGGGCAAAATGAGTTGGATCCAGGGGCATATCCAGGATTTTTAAAAGGGGGAGCTGTTGCATGGTACCTCATGCCAATAATACAGGAAAGCCACAAAAGATGGTGAAAAAAATGGTGTCTCAATTGACAGAAATAATATGAGAGCTTCAAGTAAACTGAGTGAAAATTTCTCCAGATAAACTTTTTCAACACATTTGTTAATTTTGTACAAAAGAGGGGGGTGACTAGTCACCTCCTTCACCACTCCTGCATCTACCCCTGGGATCTGTGAACGAAAATGCCTTTGCCAATGGCCCTGAGAATCATATTTTTAACTGTAGTGTGGACTCCTAAAATGTTGAATTGACTCAGGTAAAACCCTGGTCTGTGGGGACTTATTAACCCTGGGTTAACCCTTTCAACTGTGAGGGGGCATTCCTAAATTAATACTTTTGATATAAATCAATGTATCTTACTTTATCAATTGTTTGCCAGCCTTCTTTTCAACTTCTGCCCACATCTTAAAGGCTTCAGGCATCAAATCAGAAAGTGTAGGGTCACTGTAACCATGACGAACTAATCTTGTCGTCCCATGAGAACTACCATGAGAATGTGGAAGATGAAACTGACAAGGGAAATATTGTTTATTAGTTTGAATGTACATAATTAGTCTCTTGCTTATAAAGTGATCGAGTGGTTTTTGTATGTCAGGGCCATCCCCAATAATGTCAGCAGGTTGTTGACATTGAATGCAGACCCGTGGGGGAGAGTCCTGGTAGGCCCGGGCCACCCAAAATTTTTGACCTTCCTCTGCCCTTTATGAGTGGGAAACACACTGACTTAAAGCACGTACACAGGACGACATGCTGTAAGATTGAAATCACTTTCCATTGTCTTCTAGTAATTGCAATCACAACACGTATTAACAGCTATGGTAAGATACAGTATGGCTACAGTACAATGACGAATTTGCTATTGTTTCCCACTCAACTGCGTGCTCTAACACAGGTTGGATTGGGGTGGCCTGCTCTAAGCCCTGCTAAAGAGGACAGGTGGCCTAGCAGTGAGATACCTGTACAGTAGATTTTCTCGTCACAAACTCATGTTTTTATTCTACGCAAACAAGTTAGGCAATCGGATCAAGATTACCTGTTCCAGCAACAACGTTTTCTTTCCACGAGAGGCTGAATAACGAGCAGTACAACTGCCTTCAATACCTGCTCCAATCACACACACATCGTAGAGCGATTCGGCCATTTTTCCGTTCCTTTGCAATTGTTATTTATTACTTTTCTATGATCCTTCGCATTAACCGCGCGGGCACTGGAAACGAAAATGAACCACAGGTAGCCCAAGCTTCCCTGGAAGTTTGGAACCCTCAAAAAACGAGAAGACACTGATTTGTTCGGCTGTCTATCTTCTCATTCCCCACAACCGACGTAAATTAAGGCTTTTGGCCGAGTTCTTCGACATTTGAATTCATTCTAGTCTACTTTACCTGTATGCAAAGCTAAAAGGTAAGTCAGAGAATTTTCTAACTGGTGTGTGGTGTCTTTGAGCAACTTGAGTTTTGCATGCTAACTGTTGCACCAAAATGTGTATTTAATGCCATAGATTTTTGGATGCTCAACTGACTAGGCCGAGACCCCATTCTTTAGACTGTTTATCTTCGAAACATAAAATCCTGTAGGGTTTAGTCACTCTGTCATCGTGTAATGCACTAAAGATGTTCCTGAAAAAAATAGACTCGCTTTCTCTCACTTTACTCTCGTTTGCAAAGACGTTGAAGATATTTTAAGATGATACTCTGTCTCCAAGTCGATTTTTTTTTCGATTTTACCTTCACTTTTCACTTTTATCTTAATTGGGCTCCCTGTGGTCAATGTCAGTACACACGCGCTTATTCGCGCGCTTTTGCGCTGTGGCGATATATCAGCCACTGGCCTCTCCCCCTGGGAGTGTTTGAATAGTTCTTTTTTTTTACGATCGATTATAAGAAAGTTGTGCGCCGTCCATGGTCTTGTACTGAAGTCCGTGAAATACGTGTAGTGAATTGATGAATAGAAAACTCCGCTACGATTACGATCTGGATATTGAACTGAAACAATATTGATAAGGATCAGATAATAGTAAATAATGCAAAAAAAATAATAAGCTACCTATGCAATCTGACCACTAAATCGATACCTTAAGGACAACAGGAATTTTGACTGCTCAATCGAATGTATAAATAAAAAGAATGAATGGATGGATGAATGGATGAATGAATGAATGAATAAATGGATGAATGGATGAATGGATGAATGGATGAATGGATGAATGGATGAATGGATGAATGGATGAATGGATGAATGGATGAATGGATGAATGGATGAATGGATGAATGGATGAATGGATGAATGGATGAATGGATGAATGGATGAATGGATGAATGGATGAATGGATGAATGGATGAATGGATGAATGGATGAATGGATGAATGGATGAATGGATGAATGGATGAATGGATGAATGGATGAATGGATGAATGGATGAATGCATGAATGCATGAATGCATGAATGCATGAATGCATGAATGCATGAATGCATGAATGGATGAATGAATGAATGAATAAATGGATGAATGGATAAATGGATGAATGGATGAATGGATGAATGGATGGATGGATGGATGAATGGATGGATGGATGGATGGATGGATGGATGGATGAATGAATGAATGGATGGATGAATAAATGAATTTTAACATCGGATATGCTCAAATTTGAATAATCATTTGAAACTACCTTGCAGCCTCGCTTGAATGCTTTGTCTGTGACCAGTGAACCGATGTGTGGAAAGAGGCGAATTTGACCCCTGGCTATTGGACCTCTGTGGAATAGAGCTATAAAAATAATTTTATTATTACGATGAAGTGCACCTGCTGAATTGCCATAAAACGTAAATTCTAAGCCGATAGACTTCTGACACTGCGAGATTATGTGAGACCAGTTTTCTCAGAAAACCGGATAAAAAAAAAATCAATTTGTCAGAACTCTTTATGCTTCATTTCCTTCATTTACTGATCTTATTTCATCCGAACTAGAGGAGTCCAGATTTTATACCGAAACGTTTCTTTTTTGTAGCGTTGATAATCACGAGCATGTGTAAATGACACGAAATGGATTCAAGGAGTTGAGAGGTCTTTGTATAAGAGAAAATCATTTCTAAGATATCTTTGTGTCAGAAATAAATGAGTTGTTTCCATGGCGACAATGTGACATGACGATAAAACTTACCCAAGGCTGAGAACCCCGGGAATTATCAGTCACCACTCAAAAATTGTGTTGAAGTTTAAAAAATGCACTGAAATACTCGTTGATGAGGATTTTAATATATCTTGTCATATTATGATTCCGCTTTATCTGATTGGTTTGTGAGCACGCGCGTCCGGGTGATGAAATAGAGATGAAAAACATACGTTCAAAGTGACTAGCTTCATTTCGCAGGGGCGTCTGGTAGACAACACTGAAAGTATTTCGCCGCGATGTTTCGACTGACGGCTACAGGTTACGCCATGATGGCTTCCTTTATCAGCTTTCTAATTATTTTTGGTGGATTTGTTCAGACCATTACTTTGACCATTCTCTTACGATCACCAGATCTCAAGTCCAAGTCTCTAACGCCTTATCTTATAAATGTTGTTGTCGCTAATTCTGTCATGATCCTTGGGAGTTTTCCGAGCACGCTGGCTTCCTCTATCGCCAACCGATGGATTTTTAATGATTATATTTGTCGTTTAGTGGGATTTTTAGGTGGTATTGCGGCTGTCGCTATGATAGCAACCATGACCTGCATAACAATCAAAATTTACAGAACACTAACAGTACAGTTTGGGAATAACAAGTTAATGTCTGCGGTAAAGCAAGACCGCACTCATTTAAAAGTTATCACAGGTATTTGGATCTACTCGGCCCTTTCCATGCTTCCACCGACTGCAGGATGGACCAGAATGATTATCGAAAGCGCGGACACAAATTGCGCACCTGACTGGATGGCAGAAGATACAGCAGAACTGGTATACATCTTGGTATTGACATGCCTTGCGTATATCATACCTGTTGGTATCGCTGTCGTCTATATCTGGAGGATAAACAATGCCTTATCAGCTCATGTCAGACTGATGGCGCAAATTTTGAGCGCTCAACGACAAATCAAGGAGTTCAGGAACATTACAAAGATGGCTAGTTTGGCGATCGTTGCCTTTACGATAACTTGGCTACCTTACTGCTTGTATGTTCTAGTCTGCGCGTTTGGTGGAGGGGAGAAAGTCTTTAACGCTGAGACGAGCGTTATTGCATGTCTTGTGGCAAAATCAAGCATTCTCTATAACCCGTGTGTTTACGCTTTCGTCAATCCAAGGTATTTAGTACATAGTATATTACAAGGCTTGAAATAACGGTCGTTCAGTCGTCGGTCAAGATGACCGGCCAAATTGCTTTTAGCTTGGTCATACCGCGTTTCTGGACTGAGTTAACGTCACCGGTCAAAATGACCGGCAAGGCCGTAAAGATTTGACCGTACAAGTTCTAATTCTGGCCGAACGCTATCTGTTGAACAGCTGTTATTTCAAGCCCTGTATTACAGTATTCAAAGAAATGTTTTGTAAAGCCAATATATAATAAGAGCTTAACTTTACTTGGAAATCTTAACCCACCACCAACTGCGTCATTCTCATTTCAATTGAAGAAAGTTACACGAGATTCAGTTTATTTATTGACGAAGGTTCCAAAATGCACCTGTAGTTTTGAGCGGGTTTTTACGTTTTTTCTCTGTTCAGTTTAAAGTTTTCCGGAAAGAAACTGACTGACAACTGACTTACACACGTTTTTATGATAGAGTGATGGGGTCTTATATTAGATTTAATCGGTTTTCCTTCAGTTTCTGAATGCACTTTTCCGGGCTATTTCGTCGATTCCCCGTTTATTTACCAGGTAATCGAACTCTTCAGTGTCATATTCATTCATTGTGCTTCAATCTGAAATTTAATCTAAAGTAGGATAAAAAAAATTAAAGGATCAATCGATCATCCGCCATCAGTGGTAAACTTCATGTGTTACTGAAATGATGACGATTTTATGACGCTATATTTTATCACCTAAAAGTTGATGACACCGCATACACCGAATAAGAGATAGTTGATTCCAATACACCAAGAATAGCTGGAATAACTTGTGTTTGCATGCTTCTTACTCTCGTCAAGAACAGGGAGCTCAGTGTTGAGATATCCAGTGTTGCTTGTTCATAGTTGAGAAAATCATTTTTAACTGAACACCTAGATCAGTTATTCGTGTTTAGTTGTATGCCCATAATTCCTTTCCGTCTTGAAATGACTTATCGACTATCGCCTATCTCCTTTGGCTCCGACAACCTTTTTGAAATAGTTTCATAAAGTGATGATGGCTTCGTATCAACCGTATTAGTTTTACTTACAGCGCTTCCTTAAATTATAGTTTGAAAAGAGTTTATCTAAAATTCGATGGCTCATATTAATATTAAATATATTTTAAGTTTATATAGAAAGTCACTTATGGCGCGCTTCGTACTTCTATTTTTGTCATGTGTTTAGTCTAAGAAGGATAAGAACCGTTTTCGGGTTTCATTTGCATTACAAAACCTTTTGATTTTATTCTATTGTAGCTTGAATTCTTTTGGGAGAGAATGCGAACACAGCGCTTTTTAAGATTTCACTATACGGATGGGAATCAAGTGGAAAAACAGGACGAAGTTCTTATCAATTAAGTACACATTTTCAGGAGAAAAACAAAATACTAAAATTAGGTGCTAACGCTTGCCGTGAAAGCACTTGGAATAAAAGGGATCTTTCTGTGGTCTAATTATCTTTCCGCAATATCAGTAGAAGTATTATATTGTCGACGTTTTGGGTTTGAAAAGCCGATTAGACTATTAGTTAGCGCTAGAGAGATTAACCAAAACATCGGCTGGTTTTGGAATTGGAAAATGATTTTTTTTGATCATTATATGAAGAGAAATGTTAGAAGCTATGAATCTTTAAGATGTGGATTGATTAATATGCCATTAAGCAGAGAAAAGTGTACAATAAGGAGGGATAAGGTGATAAACTAATGGATAAAAAGAAAAACATCAAAGGAAAGAGAAAAAATGTGGAGGAAATGGAATATGAAAGATTGAAAAAAAGGGAGTAAAAATAGCAGAACGATGAAAAAATAATTGGAAATGGAGGGAATGAGGGACTTCAAACAAGAAATCCTACCATCGCGTCTTGCAGACTGAATCGTGCACAAGAGAATCTTGTCCTCGTTAAACTGATGGCGGATGTTTAGTGTAAGATGACAATTAGGGTTTCCAAAAAAAAACATTGCATCATATATCCTATCCAAATTTGCATACGTGTATAAATAAACTTAACAATTATCATGAAAGAGGTCATGCTGGAGACGAATACCACCGTAGCTTTACGCGCCATCAATATGCAATGTGCATCATAGCTCACAAAGCACTCTGGGAAACTGAGTCCTGCAAAAATGGAACAGGGAAATCAAAGAAAATATTAGAAAAAAATTACTATTATTTTCGTCTGTTGAAATACTTGCATTTCCATAGAAAATGACGAAGGATTGTCAGATGAATTAGAGGAGGAATTTAGAGGAGCCAAAAAAGCGCATCACATTGCGTATGGTCTTCAATTGCTCACGTTCAGCTTCATATGACGTTAAAGTGTTTCCTCATTGGAGAGTTTTTAAAAGCATCTATCTTTTATACGGAAAACTGACGTGAAACGTCATGCAGTCCAGAATTAAACTGTTCTTCAGTAAATGAAAAAGAATCGAAAAATCTCCAAGTGGTAGATGAATGAAAGAATATTTGTGTTTGGTGAGAACGGTCAGTTTTGCAAAAAGTAGAGTGAAATGTAGGGAAACTATGAAAACTGGTGGTCATACCTGCCGTTTGCGAAAGAAACTACGTGATTTGTATAGCAAACATTGGAAGAAGAGACTATTTTTAGAAAATTGGCTCGTCCTAGAGATGTAATCTTTATGCCAAATATTGTTTCAAACTATC
Organism: Anthopleura xanthogrammica; assembly: GCA_964019055.1. Lineage (NCBI taxonomy): Eukaryota > Metazoa > Cnidaria > Anthozoa > Actiniaria > Actiniidae > Anthopleura > Anthopleura xanthogrammica. Next base: position 2,419,478 of record OZ025209.1, on the reverse strand, counting down.
TAAAAAATCTACACTGTAGCATTGGACCTGCTACATTTATCCCTGACTCAGAAAATAGAGTAAGGATATTCAAGAAGCCGTTTATTTTCTGAACTTGTGTCCAAAGCAGTCCAAATTCGAGTATTTCATTTATCACTGAGAAAAATGTTAACACCCAATTTCTGGAAAACATTAAGATTTTATCAATAAAGCAGCTTAAATCTCTTGATTTGGAGTCGCTTGTCCCCTCAGCAATCAACTGACTAATCTGCATTACAATACGAAAACCAACATGGCGGCTATCGTGAATAAAACGGTTATTGAAGTTTAAGTGACGGCGAACGTTTCCAGCAAAGAATATAAATAAATCAGAATAATTTCATTTCATGTTGTGAAGTGATCTAAATCTAAGATTAAATCATACTGCAATATTAAATATTGTAATTATCTTCCTTCCATTTGATTACATCTCTTAAAGTGTCATCAGCTTTACAGCGCTCTTAATAGATTTATTGAGAAGCTGAGCCTGATAAGATTATCATCTGTCGGTCCCATTAAGTTTTACACGTAGAATAGTTAAGACTATCTTGATAAAAAAAACAAACACACAAGATGACAAACATAAATCACTGTCAAGGAAGTTTTGTGCGTAAGTGATGAATAACGGTATGATTTTACGGTATGATGAGTGATAAAAACAATGATAACAAACGCACAATTAGTTGGTTTGGTACTTATTTTTATTTTACAACTTTATTCTAGTAGTGGGCAATAGCTGTTAATATAACACATGAAAATAGTTTAAAGGAAAGGTAGATAAATAAAACTACCCAATAGGAAAAGCATGCTAGGCACCTCCCTTGAGGACAGACATATGAATAAATGTAAGATAATATAAATGCGAGAGACTAGTGCACGAAAAATACATAAAATGTTTCAGAACTCTGCTGGTGATGAGCAGTATAAGTTGTCAGTGTTGTATCGAGAAAGCATGAAAAATCTGTAAAGAAATACGCTTTTTTTCCCGAGCTACGAAACAATTAGTGTTTTCCGTGAGTCGAAATAGTCAGTGTATATATACTGGGGATAAGTAATTGGATAAATGAGTTTTGTTTTGAATAGAATTAGAAACAAAAGTAGAAACGGAAATAGAAAAAGAAAACAGAAATAGATACAGATATAAACTAAATTGAATACTTTTCCCCCAAAAAATTGAACAGCTTTTGCTCGAAAATACATAAAATAAAACATCCGTGCAAAGAACCGCCAAATACCTATTAGTAGAAAAATAGGCGCCTATTAGGCGCATGTGTCTACCGCAAATTCGTCGATTTTTAAAAAAAAATTTTCTCAGCTAGCCGATATCATTTCCGACATAATGAATCTTTGTAGGGTTACTAAAGTAAACTGAGGTGCTTTTTCTAGTGCTGGTATTGGTTTTTAATTTTAACTCATTTGAATTTTCGGCCGCCATTTTGGAAAAAGGTCCATTTACAGCACACCAGTAACTTCAGGTCGACGTTGTTATTTATTTATTTATTTATTTATTTATTTATTTATTTATTTATTTATTTATTTATTTATTTATTTATTTATTTATTTATTTATTTATTTATTTATTTATTTATTTATTTATTTATTTATTTATTTATTTATTTATTTATTTATTTATTTATTTATTTATTTATTTATTTATTTATTTATTTATTTATTTATTTATTTATTTATTTATTTATTTATTTATTTATTTATTTATTTATTTATTTATTTATTTATTTATTTATTTATTTATTTATTTATTTATTTATTTATTTATTTATTTATTTATTTATTTATTTATTTATTTATTTATTTATTTATTTATTTATTTATTTATTTATTTATTTATTTATTTATTTATTTATTTATTTATTTATTTATGTATTTATTTATTTATTTATTAAACTTCCACTGAGTAAATAAAAACGTACAAAACAGTTGAAAATTAACAAGAAAAACTAATTAAGAAACGAAAATAATAACGAGAAATAAAATCTCAGCGAGGGACAATCACAACAGAGCAAGCTCCAACTAGGTGAAAGCCCATGAAATAATAATAATGATAAATAAATAATTAAATAGTAGAAGATATTTTAGAAAAGTTAACTTGTTGTGCTTCTGTTAAGATTTACCTTTCATGTCTCCGTATTTGATTAGGTCAATTTTATTGTGCTTAGTTTTACTTAGGATTTACTCACTTGGCTTTTTAATGATCCGCTTACTCATTATAATCAAGTGCTTTTTAATCATCATTTCTGAGTCATGTAAGAATCTTTCATCAGATAGTGCAAAACGATAGATATCAATGATTGATATGCCATCAGACTCCTCAGTATAGTACCAGAGCACTTAGTGGTCGATGTAGCATCCTCTAATACACTTTGACAAAACGACAAACTTTAAATAAATTGAACGTTTTGAAATTCCTAATATTACTTGAGAAACGCAAGGCATTTTATACCGAGACATAACTTTTTTCTGAGACAAGTGGTAGTAGTGGTAGTGGTAGTTTTTCGCATTTCCGTGATGGATTCTGATGGAAGATAACGATAGAAGTAGTGGACACAAATTAAACAGTCTTCGTTACTTCCTAATTCAATTTCCCGGGTGTGAAAAGATTATTAAGAAAAACAAAAATTCTTGCTTTGGGTTCGGTAATTGTAATGAAACTTGTGTGTGGCCCTTTTTAACGGCTTTGTAGGAGGTAAGATTTTAAACCTAACTTACTATTTAGAGTTGGAGGAAATCCCTGACAATTCGTTGAAAGGATAAGAGAACCCAAAAAGTGTTTACGTCTTATAATTACAAATACGAGTAAATGAGTTCGCTTACATGATAAAGTGCACTCGAAGGATCAATATTTTGGAAAATTTTGCAGATATTACGAAATCATATAAATATGTTTTAGAAACAGCTTATTATTTTAGCAGGATCTTTGCATTAACATCAACTATTTATTCTAATTGTGTTGTCATCGCGGTTTCTTACACAATCCTACACAAACCCATTTTTTATCTTTTATGTGATATGCATGCACGATATGAGCGGCCGATCTTTATCGACGTTTAAAGTAACACACAGATCTAACAAAATCAACTCGCTATTTTTTTGTTCCAAATTGTCTTTTTCGTGCAACAAAAAAAATTTGTGCGCCGTCCCATAGATAGATCCCTTGCACGTCAAAGCAGCTCAATTTAGTGGACAAAACAAAAGGATTTCAATCTCCTGAGAATTGGCAACCTTTTGTTTTGTCCTCCAAATTGAACTGCATTCCGACGTGCTGCAAGGGGTCTATAGTACGGGGTCGTATGAATTGAACACTAAGCGCGCAACATACTCTCTTTGTTGCTGAAAGGAGAAAAGTCTCTACTTCAGTGATCGATGCCACGAAGAAAATTCGTACGAGCAACATTCACTTTGTAACAGGGGCATCGTAACCGAAAGCGTTTGTTAGCAGCATGTCCAATGAAAAATGTAGGGTCGGATTTTGCCAGATTAGGCTTTTTAGTTTGAGCGTAATGGTTTTTTTTGACGTGCTGCAAGGGGTTTATAGCTAAACCTCTTGAAACCCCTTTTTTCTGATGACGCAAGCCTTGACTTTATTTTAGACCATCATCAGTGGAGTGTGTTGAAGGAGTATGGATAACAGGGAGAGCAGAACAAAGTTTTAAGGTTGGAGGGGCGGAATTGGGAGGGTGCGAGAGCTAATATGAGGGATTGGGGAAATGTCCCTTTCTGCCATCTGAAATTTTTTGAATCGGGGCAAGAAAGACCACCCGCCTCCGCGATCCCAATTACCGAAGCTGAACGCAGGCTCGATCTACTCGTCGTTTCCAGTTTTCCGCTGTAACATGCGTGTAACCAAGAGAGTATACATATCCCCATGAAATTATTTGAAAATCTATTTTTAGCTCCGCGCGCAGCCTGAACTTTTTTATTATGTGATTCCTGATTCAGTTCAGGATGCGCGCGGAGCTAAAAATAGATTTTCAAATAATTTCATAGTGATAGACCTATGTATGGGAGATGTGCTCTCTTACTTCATAATCTCTTGGTGTAACCCAACTATAAATAACAGTTGTTCTGTCTAACTTGATGACCAAAGTCTTCTCATCATATCTTCCAGGTTTAGAGCCAGTTTTATGACTCTTCTGAAAATCAAAAGGACACCAACATCAACAAATGCTGTGGATGTCATAGAGACAAGTATGAATCAGCACCGGAGAAATTTGAACAACACTACAATACTTCGAACACGACCAGCACTCGACAACCAAGTAACAGCAGTAGAACTCTCTGTACCTAGCTTCATCAATCCTAAAGATAAAACCATCCTGTCAATCACTGATTCAGAACGTAGTGTCAGTAAGAATAGTGTCAATGATGATGCCAAATCAGGATAAGACCAATCTTTGCTGTTTTAATAATAATAATAATAATAATAATAATAATAATAATAATAATATCAGGTTAAATCGAGCCTTTTTCAGAAAAGTCTGAATTAATTACAGGCTGATGCGCAACACCAATAAACAAATTGAATAACATTATATAACTAGAAAATTCTATACATAGATATACACTAAATGACAAATTAATTTACAAAACTTACAAATTTACTCATTGAACTCATTGAATTCCTGTTATTGGCATATCTCTTATTTCCAGCGTCTGCTGGGTTATGGTATGTTGAATTAATATAGAAAGCTGACAGCGTGGACTTGCCGTACCTTGACCGTGGCCGTGCCATGTCTAATAATTTGATTGGATGAGTAGCAACTCTTACGCTGAGATTGAAACGACGACTTAGATGTCGCGATTGACCTGCAGGTGCTGCATGCCTTTTTCGAGGGCATACGAAAGTCAGTTTCTCTAACGTAGATGTATATTTTCAGACATGGTTGACACTGAAGCTGGAGCAGCGGCAGAAAGCCAACTGCATGAACTGCATGAGCACCAATCAAGAATGAAATAATAAAAATCCCTAACGACTAGACAGACATTCTTATCTAGACACAATTCATGTCGCTGTGCTGGAAACCAATCACATACAGGATGCACCCGGCTAACTGCTTATACTTGAAGATCACGATTGGTGTTCCACAGAGATCTGTTTTCGGTCCTTTACTTTTCTTGATTTTTATAAATAATTTCAAAATTTTTCACTACAATCTTTTTGCTCAGGATGCTAACTACGCAGTGCACAGTAAAAATCTGGCTATTTTAGTTAGCCAACTAGCTCATTACATTCTGTTTTTGGCTTGCTTTACTGAAACAAGCAACGAACCTCCTGTGAAAAATAAATGGTGTATGTGTGGGCAATTATCCGACTAGCTTGGAGTTAAGTACAATTAAATCGGCGTCGATGGCCACTTCCGGTACTTGAAAATAGTTGTCTTTCAAAACAATAATTCCTGCTTGTCGTGCTCGGAAATTCTATATGCTGGCTCCAAACTGACCCAACGTTCTTTTGTGCAAACTAAAATTTCAAGAACTTGAAAATAAAGTGAGACATAACAATAGCTAGAGGGGGAAAGTGCATTAAAGAAGAAATGCTATGAATAGAACGAAGTGAAGCAGATCAATTAATTCATTATTAAAATAGAATTTACCCCCTATGTTCTTAAAACAACTTTTTAATATCCGGCAAACGCCAAGAAAGTGCGTCGGACCTAGAGGGGGAAAATGTTCATTAAGCTACAAATGTAATGAATAAAATGAACGACTGCTAATAAGCTAGAGTAACACAAGTCGTAAAGTTCATTAAATAGAATCGCCTCTCAATGCTCTTAAAACAATATTCCTCTTCACAGTTCCCTGCGCCATCTTGCAAGGTAGCTATGCCTTTGCATCGTAACGGGACGAACGGTGAGCTTGCAATGATAAGGGGACTATAATTAACTTTTTGCAGCTAAAAGAAAAACTTAGAAAATAAATGCAATGTTTAGAATGTACGACTATTTACTAAAGAAAAAACAAATCATTAAAGTTTATTAAGTCGAATTTACCTCCAATTTACTTCCTTAAGGTGGCTCGATTACTAACGCGAATCTTTTGTTTTTACAAAATTTCCATGCTTCAAAACTGTGAAGAGTGAAATTTCTTAAAAATGCTCTCACAGTTTTTCTTCAAATTTTCTGAATCTTGAAGAAAGTACTCATCCTCAAATGCCAAGCGCGATTTAAAAACTTGAGAAAAATGGAGAAAATAGGCAATAAAGAAAACGCACTACCAATGGTTCACAGGGGTCTTATATCAATTCTGACTTCAGTGATAAACATGCTCATTCGAAAACTTCATCTTTCTCTTAAAACCTTGAATAGCTTTCCCTTAAATAATTGTTTGCGTCTGCATATTTGCGGTTTGAAGTTAAAAGGTAGCGCGCCGAGAAAACCTCATCGAGCCACCTTAAAAAAAAACCACATTTTAAAATCAAAAAAGCCTTGACAAGACAGTGCTACGGAGATTGCGGGATAAAACAAAAATACATACAAAAAACTAATGTGATGAATAAATTCTAAGTAAAATAAAACAAACCATTAAAATTCATTTAATCGGATGACTTCCAAATGCCCTTTAAAACCACTTGGGTTTTTTTTGAAATTATTGTTTCAAACAGAAGAAAAAAGATTCCATTAGTGTTAGTGGTACTCTTGAAGGTCATGATCAGGCGACGGTTTGACGCCTTCATTCATGGATATTCTCACATCGGAAGGCTTTTTACATGATAACAGTTCACTACTACATTTATTACAGTCTATACACTTCCGCATTTTCATAATTTAGTACATTTATATCTTCAGGGAACAAATAAGTCTGGAAAAAACATAAGCATGATGTTACTGCTGTAATGAAGCTTGTGAGGAAGTCTTTAAAACAAACATCAATCAAGCTAAAATGGCTTGTTATCTTATCTCCCTCAATCGACAAAAACATCGGATATTTTGTCGGAATTTAGCAAGTTCATCGTAAAGCAATAAGAAAAACACGAAGAGAAGTTCTTGTTATTTTTGAAGAAGTGTGTTTTGTTTCTTCAAAATAATTTTTCTCAGAAAAAAAATCCGAGTCCCCCCTGGAGCTGGGATTTTTTTACGTGACATATTAGCTTGATGAAATTTATAAACATCTTTAATTAATAACTTGCCAAGCCACAAAACACCTGATACTTAATATATATGTTATTGTTTTGTACCGGATCTAAAAGACGCTTAGCAAAAATGTTTACGAAACCTGTCATGGAATCCAATCCGAACTGATTCCAATTTTCTTAGGAATCAAATGATAGTAGTCGAAACGAAAACCAATACGCTTTCTCCAAGGCTAAAAGGTTTTTCCACTCTGTTGTTCCACGAGCAGCCCTCGTTTCGTATTCATGATTATGGCTGAGATAAAAAACGCAAGCTTCGTAAAAGAGATTTTTTTGGGAACGGAAAGGATGACTGAACATAATTTTTTTTGAGAGAGTAACATAAATTGTATTTGTAATGAGGTTCCTTTTTCAAAATCGCAGTTAAAAAATCGTCTAAATATAAATTGAATTTGCGCAACTTTACTCTCGTGCACATCTTCTCAATCATGACGTAAAAGATTTTGCATGCTGCGCGCGCAGAACCAAATACACTCGACCGCTGACCATTTCAAATCGTAATTATAGACCTGCATTTATTAATTGCGTACAAATTATTTGATTGAATTGTTTAATTAAGTGTTTATTTACGCAACTCAATTGAGTTTTTTGAAAATAAATTGTCCTCAACAGTCTAAAATGTGACAAATATATCAAAAAGGCTGACACTCCCAAAAAATCTTGACTTGAGATCGGGAGAATCTATGAGTTTTGGATGGCGATTCATTCTTTCAGTTTTGCTAATTTTAATCTTTGTGGTTAAATCAGACGGACAATTATCCGGTAAGTCGATTATCGAATTCGAATGTCGAGGATTTTCTTATGAGATCAAGATATTTATCAAGGGCATGCTTCATAAGGCGACACTTATTCTAGTGATATATGGCAGCCGAGAAGATTGTTGAATCAATTATTTCATCCTGCTATCATTTGTTTTCCATTAAGCTCGGATATTTACGTCTAAAGATGAAAGACTGAAACTGAAAAGATGATTGTAAAACAAATTCCTGTTAATTAATCGATCTGGTATCTCAATTCTTCAATCATTATTTTTCATTTCATTTGTTGTTCACTGTAAGTTTCTCCTGCTGTTTTTTCTCGACTGTGCTTTCCTTTTTGCGGTTGTTTATGCCAAAGCTTCCAGAGATATAATTAAATTCTGTTTGTTGTTGACGCATATCATGTTGGGCTTTTTTAAGCCATATATCTGTTTCAAATCACCTACTGGTGGTTCCATTAAACTTCTGGACAAACATACAAAAGTTAAAACATGAGAAAATGAGAAAGGGAGCTTCATGGAAGCCGCGTTAATTGATGTGATATTAGTACATGGTGTCTAACTGCTGATTTTATTCTGCCGGCGCAAATACATTTGCAAGTAATAGTAAATTTTTAGTTTTTGAGTGCGGTTTTTCGATATCGAGTTACAGCTAGTACACAGTATGTGATAGAGCGGTTTTCGTATGAGTGGGAAACATACGGTACTGACTTACAGCACGTACATGGTACAACATGCCATAACATTGAAATGGCTTCCCATTGTCTTTCAGTAATTCATCCAATCACAACGCGTAGTTATGGTTACAGTAAGATACGGTACGGCTACAGCAGTACTTCCGCCTATTACGGTAGTGCGCTTACGAATTTGGCTTTATCGATGTAAATTCAAATCTCAAGGAATCCTAATAGGTGAATGCGCAGCGTGTGTAAATCGAGTCTTGGGCGCATGCGGTTATTTGGGAAAATATAAGTGATGGTAGCGCAAGCGATGATGATATTCCGTAACATGCGCGCGTGTGGAAAACATTGCGGAAATATTTCTTAATGCTCAATAAATATTAACAATTTTTTGTAAAAACATTTTCTAAAGAACGTTTTGATATCCCGAAAAAAATAGATGTCAAGAAGGTTGACGGATTTAGTTCTAGATGTACCAGAATGCACAATTATCTACCTTATGTAGCCAGCCAGTCATGTAAAGTGCGCATTGGGGACAAATAAAACTGGTTTATTTGACACGCGCGCTTTCAAAGATTTGTAATTAATAGTATAATAAAATTCTATTATTTGATATTTTTACAGATTCTTCTCTCAATTTTCTGCATTCAAAACAAAAGTTTGAAGTCCTGCCTGGAGGCACAGTTTCTTTCAGCTGTCGAGTCGAAGATGGAAGCGCAAAGGTATTCTTAAGACACAGATTCACCCCAGACACACCTGAGTACCAAGTTCATGTCAACGGGAAAGTTGTTCAACAAGGACAGGACTTTTTGATAAACAATATTGGATACCATGACAACGGCCTCTATTACTGTCTGGCAATTTTATCCGATGGAAGAGAAGCTACGAAGGAAATAGCAGAACTAGTTGTGATCAATCGTAAGTAAAATGCTTACAGAAGTGTACATGGCGAATAGACTTCTTAAGCTTGGGCGTAATGTTTTCCATTTCAGACCACGTGTCATTCCCTAGAGTATCATTTCTTTGTAACGGTTGCACATGAGAAGACACATGAGAAGACACATGAATATAAATACAACTCAAACAAAGAATTTTATTCTCAAGAGAATGACACGTGGTCTGAAATTGGAAAACATTTCACCTAAGCTAAAGAGCTTTATTAGCAGGAAATATTTTGTCTTCTGGCAAAAGCTTAAGTATCGGGCGGAGTGTGCCGTGACCTGCATGTTAGGGTATTTCAGCACTAAACAGTTTGTTACTGTTGATTGACTCACCAAGAATATTCCAATCATTCTCAGAATCCAGACACGTCCTGAATCCAGAAATACGTAAGTAGAATGCAATAATACTAAGAAGTAGAATAAGTAAAATCTTGTGAAATGATAAATAAGTGAAAAAATATAAACAACTGAGATAAAATAAGTGGAATTTCGCAGTGGCATTTCTACATGTGCAGACTCATTTACCACTGTTTTCATTTCTACGAGCTAACCTAGACAATACTCGCTCAAGTTTGAGTGCAATAGATTAGGTACCGTCAAAAACCATGTTTCTTTTGATTATTGCAGATTCTTTACTATTAGTATGCATTGGAGCTTTGGTCGTAGGATTTTTTGTTGTATGTATCATGACGATTCTTCTGATTCTCAAACAGAAAGGGATAATCTTTAAAAGGTAAGAGCAAAAAAAATGCGTTACAAGTTTTTTCTTTAGCTTCGTTCGCCTCTAGCTGCACGATCACTACTAATCGCGGTACGCACACGGTACTTTGACTCTGGACCATAAGCCATGTGCGCAATTTTTACTCCTGGGTATCTAATGTTTTTATGATAAAATACAATACAGTATTTTGCATTTCGTTTTCACGACTGTATTTGGTTTTCACGAATCCAGTATCTAAACTAAAGCTCTCTTCGTAGTGCGCAACTCCTCTTTCGCTCGGCAAAATTCTTATACCAAGTGCGGCGCTATGCTCTTACTGCGCACAGATTCTTCCTACACTAAGATCCATTATTGTAATAGCGCTTGGCATCTATACTAATCTCTGTTCTTACTTCCCTTGGCTTCTTTAAACCCCCAAAGTTTGGCTGTCTTGGCTATACTTACAGCGCACGGCCACACTTTAGACCAAATGGTCAGCTCTAACTGCCTATGGTTTCTTTGGACCCCAAATTACTTAACGATATACGTAACGTCTTGGTTTTTCTTCTTTAGTTTAACGCAGCGGATACAAGAAGAGGCAGAGAAGACTGCAAAGCAATTTAAACGGGGGTAGGATTTTTAGTTTTTTGGAACCTTTGTTCAGCAAAAAAGTTGTAACAAAGCTATATTCTTATAATGACGTTTTGCAGAAAGAAACATTAGCTACTTTAGTAAATTGGTGTAGCCCGTGTCAGGAGGGCGGGGGGAAGTAGGGATCGACGGATCCAGGGGAGGGGTACAGGGGATGCGCACCTCCTGGATAGACTTTCTGCCCCTACTTTGAAGATAAACAATACGAAATAATATATTTTTTATTTTATTTTGAGGGTTGCACCCCCTTTGGGCCGACTTTGTACCCCTACTTTGCAGCTTGTAAGATTTCCGACACAAGTTTCGATTTTTTTGGTTCCGCGTTTTCACGGGCAGGTGCACCTACAACGCTGCGCCGCTCACTGAACAAAATTCTGGATCCGCCCCAGCGAAGGATGAGCTAGCGTGCATCCTCAAAAGAATGTCTCTCTTTCTTTTATTGAGACTAACGTCATCCGGCACAACTTCCTAGTGTGTGTTGTCTAACATTTATATAATTTTCTTATAGACGGAGAACAACTAAATCAGGGTCTATTTGGAGTTGGCAAGAAGGCGACGCCATGAACCCAGGAAATGAGGAAGAAGTGACCGATTTTAACGACCTTCCTTTTATAATTCGTCATTCAAAAATAAAGGAACAGCTCAAAACAAAACCAAGCACTGGAAGCTCCCCACCTCCGGTACCTCAAACCCCGAGACCCGTTTTGAAGATGGCGGGACCTTCTCAATCTTTTGTCCCTCAGACCCTGATGCCCCCGGTACCTGAAACTCCGAGGCCCGGCATGATTATGGCTGGACCTTCTCAATCTCCGGTGCACGTGCCTCAAGTAACTGAATCCGAAGCGGCTAGTAGGATGACATCGGTACCTCCAAGACCCGGAACAACAATGACAGACAGTCAAACGCCTTCCACATATCATGGATCTAGTACTGATAACGGCTCTAGTATGGAACACTCTAATGGTCAAGTATCAGCTGAAGAAGTTATTTACGAGAATATTGAGGATGTGAATATTTCTTCCGAAGAAAAGTGAAAGCAGTGTAATAAACAAATTAATTTCAGGTCCGCTCCAGAGCCAAATAAAGGAAATGAAAAAAATATAGCATGTATTGGAAAATATATATTGGCAAAAGTATATTATGATCATGTCCCGGGGATGGGGAGGGGGGGGGGGGGGGGTACTCTCTATAATGGACTATACGGGCATGCTCCGCCCGAAAGGGGTACTTTTTTCAGGCCGCACGCATAGCAAAGGGGTGGAAATTTGTAAGTTTTGGTATAAAAAGGGGTAGATTTTCTTCAAAGGTATATGAAAGGGGTAACTTTTCAGGCAAAAAGGTATATAAAAGGGGTACTTTTTTTGCTGAAATTTGGTATAGAAAAGGGTAAGGGGTCGAGAGTCCGGGCGGAGCATCCCCGTATGAAACGACCCGAAGTACCCCCTGGAACTTCGCCAGAGCATTACCAAAGATACGAACAAAGACACAAGTAAATTTTCCTTCAATTTATCCACATAAACACTGATAAACGTCGCGTTGTATTTGAGGTCGTTCATAACGTCCTTCATGGATCTTGATTGGGTTGCCTGTGGAGAGCCTGGTACTATCGTCACCAAAGCGAGGCAGGTAAACAATAATAATAAAATTTCTGACGTAACGCAACGCCAAAACACAGTTGAACCCAAGTCATCATCCAAGATGGCTTTAAAAACATAACCTTTTCAACATGAATTGCTGACAAATACTGCATAAAAATACACTGGGACGATAGTTTAACCTTCCTTTTACAGGCTGGAGAGCTTTTAAGCTCGTAAGAATGGCTACGGAAGGTGGAAATCGTCGTGTTTCGCGAGCTGGTGGGCTGGTGGTTCGACCACAACCGATTAGGTTAGCAACTTTATAATATCTTCTTTGTCAACGGTTTGGGGTGATTTCAATGTCACTTTGGAGTGGTTTACACTGTTTTTATTACCTCTACAGTGACAAGTCCTATGTAGAGAGTGTGGTGAGCTTTCTACACGACGTTGTACCTCAAGTTCAGGTATTATAATACAGGATAGTTAACACAATTATTTTTGGCTCTTCGTGATGCACCCAAGGAGGATCGTCAACGAATAACGTCATGCATAAAAAAAACTCATTCTAAAAACTTTGTAGTTTGAATAATATACCACCTAAAGAGAGGAGCTTATTAGATAAAAATGAGGCCTATGGTTCAAACAAAGTGCTTTCGGGAAGAGAACATATTTAATACCACAAAAAAAAGTTTTTTCCAGCTCCACAATAAAACGCAGCTCCCATTTTGTAACCTAAAACAAAGCATTGTTCTACAATATCAGCTGATAACCCATATCCTTGGGCCTCTGCTATCAAAGTCTAATAAAATAGAATTCAATATTACATAATATGATCTATTAGGATCGAGGGATTTGTAGTATAGATTATTTTAAGCCTTTGTTTGATTTATTTGAGGAGTTTTCGGATTTTTTACTAAAATTTATAATCCTAAAATGAAGAAGGATAGTTTTCTTTTTGTTGACCCAAGTTTCCTGAGTAAAATCCGTACTTGCTGTGTTTGTGGTCAGCTACCTGTAAGAAAGAAAAAAGCTTGAGTCTTAGATTGTTTTGAAAATGTATAATTTTGGCTAATTTTCCTGATTCCAAACCTGATAATTTGAAAATCATAATCATTATTTTTCAAGCCTTTAAGATTAATCCTTTTAAAAAAGCTAGTCTCCTTTACAGCCGTTATTAGTGTTGGGCTCAAAATCCCTCCCCGTAATTTATTTTAAGTGATTTTATGATGATCTATTCTTAGTTTAAGAAGTATCTCAAATGTTTTTCATCTTGACTATATTCAGTGGGAATTGTTTGAAAAGAAAGTACACATGTTTGTACAAATGAAAATTCATGTTTTTGTGTATTAATTTAAATATTGCATATTTATAATCTTTTATTTAAATGAGAAGTGAAGGTTTAGTCATCATAAGGAATTTTACATTATAAAAAAGAGAATATGGCTTTCAAGTGTATTTTAAAAATATGGTGAGGGGTCACTGCACTTTAACTACAGTACTTAACATTATAATTATTATTCTTAAAAACATTCAAGTGACTGAAATTCTCTCTTCAAAGACAATCTGATATCCAGTAAATTTGTCAATATTTACTAGTCATGTTTTAAAGTATTCAGTTGATAATGTCATGTTTATATAGTCTGCCATTTTGTTTGTTGATTTTAAAAGGGTCAAGTTTTAACATGAATTCTCATTGATTCATTCTTTTTTTATTCTAGGCTGTAACTGGTAGTCAGCGAACTGAAGAGAAGGAACGAGTTTTGTGGGTCAAATTTGAAAAGCTTGACAGTGATGGTAATAATTGAGATTGATTAAGTTATTCTTTTTTTTAAATATGATCTTCAAATAGACACTCTTAATTACTTGGGTGTAAGGTTTTCTCATTTCAGACCATTTGTCATTCTCTTGAGAATAGTAAGATTCTCTGTTTATGTTTGTGTCTAGAATAATTGTGTCTTCTCATGCACAACTGTTAGAGCTGTGAGTTTTCATAGAACTATGAAAAACTTATGGCACGGACCAAATTTTGCAGGGTGGAGTGACCATGTCAGTGCCATGCCATGTATGAAAACATACAACATTTAGTGCTGTGTCTGCATTGTGCCAAAACCATGACCATGTCAATGTCATGCCATGTATGAAAACATACAACATTCAGTGCTGTGTCTGTACTGTGCCGTAACTGTGACCATGTTAATGCCATGCCATGTATGAAAACATACAACATTCAGTGCTGTGTCTGCACTGTGCCGTAACTGTGACCATGTCAATGCCATGCCATGTATGAAAACATACAACATTCAGTGCTGTGTCTGCACTATGCCGTAACCGTTTAGTGTACCGTGACTTTTCACACTCATACAAAATAAGGGAATGACACTGAAATAGGAAAACATTACGCCATGCAAATTGTTTACATTTCTTGTAATAACTAATAGTTGTTTTTACCAATAGATGAAAGATTTCCAAGAGAGAGTGGCTGTGGTGATAGAAGTCCTTTGCTTCTTGTCTTGGGATATACCAATGGCTTTCAAATGTGGATGATACCTGTAAGTATAGTTCTCAAAAAGATTTCACAATACTTTGGTTCCCACAATGTGATGTAATTAGGAAATTTGTTGAAATGAATGAAAATTTTGAAAAGGAAAATTTGGGATCAGGCAAACTTTCCCATGTTTTGTCCTTTACTGTGAATAATGTGACATGGTGGTTTACTGATCGCCTCTCACTGCTGTGGTCCAGGTTTGAGTTCCAGCTTGGAGTGGATCATATGTGAGTTGAGTTTGTTTGATGTGTTGTTCTCTGAGTCCCTTGGTATAATGATTTCTCTCCCATTTTCCTCCCTTATTTACACGAGAAGTGAAGTAAAATTTGCAGTAAAAAAACTCAATGTGTGAGTTGAGTGTTGTATATTGTAAAACAGAATGTAGTGGAAGTGTGTGTGGAGTAAACCTTACATTCTGAGCTCTGTACTGGGGGAGCGAAGGCTGTAAATGGATAATGTACAATATAATTAATATTTATAGTCTATTGGAGAGGCATATGAGGTACAATCCTTGCGGCAAGGTCCAGTCAGACTTGTTGAAATGCTCCAGACGCCAAGAAAAAAAGGTAGGTTGAAATTAAGCATCAAAAAATTAATTGTTATTTGAATTATTTCTTATATATCTTACATAGAAAACATCTATTGACAAAAATAGACCAGATGAGAACACCAAGCATCAAGTATTTTTATTTTTTTTAATGTCTTAAAAGACATTTCTTCCATATCATGTTCTGTACAATAATACAGCACAGTTCTACAACCAATCAGAGTGCATGGTGAGATACTGCAGGCTTAAATTTCAGTTATTTTCTTTCTGTAATCAGGTAAAAAGGATGAGTTTGCTTCAAGCAGGCCTTTGTTTGCTGTCTGTGATGCTGCGAGGTGAGGTTTTCCTATCTATATTAGTCCATGCAGTATAATTTTCTTTAAAAAATCCTTACTCAATAAACACAATGTCGCATGGATGATCTAGTTTTTGTGATGTCACATTGCAATGTTGCATGAAAAATTGAATTGCACTGTGTGTCTCACCTTATGTGCAGTATTTTAGTATTTTCAAAGAAATATAAATTAATTTTATTATTCCTAATGTTACAGTCCCTCCTTGCCATTCTCCAATGTGAACTTATGGTCTCTCAGTACTGGGGAACAAGTACACTCTGTTGTGTTTAAAACAGAAGTCTATAATGTTCTCAGTAATAAAAGGTAAAGATAGAACTCTATAATAATCAATAATTGATTTGTTATAAAATCAATATACTTTTCAAAACAATTTTTTTCATTTTCATTTCATTTCATTTCATTTGATGCTCCCAAATATCCTCTTTTACTTCCAGCAATTTACATCTGTTTTTCACACATGACATTTCCTTGAGTTTTATTCCTTTCTTTTCTGATAATATTTGGAAAGATTCATATGTTGTAAATCATCAAATAACCTTATTACTAAGAGTTGTGAAGTAGGCCCAGAGATAAAGGGATTGTTTATAATACGATTTTCATTATTACGTGGACACCCAAGTTCAAATGTCGACATGCAAACTACGTTTTGGCTTCTGTCCATCAAAATTAATCAGTGTAGTACCTTTTATATTTTTGACTGGTGGAAGTGGAAAAAAAATTCCAATGGGCAACTAGCAACTACAGAGTCTATTAAAATAATATTAAAATTTGCAGTTATCAAAATATTATTATTTATTGGTGATTTTTTAATAATATCTCTGTCTCTCTGCCCAAGGTTAATGGTAGTTGCTCTTCAGGAGAAGGTAGCAGCATTTGATGCCTGTACGATGAACAGCTTATTCTGCATATTGAGTGAGTGTCAATTTATTATTTATTAGACCACTTTTGATATTCTGGTTGAGGTTCACCAGAATATCGAAAGTGAGCTAGCGCTATTACCATAGCTGTTTCACTATCTTAACCATAGCTTCCATCCGTCTCTCTGTCCATTGAGATGATCTTCCTGTGGTGTTGAATGATTGGTTTCTCTATCAACAGGTTGTTTTCCAGCTCCGAGTCCAAACCTTAATCCTCTGGCTCTGGGTGAGAGATGGCTGGCCTATGCTGACTGCAAGGTAACATTTGCTAATAGATGTGATTATACATACGGTTGATAATAACTCATGCATTCAATATATTTTCTTCCTAAAGTAATTTGGAATGAGTAGCCTGCTAATTAGTTTTCTTCGCATCTGTTTTTAGTGTTGTCACGCCATTTGAGGGGAGGTATTGCGTGATGCGATGACACTAAATCCAGATGTGAAGGAAACTACTGACCAATGGGCCTTTCCGGAATTCATGAGGGGACTGGGAACGAGTCTAGAAATATTAATCTAATTAAAAAACAAACTCCATCACATGAAAGATCACACTAAAATCAATAAATTTACCAAGTTTTAGAATATTTGGGGAAATACTGACTGATTTACAGGCTTTAAACAAATCGTAAAAATAAGAGAGAATGTATGGTTTTTGGGGATGCTGTCCTCAAACCCCATTCATTCTCTCTTATTTTTGCGACTTTTAAAAGCTTGCCACTCAGTAAGTATTCATCCTAACATGCTCAAACTTGGTAATAATACTAATATTAGCATGATCTTTTTTGTGATGGGGATCATCTCTTGATTAGATTAATATTTTCACTCGGCCCTACTCCCCTCATGAATTCGGGAAAGGCCTATGGGTTGATACAAATAATTGAAACTTTTCCAAACTGATGAGGTTGAGGAGTTTGCTTTATTAAAGCACTTGTAGTAGTATGTGAATGTTTCCATACCCAAAAGGGCTGCTATTCAGTAATTTGTATTTTCTAAAGAAAAGATAAGAATTTGCCTGCTGTGTGCTGTGCTGGTAATACAAAGTACTTTGGGATTCACAGAACACTCAAGAAGTTTTGCAAACCATTCAGAGATTGCTACATCTTGTTTTTCTCCTATAACCAATTCTCTCATATTCTCCCACAGGCCTAGGGTGGCACAGGAGTTACTTGCAATGCATAATTCTTTTTGGACCGTAATTCTTGAAATTCAGTAGATAAGTTTGATCCGTGAATTTCATTACCCTGTGATGGATGTTCTGCTTATTCTGAAGACCATGCATTTGTGATAAAAAAATGTTTTTTGATAAAACATTTTTTTATGAAAAATTGTCTGTGATTCATGATTGATGCCCTCCCTCCCTGTGCCACCATGCTCCTATATATCTAGCATATTTATGTAGTTCCTGTTTCTTCAAGAATACTTTCTTGCCTAGCCATTAAATCCTACATACCTGGAATGCTAACACTTAATAAAATGGTAACATGCCAATTTCTTTCCATTTGATTTGTAGCTGGTGCCCAATCATCAGTCTTGTGGTGGGATGTCAAGTGATAATGCCCAGTCTTATACTGCTACAGTTATTAATGCTGCCAAGGTACACTAGATAATATACACCTTGTGGAACACCCAGCAGGGTTTTATTTGACAGGGCCAATAATCACTCAATTTGGGGGGTGGGGTAGGGTGGGGCACACATGCCTCCTTGACAAGTCTTGTTGTACAAACAGAGATCATGGGGGATTTCTAGCCTTCTAAAAAAATATATAAGCTTTGGCTGTTGTATCACAGCATGGGACACTCACAACAGAGCTAAGCTCCAATTACTGTGAAGCCAAGGATAGAATTGGAGTTTGGAAGTTGATTTTTAAGGGTCACATTAGTGAGAGTCAAGCACTGTCACCACTATGGCACCTGTGCCTTATGTATAATAGTCTGTTATATTTTTCAATCTAAGCCACACCCCTTGTGACAGATGGCGACTGTGACTACTAATCACTGCCTAACAGATGAATAGTATATGTCCATCATTGTAGTTTAACTTATAATATTCATTCTTTCTTATCTCCCCTAGACACTGACTAGAGGACTCACTAAGTTTGGTGAGTACAATATATGAAAATAGGAAAGAGGAGTAAAGGGACAATGAAATAATTTTAACCAAGGGCAATAAAAAACTGAAGTAGGGAAGGGGTCCATCAAAAACATAAGTACATTTTCTCATTTCTCAAGAGCTTGGGACTTATAGTATTAAGGTTTTAGGACCAGCAGGTAGAGATGCCAAGCTCATCACCCTGTAGATCTTCCTGGAAATTAATGGTGCATTCTTATTTTCTTACCAGTTGAATGATTTTCTCTTTTTCAGGCGAGACAGTAGGGCGCTGGACATCTTCATACCCTCATGAGATGATGAATGATTACACAACACATGTAAGTTTCAGGGGCATAGCCAGGATTTTGGTATGGGGGGGGGGGGGGGGGTTACAATGATATAGGAAGCACGGTAAAAGGTAAAGAAACTATATTTAACGTCGGTAGTTCCTTCAGCTACGTGGCTGCTATCAATGGAAGCCGACGGTGCGCACTTTACCCCCTCTTCATCAGTGCTCTGTTTTAAGGATATTCAAAGCTACACGGATGGTGTAGCGGTGAGATCGCCCATCTCTCCATCTAAGTGTTAAAGTAGTTTTTGCATGATTATGAAAAAATTACGTAACGGACTGCCCCTAGCCGTGACCGTGCCAGTGCCGTGCCGTGTGTAGTGACTTTTTGCAACAATACCTGCTGAACCTAGAATGTTATACATTTGAAGCTCTTTACTATTGGCTGTAAATCAAGTGATTATTTTCAGTTCTGTTTTCTGTTTGATATATTTTAGAAAGGTAAAGTGGTTTTGCCTGGTGTGGTGACCATTGTGGATATTCCAAAGATTGGTGCTGGAGAGGTACAATCTTTTTACATGCTTTATTTGCGTGCAACCCAAACAGGGACCGCGGAGCTTAGTTTTGATTGGGGGGAGAGGGCTAATCTAGAGGTTCCCGGGGAATGTCCCAACTCCCCTGAAAGTTTTGAATTTGAGGCTCTTGGAAATGCGATGTCCAATGCAGCGGTTTTGAGGGGCAATCAACATATTTATTGCATTAGAGTCATGTCAAAGCTTTAGGCAACTCATAACAGAAAATTATTTTTTGGCTAAGACCCCCCCAGCCCCACCCCGCGGCAGTGCCTGGCAAAGCATACAGCAGTGCACGGACAGTCGTTTCTTGGGCCAACATGGAACAACCTGTTCTATTAAAACATATGCCAAGTTGGGAGTCAGTGCTCATGCAATCAGGACTAATGATTTGTTTGTGATGTATTGAACAGTTCTGTGTGCAGGAAGATGATCATGATGGTAATGGTATAGTGGCGCATTTCCCAGCACATGCAGGACAGCCTGTCTCAGCTATGGCTTTCGATCCCAGGTCAGGGTCATTACTATTTCATCTTCTCTAGCTAATTAAGATACGTGCTGTATCTAATGACCATACTTACAACAGAATCAAGATTAGTGGTTTTTTTTTGTAGTATGAAAGTTTTAAAATCCTTGAAATCTTGAAATGCGCAACTTGAATTTGCACTGGGATTCAGTGGATGGACGTAGAGCGCCTGAACGGCCGACGCCGTTCTGATCCTGATCGCAGGATTTTGCGGATACTAAAGGCGCGGACACACGGTTCAACATTGCGCGCAATATTGCAATCACTGTTGCTGAAGTAGGATCATTTCGTACTTCAGCAACATTGCGTTCAACAATTTGCGTACTGTTTCATAGCCCACAACATCGATTGCCTGTAACATTGCGCGCAATGTTGCACCGTGTGTCCGTAGCTTACGTTTTCTTATAAGTCAGTGCCTGATATTGTACAAGTATTTGCCAACATCATGCATGGGTTTTCTAATTTTTCAGTGGCTCGCTGTTAGTAACAACAGATGTACTTGGCCATAATTTCCATGTTTTTCACATCATGGCTCATCCTATCTGTCCGTCTCTCGGTGCTGTTCATCATCTTTACACTCTACATAGAGGAGACACTACAGCTACGGTGAGTACTATACACTTCCCGCCCCTCTCATACCCTTTCGACTGTCCGTAGACTCAGTGCTGACTATTAGTATTGTTTGTCTGTGTAGGTGTACAACATCTCGTTCTCGTTTGATAGTCGATGGATAGCTATTTCAACTCTTCGCGGAACAACCCACTTGTTTGCAATCAATCCATACGGAGGTATGTTAATATATAGTGCTACTTTCAAAGTTAGAGAAAATGTAACATTCCTGTATGTACCCCTTTAGCTTGGGCATAATGTTTTTCCCCATTTCATATCACATTTTATCCCCTTGAGTATCATAACTTTGTTTAAAGGCCGATTACACGGTATGAATTTTCATCACAACTGTCGCGCACAACATGCTGACGACATGAATCCCTCGTGTAAATCGACCGAACAATTTGCTTACGACTGGCGTAAACTTGTTGCGTTTGAATTTGGATACAACCCAAAGAATCTTACTTTCAAGAAAATGACACGTGGTCTATCATGGGAAAACATTACTTCTAAAGTAAAGAGGTCTATTCGATGTCTTTCACTTCATTTTGCTGATTTTTGTTCTTCTTAATTGTATAGGTTCAGTTAACGTACGAACTCACATCACAACTCGCGTAGTCAATCGTAGCAGCCGTTACCACACATCAGCTGGGTTGGACGACATGGAGATTCACACTGCAGTAACTACTGGTCGTAGTAGCCCCGGTAACACACAGAACTCGAGTGGATCTCCCAGTGGGAGTCCACACAACACTACTTTCATCACAAGAGACAATATCACAGTCCCTGGCGCAGGAAACAATTGCTTGATGAATGCCCGCCTCCCTCCCCTCCCACATCCATATGTCATGTACCCACTGGCTCAAATAAGGACACCAACTGGAGTAAGGTGTGGGGGGACGTGTTGCGGGGGTCCTGCGTCTGGGATATCCAAATGTAATGGAAAAATCCCCACGGACTCTTTGGGTGTGGTTGCGCTATTTGCCCCCTCTAGGGGATGGCTGGGAGGCAGCGCGAACTCATCTAGATCAGAAGCTCAACGTCAAACGGTGGTAGATCCGCTGTTCATTCTCGATCTCCATGGCAACTTGACTGAATACACTCTTGAACCACAAGGACTTAAAGCTGCTTCTCAGGCCCATGAAACACCACTGGAACTGATAGCCACGTCAAGGGCTCAATGGAGCCTTGCAAGGTATATCTTATATGTATATAACCCTCAAGGTATTGGTGGGTGGATTATACTTTCGTGCTATTAATGTACTTAGTATTTCCTTAATGATGCTTTAGTTTAGAGCAGAGTGATTTTAGATCGGCCACTTTCGACATTTTGGTTGAGGGATCAAAGCAATTGACCATAGACATTTTCCCCCATAAGTTCAATAACGTTCTGGTCTAGTTTCGGTACAAACAACACCATATAAGTCATGATGAACAAAAGATGTTTGTACCAAAGCTATACCACAATGAACCATATGCACCATCTCAGAAAAGGTAAATGACAGTGTCGCGTACAAGCATTTTGTTTGGATGAGAACTTAGTAAATTCGCGTTCAATCTGGTTGATCTATTCCGTGCCTTGACCATATCGTGTGGCGCGTTACCGAAAATTGACCGTGACTGAAAATTCCCTTACTAATGTGTTGTTTATCACCCCAGGTCCCCAGCATGGCAGGAAAACAAAGGGCCTTTACAACCAAATCATCCTCTCTTGGAATCGCGACCATCCAACAAGACGTCTGATATCAACAAAGAAGGTTCGCTTTTTAAAACAATAATACTAAAATAATATTATTACATATTGCCTTGACCGAGGCTGCATGGATGGGTTTCTATGTGGTTTTGTTATACGGTATTCCCGCTACGCGCGCGCTAATTGGTCGAGAACTGTGCTGTATAGACTCCTTGCACGTGACGTGCAGCTCAATTTGGAGGGCAAAACAAAAGAATTTTAAATCTCCTGAGAATTGGACGTCCTGCAAGGGGTCCATTAGTGGTCTAATGGTCTATTAGTGCACACAACGTTGAACACTTCGGATTTGGTTTCATTACGTTAATTCTAATTTCAGAACGTTTGCCTACTACAATTGAGGAAGCCAATACCACCCTGTCAAGAATGGAAAACCCAAAGGTTAAAAAAGAGCGAGATGATGAGTGGTTGACCAATATTGAAATGGAAACACACGCAGGCCCTCATCGACGCCTCTGGATGGGCCCTCAGTTCTCATTCAAGACCTTCCAACCACCAGGGTCCTCTCCAAGTGGGTCTTCCCTGTCCCTAAATGACCCTAAGTACACCACTGGGGCCACGATTACACCACACCGCGAGGGCCATCCTGTAGACTTCTATACTGAAGAACTCGATCTACAAAGTCTGCGGCTACAGCCGGTCAAGTCGGACCCCGTCCCTACCCCTGGTGGAGAACCCGAGAAGAACTACTTTACCAATTATGGTTCTCCGACCTCTGGTAGCCTCCCTTTAATTATCGATAATGGACCAGGAAGCTATAGTGAGCCTTGGCCTATGATGACAAACGGATCAGTTGAAGATAAAGAAGATCAGTTGGTAGAGACCCTACTCGACGCCATGAATGATAATGCTACCATGCCAATCAAAACTGGTAAGAAACGAGCCACTTCACTCTATGGGAGCAATGGCGATCAGCTGGAATTCCATTCCGATTCTCCAGGTGGTAGCGTCAATGCTTTTGCGTCGTACAACTCATCTGATATAAGTCCTATCTTTCCACCTAATGGTTCACCAGAATGGTCTTGATGTGGCGCCATTTAGCGCGCATGTTGATCGATGGTGCATATTCGTGTAAGTTATGCGCGTTATTTTATTTCTAGAATTCTAGATACTTATACAACAAATTAACGACATCTTACGACATGTCATAGTTAGGCCTCAGCTGAAGATTGTGCGTGCAACTCTCGTAAGCTTAAGGCGCGGAAATACGAGCAACAAAATCGTGCAACTCGTCGCGCAACATTGTTGCGTTGCAAGTTGCAGAGTGAATGTTGCTCGTATTACCACCCTGTAAATCAACAAAACTTTGTTGCGCGACTTCGTTGCAGAAGTAGAAACTTTTTTTACTTCCTGCAACAAAGAAAATTTGTTGCGCGCTTGGTGGTAATACGAGCAGTATTCTATTTTCAACTTGCAACGCAACAATGTTGTGCGACAAGTTGCACGATTTTTTTTTGCTCGTATTACCGCGCCTTTACTACTAAGCGTGCGCGATAATGACAAATATCTATAATCCAAAGTGATTGATGCCCTAGAGGGAAAGATAGGATAGCAACTCGCGTCGTTTTCTACTCCCCATCTTCTACAATATAGAATATGCGCATATACATATAGTCGTTCGTACACGTTTTATGGACATCATAATTGATAGTACACAATACAATCATGCTTTTTAGATGAACAAATATTTCTAGATTTTTAAATGAAACTTTACATTAATTGGTGATTTTTACGAAAGGCTGCGCCTTCGATTTGACTTCGTTTTACATTGGTACTTACATGACACTTAAGTTAGTAACGATAAAGGTGTACGGTATTTGGCAAACGTCCTATACGGTATGTAATAACTAACCGGCATAGACACATCAGTGAATTCTCCGGTATAGGAATAAAAGTATAGGGTCTACAGGTACATAACGAGTGTGCGACATGTCGGATATATTAACCGATGTCACGAGCTAGAAAATAACAACAACAACAACAACAAAAACAAACAAAAAAAACGGACTGCATATTCCGTTATAGTCAAAAGAAAAAAATGAAATAATGAATGAAAGAAAAAGCGAAAAATATTTTAAGAGACTAAAAGGTCTAGATCTGTTTTAAATATTCATTTTTATTCTGCGTAAGAAGTTGACATCTAAAAAGTACGAGATGCAGTAAGTTTCTGAATGTTGGAGCTTAGTTTTGAGTTTTATTTGAAATCGTATTATTATGACTTTTCCTTGTCGATCAAATGTGAGGGACCTTCCTAATGAGTTTGAGCGAAGCAAATGTCTTACACGACAGAAGCTTAACACTCAATTGACTATTTAATTTGTAAAGCACTGCGATTGGTTGAGTTGCATTTTCTCGCCTTCTGATTGGTTCAACGAAAGCCAAACATTTTCTCGCCATCTGATTGGTTCAATGAAACCAATCATTTTCTTGTCTTCCGGTTGGCTCAATGGAACCATACATTGAGCCTTACATTTCAAAACGATACGAAAACTAAGAAAGAAAGTTCTAGAATCCGGGTTATTTTAATATAATTTTAGAGTGATAAAATTGAGTTTTTTTAAGAGGAGTTTTTTTCGGAGCAAAGTACTGACCAATTTGACTGGCATAATACTAATTTATTTCACACAACTTTAAATATACGAATTGAATTATTTAACTGGTTGCAGGATATCGATCTATTTTTAATACTCTAGTTATAATGTACTATATAAACATCTGGATGTAAGATAGTATATTGACCTTGAAGTAAGAGTTCTTGCTTTGCATGTCACGTGACAGCCGCCATATTGGATGACGTCAACAAACAGTTTTGTATTATCATCCAATATGGCTGCCTTCTCTCCTTTCATTAACTTTGAAATGAAAAGAACCAAAGGGTGGCAGATTTTATGCGAGCGGGGACCGTGCGATACCGCGACTTTAAAATGACTTCCCTAACCCAGCATTGTGATGACTTGTGATTGGTTGAAGCACATTTCCTCGGTTTTTGATCGGCTTAGACTGGAAGCCATAAGTTGGTTCACGAAACTGTATTTTTCCCACTCGCACAGAATCTGCACTAATTTTACTCTGGTTCGGAACTGAAACCAAAAAATACTACAAATATAGCATAACAATTCTAAAAGTCGGACAAAATTTACGATTAAAATGTTCAAGTATAATTTTTGAAGCTGCTATGGATGATATTTATAGGCATTGACTTTTGCCATCGATAACCGGAACTATGTGCTAGTGAGATACCATCTACTGTCTCTTGCACGTGTTTTGGCGCTAGGCATTCTGGGAATGTTTGAGTGTCAAGTGTGTTTACGAGAAAGTTAAAACGGTAATTATGAGACTTGAAATACATCTATAAAACAAAAATGTAGGAAGCACTTTTATACGATAACAAATATCCACACTTAATAGAAAAAAATGGAATTATTATGTCAAAATTTACACGAAATTAACGCCAATAATATTGACTTGGCATGTGATTTGGAATTTTTTTTCCGGCAGCAGGTCATTGCAACAAATATCATCTAAATAATTCATATTTAAAAATACTTCAGATAATATAAAGATCTTTAAAAAAGGGTTAAAACGTTGAGGAAAAAATATATAAATAAAACTAAAAAAAATCCTGATATGGAACAGACTTTGCCCTAGTTGAATTTTATAGATGTATAAAATGGTTGTGTTACAAATAAACTTACCTTTTGAAACCATTTTGAACTGTGCTTGATTGGGGGACTCAATCATGCTTCATACTCTTACTTTATACACAAAACCATTGATAAAAACATCTGATAAAACCATTTATTTCATAGTATAATCTCCATATATAAATTATATTTACATGCATGTTAATTTAATATCATAATGTATACATCTTTTCAATATCTTCAATTATTATAAAAATCAATAAAAATTATATTCTTTATATAAATGGCAATTTATTTGGTAAGCATGAGTTTATCTAAAATATATTAGTACATAATACTAACAGTGTCCATGTCGTAGGTTCGACAGTATTCTACACGAACTTGTTCGTGAACTATCTTGCTTGAGAGTATGGTAAAGCGTGTAAGGCCCGGTTTAGACGTCGAATTTCACATGCCGAATCTAATGCAAATAAACTAAAAAAATAGGTTTTGCTCATTTGCACTAAATTCGGAACATGTGAAAATCGACGTCTAAATCAGGTTTTTGTCTTTTCAGGAAAATGATGGGTGATCAAAAAATCCAAGATGGCGGATCGTCCGCCATCTTGAATTTTTTGATGGTGATTATCTATGATGAATCATTTTCTTGATAAGGCTTATTGATCGGTCAGCTGTGACCGGAACTAATGAATGAACATGTTCAATAGTTCCAGGGGATTCTAGTCGTTACTTTAGCACCATTCTTCGTCTTCGTCTTCTCCTTCCTCAGGCTCCTGCTCTTGTGGTTGTGGGTCACTGTCGTTAATAAGAACAATGGACAAAGAGATACATTATTAACAGTGCTGTAAACATGAGACGTATGAGTGCAGCGAGATTTGTCTACAATAAACGACCCAATCATCATTCGTCGAAGTCGCGAGAGGTCAAGCGCGTGTGATCCTGGTCTTTACGAAAGATTAATTGTTACCTTGTGTTTAGAGATTTGTGTAGAGTTTTAAGGAGGCCAGGATCTCTGTCTTTGATAATGTTTAGCAACCGAGTCAAAGTCTCGCGTTGTTGATTTTGCTCTTGGAACTTTCTTTCCATTTTCTTCATAGCGTCCGTCTGCGAAATGTAAGGAGTGAGAAA
This sequence comes from Anthopleura xanthogrammica, assembly GCA_964019055.1. Taxonomy (NCBI): domain Eukaryota; kingdom Metazoa; phylum Cnidaria; class Anthozoa; order Actiniaria; family Actiniidae; genus Anthopleura; species Anthopleura xanthogrammica. The sequence continues at coordinate 2,392,032 of OZ025209.1, read as the reverse complement.
TCTTTGCAAAAGAACATGAGAAGCAACAACAGAGCGTAAAATAGCCCAGCAACTTTAGGTGCCGTTCAGAAGGCGACCAAAAATACAAGGAAACAAGTAAGTAAGCAAACAAACAACAACAACAGCACGTGATGCAATGATACCGCTGACCTACTTGAATTACTTACCATATGTCTGATTTTTTTCTCTTGCTGGTCAATTTTTTCTTCTTTTTGTTTTAACGATACTTCTTTAGCTGTAAGCTCTTTTGTCAGTGACTATCAATAAAATAAGAAGCCGATAAGTTCCAAAACTGACAGACGTTTTAGTAAGTTTAAAAAATGCCGAGCGGACAGTGAAAATCATTGTACAACTGCCCTCTCCATTCCCGCTGCTTATACTAACATACAATACAGCACACAAGCTCACCTTATCATTGCCCTGAACCTTTAATAGATTTTCTCGAAGAACCTCCCCCTCTTGTATCTCTTTCCTCAATGTTTTCACATGCGTGCGAACTTCTTCCAGTTCGTTCACCTTCTCTCTTAGAGTTCTATTTTCTTTTCTCAGTTGATCAGCTTCCTGTAAATTTTCCCGTAGGCTACAATTCTGTCGTTCGACTTCTTCCACTCTTGACTGCAGCTGTTGTTTCTCAGCCTCACTGATACTAATCCTAAGTTTCATATCGTCAAGTTCACCTTGATTCAGTCGTATGTTATCAGCTTCTCTAAGCTGGGAAGTTAGTCGGATAATATTCTTTTTCATTTCATCCATTTCTTTACTTTTAGCTAACAGTCCTTGGTTTTCCTCTCTCATAGAATCAAGTAGTTTTGCACTTCGTTCCAGCAAAAGATTTCTGCGCTGCAACTCTTCAAGTTTTTGGTGTAGTTCTTTCTTCTCGCTCTCAGTTGTTTCAAGCATTAGTTGTAACTGTAGCGTTTTTTCGGTGTTTTCATCTGCTGTTAGTCTCTTATTCATTGCTTCGTCAAGTTGATTTTCCAAAGATTCGTTTGCGAGAAGCAATTCTTTTACCTTATATTCTAGTTCCCTCTGCTTCGACGACGAGGATACATTACTTCCATGCTTCTTTTCCATCTCCTCTTTAAGTTTCATGAAATCTTTCATTCTTTCTTCGAGTTCTTTTTCTTCGACAACTAGTTCGTTATTCCTTGCATATAGTTTTTCTATCTCGCGATCTCTTAGTTGTAGTTCCTCATTTGTGTCTTCCTTTTCCCTTTGCAATTCCTCCAATTCTTCACGATGCTGTTGTTCCACGTCTTCCAGCTCCCTTTGCCTTGCCAACAATTGCGTACACTGGGACCTAGAATCATTCAATTCATTTTCTTTGTCAAGTAGATCTTGGCTTTCTTTTTCGACAAAGCTCATCTGCAGTTTCTCAACCTCTTCTTCTCGCTCAACCAATTCTTTATTCCTAATCCTCCAAACTAACAACTCGTTTTCTTTTTCCAACAGTTCATCTCTTTCTCTCTTTAGATCTTGTATTTCCTTTTCTTTTAGTTGTAATTCAGCATCTTTTCTTTTGAGCTCTTCCAACTGTACGTCCACTGTCGTAGAATGTCCTCTGCTTCTAGATGTGTTCCCATGAGGCGTCAGCTGCCCCGAGATTTTGTCCTGTACCTCCATGACCACTTCCTCTAGTTCCTGGTTAATTGCTGGTAAAGCTTCCTCACTGGTATTGTCTTGGTGATCGGTTGAGTCTGTTTCATAGTAGTCTTCTCTAAGTGATGATGCATTGGAGTTCGTCCGCGGTAAGGATGGGGCAGGATGTTCCTGTGTTTCTTCGTGGACTACTTGAGATACCCTAAAGATAGTACAACGAATGGAAAATTTATTATTTAATATACAGCTATTTCAAAAAAGGTTGGTGAAGGCTTTGTTGAATGTTGCATGTTGCATACCAAGCCTGAAATGCACAATAATGCGAAAGGTCACAACACATTTTGCTGAGGGAGGAAAACCGGAGAACCCGGAGGAAACCGTGGAAGCACAGGAGAGAACCAACAAGCAACTCTACTGACTCACATACGGCACAAAGCCCGGCGGGCTTTGAACCCGGGTCGCATTGATGAATCGCGGGCGCTCTCATCGCGCTACGCCACCTATCATGCTAGTAGCGCATACCACGCGTGCTAACCTTTAGTTAAATAAAACATCTTTCTGGAATATCAAATCAACTGTACTTACATATGAGGATGAGCACTTGGTACAGGTGTCACGTGCTTTCTAACCAATCGAAACACATGATCCGGCTCGTTCCAGGCTTTTTGAAGTCTTAGTGGACACACGTGATCGGTTACCACTCGTCTGTCATCTGAAGAATACAAGCATTTAAGGTCTAAGCAGTCTTTCTATTACGATTGGAATTGAGAATGGTGAGTTTGTTGAACACCCGCTTATCACCTCTGGGATCTCGGGTTTGATGTCTGGACTCAAATTGTGTCACATGTGAGTTGAGTTTGTAAGATTTCTCTCATGATTCAAGGGTTTTTTTTCCGGCTTTTCCAGTTTTCTTTCCTCAGCACTGAAAACCGCGCAAGGCAGCGCCTTCTCAGTTCGTAGACCCAATTGATAGACTCCAAGACAACAAACCGATGCCCTATCACCAGAGAGCCCAACTGGAGAAGTAAATCAATTTGAACCTGTGTAAGAAGATCAGTCTTGTCCTTACCTTCATTGTCCTCAGACACCTCCATCAACTGGTACTCCTCTACATTACCAGGCAGATCGTACTTTTTGATGATCAGCGGCAAGACATCTTTACATGGTGTTCTGGTGGAAACGGCAATGGAACGGTAATCTAGGTCACCCTCGTATTCCTCCATCTCGAACAGCATCTGTGGCACCAAAGCAAAAGTTATTATACTGAAATGTATCCATATCCCTACACTTGGACCTTACCCATAGCTTTCTTTTGGTGCGCAACACTCTATAGATCCCTTGTAGCACGTCGGAATGCAGCTCATTTTGGAGGACAAAATAGGTTTCCAATTCTCAGGTGATTGAAATTCTTTTGTTTTGTCCTACAAATTGAATTGCTTTGAAATCGCGTGAAAGGGACCTATAGGCAGGACATATGGTGCATTCTAGAATGCGCACTTGGTAATTGACGTTAGCGCTTTCTATTAATGAGTCCTGTTATGTTGCCAGCCGCCAATCAGCGTTAAGATAGCTAGTAAAATGCATAAAAATAGTAATTATTTGACTCCAAGAAGAAGACATCGTTTGTTGAGACACATAATGACTAATAATAAGTGCTATTTGTCGACGTACCCTGACAGAGCCTTCATCGCGACATCGCATCTCAAAGCGGAATTTTTCAGGATCGTGCCATCGACACTGCCACGTCAGAGGACAATCCCCCTCCTCCAACACTTGATTTACTCCTGCCAAAAACGTAAGGGATAAGAACAAATAACTTTTTCACTTATTCACGGTTACCCAACCAATGTAGACCCCTTGTAGCACGTCGGAATTCAGCTCAATTTGGAGGAATTGACTGTTGTGGAAAGGTTTCAGTTACAGTATATGTGTATGAACTCATTGGTAACCGGGACAAAGTTTCCTGGACGTTGGATAGTGGTGGCAGCTAGTGGAAGTTCAACTGTCTTTGGAGGAATAAAGTACTAAAAAATAAGCTATCATGTAAGGAATACATACCTCCCTTACCAAGCCCTATTTGACACAAGTAGTAACGCAGGGGGTCTGCCACCATGTCATACTTATCAAGAACCATGCACACGACCTGGGCACTAGTGGTTGTCATGGATACCATAAAACTACAATATTTCGTCTGTCCAGATAACGCGGTTGGATACACTCGTACAATGCCTTGTGGACCAGACTGAAGTAGGTATTGCATGGCAGGGTTCAGTTTCTTCGAACCGAAGAGTTTAGTTAGTTTGGAAGACTTGTGGCTGATTGATAGGGATTCCCAGAATTTAGAGATACTGAATGGAAAAAAGGGAAATGAATGGAAAATGAGAAATCAAATATTTTGGCCAGCTTGGAATGCTTGTCACTGATGGAATTAAAACAAATATTGAGGCCATGAAAACTCTTGTCCTCTGTAACCATACATTTTTTTTTTTGCAAATTTTTGACACTCTTGAAAGCCTGTTATTCTGGTTCTTTACATTGAAACATGTTCAAATTTTCCAGACTTACTAATCTTAGGATGTTTTATCAAATAATACACTTTTTTGCTAATTAGTTTAAAAATTCAAAACTCGCCCCAGTCTCTTGCTCGTTTCCAAGATCAGTGGCCAATTACTAATTAATGCATAAAAATGAATGAATAGGAGCATGCGCATTACCTTTTCTTTTCCTTTTTATTGGTTTTACTTTTCTTCTTTCTTTTTTCTTTCGTCTTTTTGTGTTGTGCGGTTTCCTTTCGATCTTCCTTTTTAGTATCCTCGTTTAACCCCTGTCCATAACCCGACGCAGATTGCAAATCAGAATGTTGTGAATGACTGGGTGTAATATTTGTGCGGGGATGCTCATCACTGGCAGTAACACTGCTGGCTAATGACGTAGTATCTGACGACATGTGGTAACCTTGATCACTGTCCATCGGGGATCCTGATTCCTGTGGTGATTGTTTTGGAAAGTCCATCGAATTGTTGAGAGTTGGTGATCGTAGGGCTGTCAGTACAGCTAGAATCTTCTCTTTATCTTGTTCAGAAGCTGTTTCAAGAGCATCTAAAAGCAACGACAGAAAATAGTTTATAAAATTTCTCATCGGACAATGTTGAAGGTTTTATAGACCTTTTCAGCTTGGGCGTAATATTTTCCAATTTCAGACGACGTGCCATTGTTCTCTTGAGAATAAGATTCTTTGTTTGAGTTGTTGTATCCATATTCATGTGTCTTCTCATGTGCAACCGTTAAACAAAGAAATGATACTCTAGGGAATGACACGTGGTCTGAAATGGGAAAACATCGCCCAAGCCGATAAGGTATATAGCATTTTATAACATTAAAAAAACCTCAATTCATTATTTTTTTCATCCCGCATCCTCTCCTCTAGAATTACCATGAGTTAGCTCTTTATCCTGAGGTCATAGAGCTTTCAGTTTAATTCTAAAGAAGCTGACTTTGACAAAACCTGCCTAAATTCTCTTACCAGCACGCAGTGAACCTCCACTAGATCATCTAAGATCGGCCGCGCCTTAACAATGCTTTGCCTCAAAAAAATTCGATGCAATAGTGCCAGCCAGCCTCAGATCACGTGCCTACTTGCTGTGATAGACTCTAAGAATCTCACCTTGGATCTCAGCTTCTAAATGATCTTCTTCACTAGGGTTATCAAGTTCGTATATTTCAGATAAAACAAGCTCTCTTTCGTCTGGGGCACTGATACCGATTTCCTCTGTGGGAAGAAAGTTTACATCAGTTGAATAGGTATTGAGAAAGGGAACTATAATTGAACGAACACGGGCTTCATCCAACCATCCATCCATCCACCCACCCTACCCATCAATCCAATTAGCCATCCACCATCCATCCATCTACCCATCCTACCCATCCATCCATCCATCCAATTAGCCATCCACCATCCATCCAATTAGCCATCCACCATCCATCCACCCACCCTACCCATCCATCCATCCATCCAATTAGCCATCCACCATCCATCCATCCATCCACCTACCCTACCCATCCATCCAACAAATGCAACCAACCAACCATCGACCCACTTGCCCACCTCCAAACCAGTATTTGTACATACCTAATAACTGAAAGTTGATATTCTTCAGCGTTTTTCCATCGACTTGGTGAGCTTTAAACAGAAAAAAAACATAATAAGTGCACATATAATGAAATCAACTAAACGGAAGGTGAATGTCTACAATTGCAATCATGGTCCTTGTTCCCTAACCGTGCCGTGTGTCGTGACTTCACACTTAAACGAAACTTGCTCTATGGCTACGCGCAGTTGAAAGCCATCGGCTATACTAATTGAATTTTAGTTGCTGGGTATTCTACAGTCGTACCCAGAAATGAGTTCTGCTCATATTCAAATGAGGTATGTGGAGTACTAGTGGCGCGAACAAGATATATCCTTACAAATGTGATTTAATACTCGCATTCAATCATTCCCAAACCTTAGACATAGTAGAAATGTATGCCAACTAAACAAATTTTTAATCATCGATCTTTTAAATAATCTCTTTACTGTTATGTTTTCTTAAATTCCTGTGATATTTGACTTTGTATAATGGGAATTAAATTTTCTACTTCCCCTTACGTTTGACATTTGTGCAGTTTTTTAGTCTTGTTTTTTGCAAGTACGGCGAATTATTTATATTTCCGTTGTTTGAGCTCCATACAGCTCATTTGAATATTATGATGGTATTTCATTGTTGTGATTAACAACGAGTCGGGCCATACCAATGCACAACACTTACGTATGCTGAAATTATGACTTGACTTCAACTATTGTTCAACAACAATGAAATACGAGTATCTTTTATTCAAATTCTAAAGATGTTCAAATTCCGTTCTTATAGTTGTGTGCTAGAATTTTGGTTACCGTAACGCGGAAAATAGCAATTTTTCATTTGAATTGGAAATGATAAAAGAAGTCTATTCTGTATACATTACCTTTAAATTGTTCTTTGAAGTGACCAAGTCCAACGTACTGCAGCCAGTGTAAGGCATCGTCTTCGGTCCAGTCAACCAAGGGAATCTTGTGAAAAGGCATAACTTTTTTCTACAAGAAACAAATAAAGACAATTATCTACCATTTATCAAGTACTCGACCATTTATTTTTCAATTTTGATCACAGGAAGCCTATAAGTTATCTTGGTTGCGGTTCTAAAAACGCTAAAACTCGTCCGAAACTGCCCCAGGGGCACAGAACAGCAAGAACGTAACAAGAACACTCCTCAAGTGCAAAAATCGGTGAGTTAACTAAACACATTTTTAGTACTTTTAATATTAGAGAGTTTCAGCATCTCGTTAGCGACATTAGTTGATACGCAAGTGAGAAATTCTTTAAAATTAGTGGAAAGAAATCACAAAAATCTCCCGAAGTAGTAGATAAACAAAAGAATAATTGTCTTTAGTGAGAAGGTTTGCAAAAGAATAAAGGATAAGGTGTAAATTGAAACATTAAACGGACGCTACGTGATGATGCCTTTCTAGGTAACAGCCACTTCCCTTGAGAACGTAGACGTCATAAGTGTCTATATATTATACGGGAAAAACGCGAAGCTTAATCCATCTTATGATATCTTTTAGCTATCTATCTTGGTTAACTTTTATAGTTATTATAGATATCAATAGCTTGTGTCTAAATTTAGGTTAAGTTATAATTCTTTGTAAATGTAATGTAATAACAAAAAATGACACTAAATAAATATATGTATGTATGTATGTATGTATGTATGTATGTACGTACGTACGTACGTACGTATGTATGTATGTATGTATGTATGTATGTATGTATGTATGTATGTATGTATGTATGTATGTATGTATGTATGTATGTATGTATGTATGTGTGTGTATGTATGTATGTATGTATGTATGTATGTATGTGTATATGTATGTATGTACGTATGTACGTACGTACGTACGTACGTATGTATGTATGTATGTATGTATGTATGTATGTATGTATGTATGTACGTACGTATGTATGTATGTATGTATGTATGTATGTATGTACGTATGTATACCTATTTCAAAAATGGTTTTCAGAGACAAAGGAGATAAGTCATTCAGTTGCATGTTTTGGCTTCTCATCAGTCTCATCAAGAACATGGAGCTTAGTGTTGAAATATTCAATGTTGTTTAGTTTAATTTAGTTTGATGAATTCGCCAAGGTTACACACAAATTTAAAAAAAGAAGACTAAACTGATAACTAAATAATAGCCGTCATATTAACTATATATATGTTTTCCTTTTTTTTTTCGGTCTCATTCCTTATATCCCTTATTCCTTAATTCCATCTTGGTTCATCTTACTTAGTATAGGTATAGAATATTTTACTGGGTGATCTCAGCGTTTTGGGAGATGATCCACTTTTGGGTTTTTAGTAAAAGATAGTTTGTTTCCTTCAGGTTGTTAAAGGTGATGTGATCTTGCACTTGTTTCTTTAAATTTTGGTGATAGTTCCCCAGAAAGTCGAACAATGATGATGATGATGATGATGATGATGATGATGATGATGATGATGATGATGATGATGATGCACGATGATGATGATGATGATGATGCATGATGATGATGATGCATGATGCATGATGCATGATGATGATGATGATGATGATGATGCATGATGATGATGATGATGATGATGATGCATGATGATGATGCATGATGCATGATGATGATGATGATGATGATGATGATGCATGATGATGATGATGATGATGATTGTTTATTTAAACTTTGTAACGTCGTATCTTACAAAGAATATTGCGGAAAATACATTTCTGTACTCGATCTATCTTTTCCAAGAAGTGTCAAGCTAAGGTATGTATAGCTAGCTGTGGTACAAAGCTTTTACAATTTCGCAATTTTGAGAGATATATAATTCATTTCTGACACTTTCTTAGTACGTCCTTCCTATTTTCAAGTCCTATCCTATTTAAGTGAGTGACAGAGTTGTTTTTGATATCCTGCTGGGAAGTCTAATACAATATTGACTTGAACTATAGTATGATTTGGATAGAATATTTTCAAGCTTGTTCTTAAATCTGCATATTTTTCTGTTTTCTTTAAATTCCTTTCAGTTATGGGGGCGACCGCTCCCCCCTCGCTACGCCACTGAACTAATGATGAATCACGAAGCAGTGATATTGTTTCTCAAACTCATTTTATAGGAGAAAACATTTTTTTGAAATATTTATCTAGTACTATTTTTATATTAAGTATGATGACCGCTTACCCGTAAACTTGAAGGTACACATTAGTTTCAAAACTTTGTTCTTGCTCACCGAATAGCTGTTATTAAAGTTGAGCCCGCAATGAGATATTCTTTTGTTTTAAGAATCTTAGAAGTGAGGCTATATCGGGTCGATACAATGCTTGTTGTCTCATTTGCATCTCATTTGTATGCATCCATAATAACTGCTTTTGAGTCTTAGTGTAGTGGTAAGGTAAGAAGGAAAAGGTATTGAGTGACCTGTAGACCTTCATAAATTTTTTAAGGAATTCAATTTTTCACTGCAGAAGTCTAAAAAAAGTTCTAACTCCGTTGATTTCTTTGCTTGGGATTCCTGTGTTTTGATTTTGACGCACGCGCGTGGTTTCATGAGCATTGGCGGGAAACCAGAGTCGAAGAGTTGGCATGCTGTTTTGTGCTGTACTTTTTTCTTTTCCCCCTAATTATAATTTCTTGCTGAAAGACGGCTTTCTTAGAAGCCTTAGGTTAAAGAAAAAACCGAAATTCAAAATGGACTTTATTGGTAGAAGGAATATAAGCTTAATTCCCTTAAATTTGTGGTCTTTTGTCAACATGAAAAAGTTCCAGGTAAGAAAGCTTTAAGCTTATAGTTAAGTAAACCATTTTGAACAAGAAGTTTTTAATATACGGTTCTCTTACGACCCAACCCTGGTTCTTTCGTTTTCTTTCGTCAGGGAGCAATAAAAGTAAAAGAGTTAGACTTTAGATTTTATGCACTGGGACTTGGATATTTAGCCACTGGGATTGGGATTTAGCAAAATCTCTAACTCTATAACTCGAACTGAGATTTTGCATGAGTGGGACTGGAATTTTGAAAAATTTGGGCTGGGAAATGGGATTAGGACCCCCCTTCAGGGACCTCACCAAAGCTCATGTTCCATAAAAAATGTATAATTTGTAAATGGCTTAGCTTACCGTAGGTGTAGGCATCACTGGTGACATAGTGAGGGGTGGTGGAATATCATCAAAGTCTATTTCATCATTCTCCTCATCACTAAAAGATAAATAAAACAAACCGATAAATAGTGCGATAATACTACTATGGTACTACACCTACCCAGAATTAACTACCGCTCTATTTTCTATGGCCATTATTTTTATATTGACCTTGATAAAACATTTTTTTTGGGGTTGTTTTGCAATATCAGTCAAAATGTCAGCATATTCTCCTTTATTGTTCTCTTCTCTTGCAAACTACCTAAGTTAAAACTATTGTGAACTATGAATATCACAATCAGAGAAAACTTTTATGAGCAAGAAAATATAGTCTGACTACACTTTATCTCACACCATTGAAAATACATCCAATCACAATGCAGGAAAGCAGTTGTATATTTGGTGGTATTCCACTTTTCCTTCCCCTCAGGCATTGCAGCCTAGGTGTCTTGTAGCATACGCCTGTCAGGTAGTTAAACTAAGCTTTCTTGTGACATTCCAGTGAATATCACACTTGTCACTTGAATTTTCTTCTATGTACACTTGCCTGAAGGCTTGCATATATTGATTCATACCTTGCAAACATTGGAGGGGGCTCATATAAATCTTCAGCTTCATCATTACTAGTTTCATGTTCCTTGTTAAACAATTGAGGTGGCTCAATAACATCATCATCTTGATCTAGATCAAAAAGAATTATTATTTTTATCAACTATGTAAAATAATAGGATTGTGGAAAATTGTTATAATTTGGTGTTGCAATTGATGACTGCAAACAAGGTGCATTTTGCTGTAGTTATATTATTACCACCATGCACCTAATTCAACATCTCCAAGAAAGGCATACTGACCTCATTCCATCATACTATCTTATCACATTAAAGGTGCAATTACATGGAGCAATTTTCTCTGCAACTTGTCTCACAACAGCATTGCGACACAAGTTGCAAGAGGGTTTACAAGGTGCAACAGTGATGTAATTGTTGCCAAAAGTAGAAACAAATTCTACTTTTCACAACGATAGACAATTGATGCAACTTATCTTGCAACATTTTTCAAATTACACTGTAGGTTACATGCTGCAATGCTCCATGCAACTTGTGTCACAATATCATTGCAAGACAAGTTCATGGTAGAAAAATTTGCTTCATGTAATTGTGCCTTAACAAAGAGTGTGTTGCCTTATGTAAAAAAAATTTTTTTGACTCAAAAATATTTTCCTGTTGGGGAGGTACATGTATGCTTGAACCCCATTTTAATTTACACTAACCTTGATTCAAATAGTTTAAAGATTCATTGCCAGCATTTTGAGCATAATTCTCATTGTCAGAATAAATGTAGTCAACATCATCTGGAAGATCTTCAGCTTCTAAGTTCTCATCTCTTCCTTCATCATCATCATTGCTATCACTTCTTTCCTCGTTCCGTACTTCAGCTGCATATTCTGTAGCATCATCATTTTCAGCCCACCTTGGAGCAACATAAAGTCCTTGACTCATATTTAAACTATTATCATCATTTCCTTCTTCGTCAAGTAATATTTCACCTGGACTGTATACTCCATTCAAACGTGTTCTTTCAGTTGTGTAATCAAAAGTACTTGTCATATCAATGTTTTCTCCATCTTCAACTGAAGTATTTAAAATAGATTCCTCATCACTTGTATTTGCATTACTATCAACATTGTCAATATCAGTATGGCTTTGCATTGGGTGACTTTCTAGCATAAGATGATTCATAGCAACTTTGATGTTATCATCAGAATGGTGAGTGTAATCTTCATCATCACCATCAATATCATCAACATCATTTGCGTAATCAATAATATTGGCATCATAACCATCAGTATCATAAGTATTGTCATTCTCATCATCATCATCATCATAAACTTTGTCCCTTATGGCATCCATGTTTAGCTTTTGCTTTCTTGTATCAATATTCAAATTATTTTCTTCAGTTCTATCATATGAACTATTTTCCTGAAAGTCCATGTCTGCAATAGCTCTCCTATGACTTCTCTTTCCATTTAAGCTATTTGATGGTATCTCATCACTGCTTAAACCCACTTTATCATCCACTTGTGTAGTAACAAAAGCTCCCCTTGTTGAATTATCTAGTCTTGGTTTACTCTTGTTTTCTTCAGGTTCTCTTTCTTTTCTTTTCAAAAACTTATCAAATATTGTTCCAGTTTTCAAGGTAGACTTGTTTAAGCTTGTATTGAGGGGCCCTGTTCCAAGACCCCAATCAATGTCTCTTTTATACCCACTGCTGCTGCTACTCCCAGATTCAAAAGACAATCTCTCAGAATAATTTCCTGGAAATGTCCTATTCATTTTTTCATTATCATTACTGTCAGTTTTAAAATTACTTGTTTTTGAAATAACATCGGATTCTGCAATAACATCATCTACTGATACTGGTTTGAAACGACGGCGTCTGGATGAAGATTGGTTGATTGATTGTGTTTGTGTAGAATGTCTAGTACTGCTTTCTCCAGACAATGAAAATGTCTTGCTTTTAGACATAATAGAACTGTCATTTATACCTGATGAGTGCAGGTCATTAGTGGTGTTATTTGTATCGTTATAGCTATAATTACGTTGCATGTTTTTGCTCATATCTTCTTTTATTCTGTCTGATGAATTTGACTTGTTTACGAGAGACTCATAAGATTCCACTTTTGGAGATGTAGGCCCCGAAATCTTGTTTTGTGTTGATATTTCTTCGTCCATAGGTGGCGGACTGTTTGGTAACGGCGGTTTGATGCTGTCACTAACTGATTCATCAGAATCAACATAATCACCCATTAACATGTCACCTAAATCCTCGTCAGAATAAGAATTAAATTCCTGTTGCGACAATTCAGAATCAACTGAGTCTTTGCTATCATAATTCGAGGACACTCTTTCCTTGGAGTAACTATCGAATCTAGAGCTTGCTGCATCATTATTGCTCATCGTATTCGTAGGTAAATTCGAGTCCTTGACGACGTTGCTTTTTCGTGAAGCATTCGATTTTGAGTTTAAAGAACTTGAGTGATTTTTCTCAGCCTCTCCAGTCGATTGTTTACAATATGTAGTCTCTGGTTCTGTGTTATTGTTTAATCCCAAAGTAAAGTCGAAAGAATCTCGGCGAAGATCGGGGCTCCGAGATCTATTTCTTGTTGTGTTACTTCCAGGCCGACGAGCAGGGCTTCTTGGACGAGACTTGGTTAAATGTTTTAGTCTTCCATTAGTTGATTGAGGTAAAAACTCCCCTCGTCGATCTACAAGACTTGACGTGTCATCGTATGTGTTCCTTGTTTTTGTATCTTTGGCAGAAGTTTTCGTAGTTCTTGGCGTTTCTATCTCAACGGAATACTGATCGATATCTCGTCGTTTTCGTGAAATTCTATCCCTTGGGGTCGATTTTTGGGAATCATTTGCTAGTCCCGGTAGGGCAAAAGCCCCTGAGAGTGGGGTTCTTTTATGCATATTTTCCATACGAAGAATGAAAAGCCGTATTAAACATGATAAACAGAACAAAAGAAAGCAATCTTCCCGCTCCAAGGTGATTAGGATTTGATTTGACTGACGCAGCCAAGTATATCGCTAGTCATTTATTATTCATCACGCACTCCTTTAGCATTGCGTGACATAACGTTGGATAAAACACAGGCAGCCCATACTATCCATTTTGCTACTCGTTTTCATTTTTCGTCATTTAGAAGAATAGAGCACAAAAAAGTGCCTGCCACGCGTTGTTTATAAATTACATTTCTGGCGAGTTGCGTCAAATTATACTTGCACCTATTTAACTTGAATTCGAGTGTCTTTGCCAAGATGCGAAGAACTTTTCTTCTAGAGCCAATTTTGTTTTTGACAGAGGCTCTCGCTCCGGTGCTTGTGGGTCACAGGTTTCCGAGATGAATTAAGCGTACCATCGTAGTTTTATTCTCTGTGGGAGACGTGTCCACACTAAAGCGTTGAAGTTTTCAAAACGCTCCGTTTTCGTCTCGCTGAAAACGCATCGAATGTTTCGCGTCCACGCTAGCGTTTTCAGAAGGAATTAGCCAATCAGAGAACATTTTGTTCGTAGCTCAATGTTTCCTAGTTCCAGGTTTTCAACTCGATAAACAACAGCTTTTACTTAAGAATAAAGAAATAAGACTCATCCATTGAAAGATTCACCAAATGTATTTTAGATATAGCATTTTTCTTCGTTGTTGGTGGAAAATATTTCATTTTGACAAGAGATAATAGAAAACACTTGGAAGTTTTCACTTTGACAAACAATGCATTGCGCGCCTAGATTCCAGATCACCCGGATAACGGACACGAAGAACGTTCGGTTTTATTGTTTTTTCTTTATTCATTCCTTTACTCCCCTTTTTTTTTTCTTTTTCTTTTTTTGCCATTTTTCAGGTAACACGTGCCGTAATGGCAAACAGGTTGCCACCCCCTGACTCTAGATCTTTCTTCAGCGGTTAAGGCATGCTCAGTAGCTCTGATATTCAGATCGTTCTTATTAAGCGTTTTAACTAAACTTTTTCCAGCACCTTACTGGAACCTGGGGGAGCACCGTGATCTGCCTAAAATCGCTTATCAGTGCGTGCTTGTATGAAGTAAGCGGTGGGGATACTTGCACTAGCTGTTGGATACTGACTGTCGGTCTTATCCCATCATTATCTTTGGTCTCCTTACTCTAGTCGTGAAATTGTTATCTTAGGTCAAGGGTTCAGTCGGGATCCTTATCATCGTTTGAGTATCAATATATATAAACATTGCACATTAGGAAGAACTAGACATTTCGTAGGAAAAGTCCTCTAGTACTAGGCCTGTTTACAGCAGTTTTGCTATTTCTCATTTTTTTAAAGTCGCCGAATTTGGCTTCCGTCAATCCAGCAAAAACTTACTATTTCAAGCTTTTGTAAATTTTATCACGAAAAACAACCAATACCTCTTACTGGATCAAGGAGAAATTAGTTGAAAAAAGGTATGGGATGTGGGGTCTAAGTTATTGAGAAACATTGGATCATATTGGAATGAGGAGTCCGAACTTGGTGGTAGAAAGCGGGCTCATCTCAGTTTTGAGCAAAGATCTCCCTAGTAGTTGTCACTGCTCAGACAAATCTTTTTAAAATGCAAAAGACATCTGAAAATTTAATCCCTGCCAGGACCTTCAGTTGAAGGGTTGTGACATGCGATAGCTTGATTTCTATTTCTATTTAATCTACTTTGTCTTCTTCATTGAAAAAATGTATCTTTTTACGGTCCTTTCTGGCTTTCTTAACTTTTCTACGAACCCTGTCACAGGAAAACACTGCATTCAGTGAAAGTCTCCAAACACGTCTTCGTAGTATTATTAGAGATTAATTCTATAGTAGAAAAAGAGATTCAGTAGGTCACTGGGCAAATTATAACCATAACAGACAGAGTGGTCTGTGATTCGTGAATTTCAGTACTCCCGTGTTGCGTGATCTGTCTATTTTGAAGACTATGATTCGAGATAATTCGTTTCACTCCCTAAATCCTTGTATCAAGGTTATTCATTAATCATTTTGTGATTCGTGAATCTATGAAAAAATTCGTGATCGACACCACCCCCTCCCCCTTTGCCACCCTGAACAGAAAGCTACAGCTAGAAGCTTGGCGATGGGCATAATACCAGTATTGAATTGCACCTTTAGGTCTGGCGGAGTGTTAGAGCAAAAGGTTGCAGTCCACAAGAATCTAAACCTTCGAAATATAAAGACGCTGAAGGTAAGCCATGAAAATTAGTTGTAGAAAAATAGCTTCTTAGTTTTCCTTCTCCTTTTTCCTTTTCCACCATGTTATCAAAATTAAAATTTAACCATATAGAATAAAAGTTGAAGTTTACTTCTAGTCTGGTCAGCTGGTTACGCGCGCATTGTAAGCTACATTGTAGCTGCTTGTTATTCCGGCAGTAAAGGAAAGGTGGCGTACTTATCTTGCTTCTCAGCAGAAGCTAAACTACGCTAGATACATACTTTTTTTTAGAAGATATATACTGTTCCTAACCTTAGTATTTTATCTTCAAAACGTTGTTTTAACTGAATTCATCTTCAGGCTGGCACAAACGATATATCGTGATAGACCCATGCGATATGCGAAATATTTTGTTGTAATGTGACGAGGATTTTTTTTGAAGCAAAACCATACTTTTCAAGACAATTAGACAATTCAATTTAAGATAAATAAAAAGCAGACAAAATATAGGTACGTGAATTAACAACGTACGTTGGTAGGAAGATTTTGTTTTGCTGTTTGGCGTTTTGCCACTATTGAAAACGGACATGACACTGACGTGGTGGCGTGGGTCAGTCACCCCGCAGCGCGATTTAATTTGTTACTGTTACTTTTTCACTTCTGGCAAAGTTTACTAGATTAAAAAAGCAAAGCATAAAAAAATGTCATGCATGCTGAAGAGACATTTATACACTCATAACCAGTCGCTTCTCTTACTCGCGCCGTGCTTATGAACAACGTCGAATAGATGTAAACTACTAGCGACGACTGGGTACGAGTCTGAAACCTTTTAATCGGAAAAAAATAGCCTATTTCTACGGTAGAATAAATAGTCTTCTGGGAAAATAAGTGTTTTTACTTTTTTCAGGCTACTACCTTGGTTTTGACCAGTCTGAATTTCGCTTATTTTACACTTTATTTTACCATTGTACTGGGCAAATAATAGGCTTTCTTCAGGCAAAGCTTGAGCATAGGCAATTTTTGGGCCATTTCCAACTTTGCTCGATCCTTACACGGACTGCCTCTTAAACATGTAATCTATAAAAGTCTACCATGACTGATATGTACTGAAAAGAGTTTTATTCTAAAATATACAGAATGGAAAAACAGCAAGAAAAGAAACGATACATCGAGTTTGATGCCGTTTTTGATATCGTCAACACTTTTGGATTGTACCAAAACATAGCTTACTGGTTCGTTTCTTGCTTCAAGCTGCCTATGGGAGTGCAGTTTGGGTTCCTTATCTTTGCATTTGGAACTCCACCATTCCATTGCACTACTGCTAACATCACTTGTCCCATAAAGAAATGCTGCGAGAACTGCACGTCTTACGCATTCAAAGACGTCTTTACCAGTACCGTTACAGAGGTAAGTTTTCCCCCGTCATTTCATGAATACTAACGGATACAACTCAAACAAAGAATCTTATTCTCAAGAGGAGCACTTGGTCTGAAATGGAAAACGTTATGGTTTAGCCCAGGGCGGCCATTGTTGGCATGGGTGGCGTAGTGGTTTACCGCTCGCCTCTCACCGCTGTGGTCCGAGCTCGAGCCCCGGCTCGGGTCAGATCATATGTGAGTTGAGTTTGTTTGATGTGTTGTTCTCTCCTGTGCCCCGAGTGTATTCTCCTGGTACTCCGGTTTCCTCCCTTCGTAAAAATCAACATGTGAGTTGAGTTGTATGCATAGAATATATAATGTAGTGGTAGTGTGTGTAAGAGACAGTGGGTCAAATTGGAAACCAGTATTAAGTTACTGAATTTGAATTTGAATTTTATTTATTGTAGAGCTAATCTTCACTGTTTTAATGAAGTGACCGACTTGTATTCTTTCTTGTAGTGGAACCTGATTTGTGATCGAGCCTACATCGCGGCAGCTATTCAATCTAGCTTTTTTGGGGGAATGTTATTTGGTTCAGCAATTGGGGGCCTACTTTCTGACACTTTTGGAAGAAAAAAGTGCATGTTCATTAACTGTTTCTTCATGGTGAGTTAATAATTTAATAATACTATTTATTACACATTTAGGGTCAATATCCGTGAAATAAAGCCGTGAATAAAAACCATATCAGTGAAGTAATACGATATCACTTCACGGCAAACTGTCCAATAAAATCTCGCGATATATAATAATATATAATCGACCCTTGATGTGTATCGAGGACTCGCGGACTCGCTTGTTCGCGATATGACGGGAAACTCGTGAATAAAAAC
The DNA here is from genome assembly GCA_964019055.1 of Anthopleura xanthogrammica. Taxonomy (NCBI): domain Eukaryota; kingdom Metazoa; phylum Cnidaria; class Anthozoa; order Actiniaria; family Actiniidae; genus Anthopleura; species Anthopleura xanthogrammica. The sequence continues at coordinate 2,374,221 of OZ025209.1, read as the reverse complement.
GATATCAGACTCTTAACATGTGATTATCTCTATTTAACTTATATTGCGCAGATATCAATCCTTGACGGATTTGAGTTTATCTGTGTCCGTGCCCTGGACCTACTATTAGATGACAGATGGGCCGTCTGTCTCTTATTCTTTTATTCTTTTTATTACAGGCCGCTGCTTCCCTCGGGTCAGCATTTGCAGACTCGTATATTCTAATTTGTGTGTTACGTTTCGCCACTGGGTTTTCTCAAATATCCCTAATGGTATCCCAGTTCACCTTCTTAATTGAGCTTGTGGGGCCCAAGAAACGAACTATGGCTGCAAAAGCTACGGGTTTCTTTTGGAAATTAGGAACTGCATCAACTGTGATTATCGTCTATTTTTTACCAAACTGGCGTCACACTGTCATCGTCGGAAGTTCATTTGGTTTTTTATTTCCTTTATTTTATAAGTAAGTAAGTAAGTAAGTAAGTAAGTAGGTAAGTAAGTAAGTAACTGTGATTATTGTTTATTTTTTACCAAACTGGTGTCACACTGGTTTTTTATTTCCTTTATTTTATAGACATTGGTAGTACCCAGTCAGGAGCGCGCGTGCGCAGTTTGGCGCGAACTTTCCAGACCGACAGACAAACAGAAATTACTTTTCTTTCTTTCTTATTTTTTTCAATAGGGAGAATGGGCATTTCTCCTTGTCACTGGCTTCCGACTTCACTGCCTTGAACCATTTGCCTTTTTGCGTCGTTATAATCTCTTATGGATGTTTTTTTTGTCTTTAGAGTCTTCCCCGAATCACCTCGTTGGCTTGTTGCTCATGGTCATTTGGAAGAAGCGCATGCCGTGCTGATGAAGTATGGTTCACAAACCAAGAAACCAATTGACGCAGAAAAACTCATGACATTACTGAAGAACATTAGAGAGGACCAGCTGGATCGCCTTCAACATGCCAAGAAACACCAGATTCTGGACATGTTTAAAACACCGAGACTGAGACGTTGGAGTTTCATTGTGTGTTACAACTGGTGGGTTAAATATACAAGCAGAGAGCAGACAGATAAACAGTGTTATAAAAAACAAACAAGAGTAGGCGGTTCGAATTTAATCAAAATTCCCTGTTGAAAGAAGATTCTAAGGGAAGATTCTAACGGGAATACCGTATTACTCGAGTAAGTGCCGCGGCGCTTATCAATTTTCGCTCCTCAAATGCGGCGCTTATTCGAGTAAATACGGTATTCAAGCAATAGACTACTGTTTTGCTTCTCTTAACACCGCTCTCTCGTGTTCTGCCAATCCCCGCGTGCTTTATACTACACACAGCACGCGCGCACCTTTTCTTTTTCTTCAATTTAGAGTTTAAGTAACTAATGTTCTATGTTCTGTCGTCACAGGTTTGTGATAGCTCTGCTCTTTTTTGCGTTGTTGTTGTTTGTTTCTCAACTTACTGGCAACATCTTCATGAACGTCATCATAACGAGTTTCGCTGATATACCATGCATTTGTATCAGTTGGATAGCAGTTCTTAAGTAAGTTTTGATAGTACAGTAAAAAACCCGCGTATAGGAACCTAGAATTTAAGAACCTGTTAGCAGTGTCGTAGCGAGGGGCGACTACGTGACCCCAAAATTAGTTTTTATTTTAGGTGCCCCCAGATCCTGGGTCCTCGCTACGCCACTGCCTGTTAGGCTAAATATCAATTTAGACCCCCTTTACATAAGAACGTATTTTAGCCTAAGATTTTAAATATGTTCTAATTTTACAAAATGAGCCTAAAATCTACAGGTAAAAAAAACATGCAATTTTATCTAAGATTTATAATCTAAAGAAGTAAACTTACATGCAAACTATAATTAATATCCACTTAACATGATATGACATACTGTTTGAGTACATGAAGGACATGCATTCAAAGTATATAAGATGTTTTTGTTATGGTAATTATCTAGAGGTTCTAGAGAAAAATTATATATATTATATTCAATATTTAAATACACTGTGCAGCTACCAGACATGCACTCCTCTTTCTCATAAAAATATATTAGGACCCATTTAAGAAACTAAATAGTCTACAATTACAGTAAATACCATTTATATAAGAACCTTTTTAGGCTAACTTGGTAAAATCTAGGTTCTTATACGCGGGTTTTTACTGTATTCGATTGAAATGTTTAAGACTGTCCGAAGTCCATATACGACGCATCAGCTTTGTCGGATGTCTCGAAGGTGTGCACACTGGAATCGATTAAATTATTTATTTATTTTTGGTGGACGTGGGTTCGAATACCACCTTATGCACAAAAAAATATATCCTTTTATCCTTACTCTTTTTAGAAACTAGCTCGTCAGTGAACGTGGGCGGGTGTGAAACCCATTTCGTACAGATAACCTGCTGTAAAGATTCAATTTGGTGCGGTTTATTTTGTTTGTATTCAAAGGTTTGGTCGTCGTCTACCATTCTTTATGTTCAGCGTCCTGGCGGCCATCATGTTACTCTCCTTTCCTTTCATCCCAAAAAGTATGTGTCATTCAATTGATGTAAATTATGAAATATTTAAAATGCATTATGCATGCTGATTGGCTGGCTCCAATGTTTATCTCAATGCAGAAACAAAAATTAATCCGCACAAAAAGGTAGAAAATATATCATAAAGGCATTGCAGAGCGGCCTTTCTCTCTGTATACTGCCTGTAGGGCCGCTCCATGTTTTATGCGTTCACGTTTAAATGGATAAGAAATGGTCCTGCCCTCGAAGCTTCGTTGCTCGGCCAATTGTTCTTTTTTCGGACCATTTCTCATCCTCGGATATTATCCGGAGTCGATATCCTAGCCGCCAGAAAGGGTTTTATTTACTAAATATGTCTCCCAAACCCCCTAACCCCAAGTTACCCAGTCATTGCTAGTCTAATATGTACCCAACTATAACTATTTGATGACTTTTTTATTAGAATATGCTATGGTAACAACTGTTCTCGCCTTACTGGGAAAAGCATTCATGAGTGCTAACTTCAGTAACATATACCTAATCACATCAGAGCTTTATCCAACCGTGATAAGGTAAAAAATAATAATATTCAATGAGATATAAAGATATTCTTTCAATCTTATATGTATATCAGTCTAAATTATTAATATTTTGTTTGGCAGGAATATTGCAATCGGTACAGGTTCTATGACGGCTCGTTGTGGGGCGATTCTAGCTCCTTACTTTGTTATGATGGTAAGTGTATTCGTTCGTTCGTTCGTTCGTTCGTTCGTTCGTTCGTTCGTTCGTTCGTTCGTTCGTTCGTTCGTTCGTTCGTTCGTTCGTTCGTTCGTTCGTTCGTTCGTTCGTTCGTTCGTTCGTTCGTGCGTGCGTGCGTGCGTGCGTTCGTTCGATCGTGCGTGCGTTCTTTCTTTCTTTCTTTCTTTCTTTCATCGCTCACAATTTTTTTCTTTTAGTTCATGCGTGCAGTCTATATTAGCATTTTCCCCCCCATTTTTTTCAGGCTCAGCTTCCCGGACTGCCAATAACCTTTCCGATGTGTATTTTCGGTGGTCTTGCCATTGTTGCTGCCATCACTGCATTGTTTCTCCCAGAAACACTGCTTGCCAACATGCACCAATCGATCGAACAAACCGAGGAAGCCGTGCTTGATTACAGCGTACCTTGTTGTGGCAAACCGACTAACCGCACGGTTAAAGTGCCTTATGCGGCCGAAAAAGAACCTCTTACTGAGAAGGATTCAAATGAAATTGTTGAGGCTGTTTCGACTGTCTAAATGATTTAAAATGCATGATTTGTTTTAAGCTTTAACGATTTACGCATGTGACAATACGTTAGCCTAGAGTACGCACGTACACTTCAACATAGTTCTTACCCAACCTTGAAAAGTCCTTAAATGTCACCATTTGTCTTGAAGTCCTTGAATCCAATTTTTCCCTTACAGCGTCCTTCCATATTAAATGGAATGAAGTTCTTGAAAAGATAGAAACAGGGGAGTGCTTAGATTTTTTGCTTGGAATTAGTTGTTTGGTTGGTTTAAACATTAAAAAAACTTTAAATTGCTATACAGCTGCATCCTTTCTTGAACCCCCTACTTATAATCCTAGATACACCCATGCTGTACAATCATCCAATCCATCACTCGTATATACATTGTAATTCCTATGCATTCATCCTATTATTGATTTCAGTACATTCTTATTCCTGTACGTTCATCCAATGTATTTCAGGTACGTACTTATTCCTTTACGCTAATCCAATAAATTCATATTAATCTTCGTTCAACTAATCCATTTCAGGTATATTTTTCTATCCAAGTACCGCGAAATGGGCCTCTCGCCTTGTGTTTACAGACTTATCAGTTCGGTCAGAATTGAAGTTACAGCGCTCAAGAGAATCACTTAACTCATCTAAGCAAAGGTATTTTATTTTCGATCGATAAAAATAAGGTATGTCAAATTGTTTAAAAAAAATAAGGAATAAAAAAATCATTCAAGTCGACTTAATTAATACGGGTACTGTACCAGGCCCGTACCTAGGGGGGTGCACGGGGTGCGTCCGCACTCAATCCCCCCCCCCCCCCCGCCAACAAGACCCAAAGGTCCACATTTTGGTTACGCCAAGTCAAATATTGCATACACTGTGGTCCGTTTTGACCAAGCCCGCACTCCCCCGCAAAAAGGTCTAGGTACGGGACTGTCTACGAATAGCCACTGCGATATATTTCAAGAAATAAACGTTCTTATCAAAGGAATAAGATCAGCTTGACAAGACACGAGAGGAAAAGATCGTTTTCTCTATGTTCATTATTTAAGCCTCAATTTTTTGCTTTTTAAATAACGACTTTATTTGGGTAGCACATAACAGTAACTCAAGCTTACTGATAAACTAGTGACCCTTGATACATTTAATACATTTCTTCTTGAAAACGACCCAAAAAGCAAAGCAGTTAGGGTGGATTTCAAACTATATAGGCGCACTTCAGTTCGGGAAGATCTTGAATATCATACTAAAAAGGTTACGATTTATTCCTATTAGTACGCATACTGTTCATTAGAAAAAACCTACTAATGGTCTATCACCAATCGAGCCCTGTGATTGGCTGAGCTACTAGGGGTCTATTAGTGATAGACCTCTAGTAGCGAAAAGCGCCGGTTTTGAAAACCAAAAAAAAATATATTTAAAGCAAAATCCAAAACTTTTTGCACCTTTTACTGGACCGATTAGTAGGTTTTACTAAAACAATTAGACCTCTCGCCCTCATGGCCTACGAGTCAATAGCCCATTCGGCCTTCGGCCTCATGGGCTATTGACTCGTAGACCATTCGGACTCGAGGACTAATTGTTAATTAGCAAGAAACCATGTTCTTCTATCCAGGTCTGTTTTTGCGCACCACCAAAAGCGCAATAGACTTTTTTCCAAAATGGCAGCCGCAAATTCTAATGAGTTAAAATTAAAATGAGTGAAAAACCAATACCAGCACTAGAAAGAGCACCTTCACTTTAGTAACCCTACAAAGATTCATTAAGTTAGGTGTTACATCCACCGAGAAAACTTTTTTTGAAAATCGACAAATTTACGATTACGTTAATAAAAGGCTTTTATGAAAAGAAAATCAGATAAATATGGATCGGTGGGAATTTGTTAGTTTATTCTGCATATTTACAACTAATAAGCATATTCTGATTTCGAGTAGGTGTTCCTGATCTCAAGTGTATGCCAGGGGTATGTCTGTGATCCTTCGTCACGACTACTGTATTCAATTACACCGTTATATCTGGCGTGTTAGAACAAAAGGCTACAGTCCACAAGAATGTCAAGGTGAATATGAACCTTAGAAATTTATGGACGCAGAAGTCAACAGACGCTAAAGGTAAGCCATGTAACTTTATCCTCTTTCCTTTTCTACCATGTTTTCGAAATTAAAATTGAAGTCTACGCTTATAACTGTCTGCTCGCGCATTGTCATAGCTAGTAGAAGACTTGCCACAAGTCGACATCTCTTGTTTCCCGAGGAGTTTTTATTGCCAGGATTTTAGCGAGCGAGCCAGTACGCTAATACTTGGTATTCGGTAAAGGAAAGGTGGCGAACTTATCTAGCTTCTAACTAAGGTGGATAGGTTTCCTAGCCTAAGTGTTTTATCTTCAAAACTTTGTTTTAAACTCACCTTGAGGCTGGTACGAAAAATAATGTCGTGATAGATACATGCGATATACCAGGCACGACACTGTGCGGCATTACTTCAGTACTAAGTCACGAACACGTATTTACCTACTAACAACACAAGAGTTTTCTATAGCTCAACTTTGGAACATTTTGTCAGACTCTTTTCATCTTCATGTTTCTTTAAACGTTTTAAAAAAGAATTCAAAGACATTTATCAATTCTAATAAGTAGTTAAGAATTCCATTGTTATTGCGCCGTAAAATATAAGCAGTAGAGGGTATCACAGAGATAAGGCCAATCAGACCTTGGTGCTGATTGATGAAGCACTCATAAAAAACGCAACATGATCTTGAACTCAATTCCTTGGCTCACTGACAACCAGCCGTAAATTCATAAGTTGTGAGAGATGTAATACGACAGTACCCAGTAGGCATAGTAAAAAAAAACACAAAAACAAAAGCATTCTGGACACTTTGAAGCTTATGAATCTGATATTTATATGGAGGACCAATCAGTAATCCAATCTACTCGATATAAATTCATGGACAAAGTCTTGGTGCTATCTCTAGATAAGTTCTTCCTAATACGCTTAATATTATGATATAAAAAAACAGTCATTATGGAAGGTTACTCTGCCAGAAAATGTTTTTTTCGGTCTCACATAACAGTTATAGACCCCTTTCACGTGACGTCAAAGCAGCTCAATTTGGATGACAAAACAAAACAATTTCAATCTCCTGAGAATTAGAAACCTATTTCATCCTCCAAATTGAGCTACTTTGACGTGCAAGACCTATATACTCTAGGCGATTTTTCGCCAACTGTCACCCGATTCTCTATTTTTACAGACTCCCAAGGCTGATATACAGAATGAAAAAACAGCAAGAAAAGAAACGATACATCGAGTTTGATGGCGTTTTTGACATCGTCAACACATTTGGATTGTACCAAAAGATCCTTTACTTTTCTGTCAATTGCCTGAAGCTGCCTATGGGAGTGCAGTTTGGGTTCCTTATCTTTGCATTTGGAACTCCACCATTCCATTGCACTACTGCTAACATCACTTGTCCCATAAAGAAATGCTGCGAGAACTGCACGTCTTACGCATTCAAAGACGTCTTTACCAGTACCGTTACAGAGGTAGGTTTTTCCCCGTCATTTCATGAATACCGGATACAACTCAAACAAAGAATCTTATCATTCAAATTATTTTTTCCATCGTTTTGATTAGCCGAGAGAACTGCAAATAACTGCCTACAAATAATGGTCTGCTCATGCACATTACGGTGTAAAGCAGTTTTGCTGCAAAAAAATGGTCGCTTCCCCGACCTGTCAAAAAAGGGCTTGGCATGTTTGATAGATAGGTAAAAACAGCCAAAACACAAGCAATTATTTGCCTCTGCGTTCGGCATCGGCAAAGAATTGCTTGCTCGCCACTAATAAATCACGATATTTTGCTCAACCTCCTCTAATAATTCCTTATTCTTCTCAAGAGAAACACGTGGTCTGAAATGGAAAACGTTATGGTTTAGTCCAAAAGGTCGGCCATTGTAGAGCTAATCCTCACTGCTTTAATGAAGTGACCGACTTGCATTTTTTCTTGCAGTGGAACCTGATTTGTGATCGAGCCTACATCGCGGCAGCTATTCAATCTAGCTTTTTTGGGGGAATGTTATTTGGTTCAGCAATTGGGGGTCTACTTTCTGACACTTTTGGAAGAAAAAAGTGCATGTCCATTAGCTGTTTCTTTATGGTGAGTTTGCCTGAGGCTGTGCCCAGCCATTACATGTGACTGAAGGGAAAACGTGAAGGGGCCTTAGAGTTCCTCTCTTCCCCTATTTTTGGCGTTTCATCACAAACTTTATCTTTATTCTCTTTATTACAGGCCTCTGCTTCCCTCGGTTCAGCCTTTGCAGACTCGAATATTGTAAGCTGTGTGTTACGTTTCGCCACTGGATTTTTTCACGCATCCCTAATGATATCCCAGTACACCTTCTTAATTGAGCTTGTAGGGCCCAAGAAACGAACTATGACTGGAAAAACTGTGGATTTCTTTTGGAAAATGGGAAGTTCATCAATTTTGATTATTGTCTATTTTTTACCAAACTGGCGTCACACTGTCATCGTTGGCAGTTTATTTGGTTTTGTATTTCCTTTGTTTTATAAGTAAGTAAGTAAGTGGCAAGTGAGTATTAGAAGGTTTAGGAAAAACCTGGGTCGAGTTGACATTACAGTGCATTGTAGGACTGTTTTAAGAGATGAAATAAGCGCCATCTTGGAAACAAGTCTCCTAAAACAGTCCTACAATGTAGAACAATGCGCTGCAATGCCAACTCGACCAAGTTTTTTTTCCTCAACTTTGGAATGACTAATAGCTCAAAACCTTTTCCACGTTGCACCATTAAAGTGGCGTAAAGAGAGTCATAGCTCAGTCAGGAGCGCGTGTGTGCATTTTGGTGCAAACTTTCCAGACCGACAGAAAAACAGAAATGAATGGGAGGGGGGGGGGGGGGGATTACCCCTTGCTCTTGCGTCCGAATTAGTAACTGCCTTGAACCCTTTGCCTTTAGGCGTCATTATCATCTCTTATGGATGTTTTCTTTGTCTTTAGAGTCTTCCCCGAATCACCTCGTTGGCTTGTTGCTCATGGTCGTTTGGTAGAGGCGCATGCCGTGCTGATGAAGTATGGTTCACAAACTAAGAAACCAATTGACGCAGAAAAACTCATGACATTACTGAAGAACATTAGAGAGGACCAGCTGGAGCGCCTTCAACATGCCAAGAAACACCAGATTCTGGACATGTTTAAAACACCAAGACTGAGACGTTGGAGTTTCATTGTGTGTTACAACTGGTGGGTTAAATATAAATATTTCAATAAAGTTAGTCACCTGATCATGAAAAGCTACAAAGCTGAAACCAGCAAAGATTAAAATGGGTATATACATTTTACATGTACATGTTCCGACTGCATGATAATTATTGATTTTCTTGAGATCTCTTAAATATCGTTGGGTTTCACCTCCTGTGAGCATCCCAAGCTGCAGTTTGTATCAAAAAGTTTAACGTTTTCGATATAAACTGTTTCCAATGACACTCAGCGATCTCAGTTTTGTAGGTTTTTGGTTACAGTATTCTCGTTTTCTCGTTACGTCATCTGATGTCATTTCTTATTAGTATCCATTGTTTTAAAAGACCGTCAGCATGGCCACCGTGTCTTTGTCTCTTGGCTCTCTCAAGAATTGTTGAAAACCATCAATAAGAAACTAATGCTCTATGTTCTGTCGTCACAGGTTTGTGATATCTCTGGTGTTTTTTGCTATGTTGTTGTTTGTCTCTCAACTTACTGGGAACATCTTCATAAACGTCATCTTAATGCATCTCGTTGATATACCAAGCATTTGTATCAGTTGGATAGCAGTTCTTAAGTAAGTATTGATAGCATTCGATTGAAAACTTTGACCAAATTTTGTATGGTCGAAATTATTGCACCCAAATCACAGGGAGCCCTATTTAGATAAAAGTAAAAGGTGAAAATAAAATCGGGAAAAAATCGCGTTTAATTAATTTGTTTAATTTGTGGTCAAGATAATGTCCTCTATAATACGAACGAGCAAAAAAAATCCGTAAAAAATGCACCAGAACATTTTTTTTCGCGCGCGCCTTTGTTTTCCTATATAATTCCCCTATGGTATCCTACGTGTGGATTTATGTCAATATTTTGACCACAAATTTAAAAAAATAATTAATCGCGATTTTTTCCCGATTTTATTTTGACCTTTTACTTTTATCTAAATTGGGCTCCCTGTGCCCAAATTATCAAATTATTTTTATTTTTATTCAAAGGTTTGGTCGTCGTCTACCATTCTTTATGTTCAGTGTCCTGGCGGCCATCATGTTACTCTCCTTTCCTTTCATCCCAAAAAGTAGGTGTCATTCAATTGATGTAAATTATGAAATATTTAAAATACATTATGCATGCTGATTGGCTGGCTCCAGGCAAAAATTAAACCGTAAAAAAATTAGTATAAATAGAGTATAACAAATATAAATGTAGAGAGGGCTTTCTCTCTTTGTACTGTGCCAAACGCAATGAGGGCCACTCAATATATTTGATCAAATGGCATGCAAAGATTTCGTCTTGACTTCAAACGAAAAACCAAGTTTTTGTGTGCAAAAACTTGGAATTACAACATCCACAGTCGACAGCTTACACAGTGTCGTAGCGAGGACCCAAGATCTAGGGGGGCACCTAAATTAAAATTAATTAGGACAAAAATTTGGGGGAGGGGCACGTGGCCTCCCCCTTCCCTACGCCAGTGGCATTGACATCATACATTAAAGAAAAATGTATTTTCAGTCTGCCCCCCATCGCTACGCCACTGAGCTTACAGTTTGAAGATCATTGAAAATTGAACTAGACGCTCTAGCAGCGTATACTCGTGCCCATTGGTGAAAGGCGTATGCTTTTGAGAGCATGGAGGTCTGAAAATATGTAGCAGACTTAGTGTGAACTGATAAGCTTCTGAGTTCATTTGAATTTCATTTGAGTTCATTTGACATTCGTTTGAGTTCATTTGGCATTCGTTTGGCAAAGTTTGGCATTTGTTGTGACTTGCCTCGTTTTCATGCATCATTCAAACACGTGGTATGCACATTCTCGACATAGAAGATAGATATGAAGCCCAAACCTAGACTCGCCCCGGCCGAGAGGCCTGGGCACGAGTAATAAGTTTCAAGTCGAGGCGTTTGGGTCAACAATAGAGAAAGGCCCAGTACAAACGTCGATCTTCTCATGAGCCGAGCTCATTGAAAACAATGGATAAGGTGGTCTAGATTGCTACTCTAATGCATATCCATCTATTACGCGTAATATTTGATTTGATTTCTTTTTTAGAATTTGCTATGGTAACAACTGCTCTCGCCTTACTGGGGAGAACATTCATCGGTGCAAACTTCAATAACGTATACTTAATCACGTCAGAGCTTTATCCAACCGTGATAAGGTAAAAAATAATAATATTCAATGAGATATAAAGATATTCTTTCAATCTTATATGTATATCCGTCTAAATTGTTAATATTTTGTTTGGCAGGAATATTGCAATCGGTACAGGTTCTATGACGGCTCGTTGTGGGGCGATTCTAGCTCCTTACTTGGTCATGATGGTAAGTACGCTCATTCATGCGTTCGTTCGTTCGTTCGTTCGTTCGTTCGTTCGTTCGTTCGTTCGTTCGTTCGTTCGTTCGTTCGTTCGTTCGTTCGTTCGTTCGTTCGTTCGTTCGTTCGTTCGTTCGTTCGTTCGTTCGTTCGTTCGTTCGCTCGCTCGCTCGCTCGCTCGCTCGTTCGTTCGTTCGTTCGTTCGTTCGTTCGTTCGTTCGTTCGTTCGTTCGTTCGTTCGTTTGTTCGTTTGTTCGTTTGTTCGTTTGTTCGTTTGTTCGTTTGTTCGTTTGTTCGTTTGTTTTCGTTTTAGAACATGCTCTTAGTTTAGCATTTTTCCCACATTTTTTCAGGCTCAGCTTCCCGGACTGTCAATAACCTTTCCGATGTGTATTTTCGGTGGTCTTGCCATTGTCGCTGCCATCACTGCATTGTTTCTCCCAGAAACACTGTTTGCCAACATGCACCAATCAATCGAACAAACCGAGGAAGCCGTGCTTGATTACAGCGTACCTTGTTGTGGCAAACCGACTAGCCGCATGGTTAAAGTGCCTTATGCGGCCGAAAAAGAACCTCTTACTGAGAAGAATTCAAATGAAATGGTTGAGTCTGTTTCGACTGTCTAAATGATTTAAAATGCATGATTTGTTTTAAGCTTTAACGATTTACGCATGTGACAATGCGTTAGCCTAGAGTACGCACGTACACTTCAACATGGTTCTTCAAATATTGCATACACTGTGGTCCGTTTTGACCAAGCTCGCACTCCCCCGCAAAAAGGTCTGGGTACGGGCACTGCGATATAATTCAAGAAATAAACGTGCTTATCAAAGGACTAAGATCAGCTAGACAAGTCACGAGAGGAAAAGATCGTTTTCTCTATGTTCATTATTTAAACCTCAAATTTTTGCTTTTTAAATAATAACGACTTTATTTGGGTAGCACATAACAGTAACTCAAGGTTACTGATAAACTAGTGACCCTTGATACATTTAATACATTTCTTCTTGAAAACAACCCAAAAAGCAAAGCAGTTAGGGTGGATTTCAAACTATATAGGCGCACTTCAGTTCGGGAAGATCTTGAATATCATACTAAAAAGGTTACGATTTATTCCTATTAGTACACATACTGTTCATTAGCAAAAAAACATGTTCTTCTATCCAGGTCTGTTTTTGCGCACCACCAAAAGCGCAATAGACCTTTTTCCAAAATGGCGGCCGCAAATTCGAATGAGTTAAAATTGAAATGAGTGGAAAACCAAAACCAATACCGTAACCCTACGAAGATTCATTATGTTAGGTGTTAATCCACCGAGAAAACTGACTTTTTTTGAAAATCGACAAATTTACAATAACATTAATAAAAAAGGCTTTCATGAAAAGAAAATCAGATAAATATGGACCGGTGGGAATTTGTTAGTTTATTCCGCATATTTACAATTCTGCTTGGTTAACCTTGAATTTGCTCTCAAGGTCAACTTAGTTGGTACATTTTGACCATTAGTTGCGTCACTACCTGTCAGCATTAAAAAAAACTGATAAGAATATTCTGATTTGGAGTAGGTAATCCTGATCTCAAGTGTATGCCAGGGGTATGTCTGATCCTTCGTCACGACTACTATATTCAATTACACCTTTATATCTGGCGTGTTAAAGCAAAAAGGCTACAGTCCACAAGAATGTCAAGGTGAATATGAACCTTAGAAATATATGGACGCAGAAGTCAACAGACGCTGAAGGTAAGCCATGTAACTTTATCCTCTTTCCTTTTCTACCATGTTTTCCAAGTTAAAATTGAAGTCTACGCTTATAACTGTCTGCTCGCGCATTGTATAGCTAGTACTAAACTTGCCACAAGTCGACATCTCTTGTTTCCCGAGGAGTTTTTATTGCCAGGATTTTAGAGAGCGAGCCAGTACGCTAGTACTTGGTATTCGGTAAAGGAAAGGTGGCGAACTTATCTAGCTTCTAACTTAGGTAGATACTTTTCCTAATCTAAGTGTTTTATCTTCAAAACTTTGTTTTAAACTCACCGTGAGGCTGGTACGAAAGATAATGTCGTGATAGGTAGATGCAATATGCCAGGCACGACACTGCGCGGCAACACTTCAGTACTAGTACTAAGTCACGAACACGTACTTACCTACTAACAACACAAGAGTTTTCTATAGCTCAACTTTGGGATATTTTGTCAGACTCTTTACATCTTCATGTTTCTTTAAATGTTTTAAAAAAGAATTTAAGACATTTTGTTTGGAACTTCTTAATAGTAATAATATATTTATTCAAATGCACATTACAAATCAATGATAAAGTCAATAACCGAAAAGATTTCTTAAACTTAAAACTGTTTTAAGTTACGCGCTGCTACGCCCTTTGGCCATAAGGCAGTGGAAAAAAACTCGGTCCATAACTTACGGTACGGACCTCAAACTCGGTTAATAAGAGCTATTTATTAATTCTAATTAGTAGTTAAGAATTCCATTGTTTTTGCGCCGTAAAATATAAGCAGAAGGTGGCGAACTTGGGTATCGCAGAGATAAGGCCAATCAGATCTTGGTGCTGATTGATGAAGCACTTATAAAGCACTTGGCTCACTGACAACCAGCCGTAAATTCATAAGTTGTGAGAGATGTAATACGACAGTACCCAGTAGGCATAGTAAAAATCACAAAAGCAGAAGCATTCTGGACACTTTGAAGCTTATGAATCTGGTATTTATATGGAGGACCAATCAGTAATCCAATCTACTCGATATAAATTCATGGAAAAAGTCTCGGTGCTTTCTCTAGATAAGTTCTTCCTAATACGCTTAATATTATAATATAAAAAAGCAGTCATTATGGAAGGTTACTCTGCCAGAAAATGTTTTTTTCGGTCACAAATAACAGTATAGACCGGCCTTTCACGTGACGTCAAAGCAGCTCAATTTGGATGACAAAACAAAACAATTTCAATCTCCTGAGAATTAGAAACCTATTTTATCCTCCAAATTGAGCTACTTTGACGTGCAAGACCTATATACTCTAGGCGATTTTTCGCCAACTGTCGCCCGATTCTCTATTTTTACAGACTCCCAAGGCTGATATACAGAATGGAAAAACAGCAAGAAAAGAAACGATACATCGAGTTTGATGCCGTTTTTGACATCGTCAACACATTTGGATTATACCAAAAGATCCTTTACTTTTCTGTCAATTGCCTGAAGCTGCCTTTGGGAGTGCAGTTTGGGTTCCTTATCTTTGCATTTGGAACTCCACCATTCCATTGCACTACTGCTAACATCACTTGTCCCATAAAGAAATGCTGCGAGAACTGCACGTCTTACGCATTCAAAGACGTCTTTACCAGTACCGTTACAGAGGTAGGTTTTTCCCCGTCATTTCATGAATACCGGATACAACTCAAACAAAGAATCTTATCATTCAAATTATCTTTTCCGTCGTCTTGATTGGCGGAGAGAACTGAAAATAACTGCCTACAAATAATGGTATGCTCATGCACATTAAGGTGTAAAGCAGTTTTGCTGCAAATAATAGTCTGCACGTGCGCAGTAACGTTGCATTTGTCAACATGGCTCGCTTCCCCGACCTGTCAAAAAAGGGCTTGGCATGTTTCATAGACAGTAACAACAGCCAAAACACAAAAAAATAATTTGAATGATAAAACAATTATTTAACTCGGTTATCACAAAATATCGTGATTTGTTTGTGTCTCGCAAGCAATTATTTGCCTCTGCGTTCGGCATCGGCAAAGAATTGCTTGCTCGCCACTAATAAATCACGATATTTTGCTCAACCTTCTCCAATAATTCCTTATTCTTCTCAAGAGAAACACGTGGTCTGAAATGGAAAACGTTATGGTTTAGCCCAAAAGGTCGGCCATTGTAGAGCTAATCCTCACTGCTTTAATGAAGTGACCGACTTGCATTCTTTCTTTTAGTGGAACCTGATTTGTGATCGAGCCTACATCGCGGCAGCTATTCAATCTAGCTTTTTTGGGGGAATGTTATTTGGTTCAGCAATTGGGGGTCTACTTTCTGACACTTTTGGAAGAAAAAAGTGCATGTCCATTAGCTGTTTCTTTATGGTGAGTTTGCCTGAGGCTTTGCACAGCCATTACATGTGACTGAAGGGAAAACGTGAAGGGGCCTTAAAGTTCCTTTCTTCCCCCTGGCGTTTCATCAAACTTTATTTTTATTCTCTTTATTACAGGCCTCTGCTTCCCTCGGTTCAGCCTTTGCAGACTCGTATATTGTAAGCTGTGTGTTACGTTTCGCCACTGGATTTTTTCACGCATCCCTAATGATATCCCAGTACACCTTCTTAATTGAGCTTGTAGGGCCCAAGAAACGAACTATGGCGGCAAAAGCTGTGGGTTTCTTTTGGAAATTTGGAAGTTCATCGATTGTGATTATTGTCTATTTTTTACCAAACTGGCGTCACACTGTCATTGTTGGCAGTTTATTTGGTTTTGTATTTCCTTTGTTTTATAAGTAAGTAAGTAAGTGAGTATTAGAAGGTCTAGGAAAAACCTGGGTCGAGTTACAGTGCATTGTGAGACTGTTTTGGGGGATGAAATAAGCGCCATCTTGAAAACAAGAAGCCATAAAACCGTCCCACAATGTGGAACAATGCGCTGCAATGCCAACTCGACCAAGTTTTCCTCAACTTTGAAATGGCTAATAGCTCACAACCTTTTCCACGTTGCACCAATGGCGTAAAGAGAGTCATAGCTCAGTCAGGAGCGCGTGTGCGCATTTTGGTGCAAACTTTCCAGACCGACAGAAAAAGAGAAATGACTTTTTTATTTTTTCAGGGGGGGGGGGGGGGGGGGAGGGATTACCCCTTGTCCCCTGCGTCCGAATTAACTGCCTTGAACCATTTGCCTTTTTGCGTCATTATCATCTCTTATGGATGTTTTCTTTGTCTTTAGAGTCTTCCCCGAATCACCTCGTTGGCTTGTTGCTCATAGTCATTTGGAAGAAGCGCATGCCGTGCTGATGAAGTATGGTTCACAAACCAAGAAACCAATTGACGCAGAAAAACTCATGACATTACTGAAGAACATTAGAGAGGACCAGCTGGAGCGCCTTCAACATGCCAAGAAACACCAGATTCTGGACATGTTTAAAACACCGAGACTGAGACGTTGGAGTTTCATTGTGTGTTACAACTGGTGGGTTAAATATAAATATTTCAATAAAGTTAGTCACCTGATCATGAAAAGCTACAAAGCTGAAACCAGCAAAGATTAAAATGGGTATATACATTTTACATGTACATGTTCCGACTGCATGTTAATTGATGATGGTCTTGAGATCTCTTTTGAGATGTTGAAAACCATCAAGAAGAAACTAATGCTCTATGTTCTGTCGTCACAGGTTTGTGGTAGCTCTGGTCTTTTATGCGTTGTTGTTGTTTGTCTCTCAACTTACTGGGAACATCTTCATAAACGTCATCTTAATGAATCTCGTTGATATACCAAGCATTTGTATCAGTTGGATAGCAGTTCTTAAGTAAGTATTGATAGCATTCGATTGAAAACTTTGGCCAAATTTTGATCGGTCGAAATTATTGCACCCAAATTATCAATTTATTTTTGTTTTTACATGTATTCAAAGGTTTGGTCGTCGTCTACCATTCTTTATGTGCAGTGTCCTGGCGGCCATCATGTTACTTTCCTTTCCTTTCATCCCAAAAAGTATGTGTCATTCAATTTATGTAAATTATGAAATGTGTATAATGCATTATGCATGCTGATTGGCTGGCTCCAGGCAAAAACTAAATCGTAAAAAAATAGTATAAATAGAGTATAACAAATATAAATGTAGAGCGGGCTTTTTCTCTTTGTACTGTGCCAAACGCTATAGGGCCACTCAACATATTTAATCAAATGGCATGCAAAGACTTCGTCTCGACTTCAAACGAAAAACCAAGTTTATGTGGGCAAAAACCCGGGATTTCAACATTCACAGTCGTCAGCTTACACAGTGGCGTAGCGAGGACCCAAGATCTAGGGGGGCACCTAGAATGAAAACTAATTACGGCAAAAATGTGGGGGAGGGGCAGGTGGCTGCCCCCTCCCTACGCCAGTGGTGGATACATACATCAAAGAAAAATAGGCTGGATCCGAAAATTTTACAGAGGGAGTCTGCACCCCATCGCTTCGCCACTGAGCTTACAGTTTGAAGATCATTGAATAATGAATAATGTTTCAAGACGAGGCGTTTAGGTCAACAATAGAGAAAGGCCCAGTACAAACGTCGATCTTCTCATGAGCCGAGCTCATTGAAAACAATGGATAAGGTGGTCTAGATTGCTACTCCAATGCATATCCATATATTACGCGTAATATTTGATTTGATTTCTTTTTTAGAATTTGCTTTGGTAACCACTGCTCTCGCCTTACTGGGGAGAACATTCATCGGTTCAAACTTCAATAACGTATACCTAATCACGTCAGAGCTTTATCCAACCGTGATAAGGTAAAAAATAATAATATTCAATGAGATATAAAGATATTCTTTCACTCTTATATATATATATAAGGTTGAAAGAATATCTTATATATCAGTATAAATTGTTAATATTTTGTTCGGCAGGAATATTGCAATCGGTACAGGTTCTATGACGGCTCGTTGTGGGGCGATTCTAGCTCCTTACTTGGTCATGATGGTAAGTTTTTTCGTTTTCGTTTTCGTTTTCGTTTTCGTTTTCGTTTTCGTTTTCGTTTTCGTTTTCGTTTTCGTTTTCGTTTTCGTTTTCGTTTTCGTTTTCGTTTTCGTTTTCGTTTTCGTTTTCGTTTTCGTTTTCGTTTTCGTTTTCGTTTTAGTACATGCTTTTAGTCTATATTAGTTTAGCATTTTCCCCACATTTTTTCAGGCTCAGCTTCCCGGACTGTCAATAACCTTTCCGATGTGTATTTTCGGTGGTCTTGCCATTGTCGCTGCCATCACTACATTGTTTCTACCAGAAACACTGTTTGCCAACATGCACCAATCAATCGAACAAACCGAGGAAGCCGTGCTTGATTACAGCGTACCTTGTTGTGGCAAACCGACTAACCGCACGGTTAAAGTGCATTATGCGGCTGAAAAAGAACCTCTTACTGAGAAGGATGCAGATGAAATGGTTGAGGCTGTTTCGACTGTCTAAATGATTTAAAATGCATGATTTGTTTTAAGCTTTAACGAGTTACGCATGTGACAATGCGTTAGCCTAGAGTACGCACGTACACTTCAACATGGTTCTTACCCAACCTTGAAAAGTCCTTAAATGTCACCATTTGTCTTGAAGTCCTTGAATCCGATTTTTCCTTAAAACGTCCTTGAATATTAATTTGAAAATAGCTGCGCGCGGAGCCAAAATTAGATTTTCAAATAATTTTCCTGGGGATAGATCTATGTATGGGAGATGTGCCCTCTTACTTCATACTCTCTAGCTCTAAGTAAAATGTATTTTCCTCTGAGTCCAGTATTTATAAATTCAGTAACTATAAAAACCAATACTATAACAAACAAACAAAAATAAATTAATGTTAAGGAGCCGTAGTTTTTAAAGCTCTTAATAATAATAATAATAATAATAATAATAATAATAATAATTTATTAGAAACTAACATTGTAGTCGATATACTAAAATACGTAAGGCTATATACAATACTAAGAAACGATAAAATGTATTGAAATATACTAGTCAATTAAATAAATGGATAAATAATGAGACATCAGATAATACACCCTTACTGTTCCACAGGCGACAAGATTTAGAGATGAAACTGTCCATACACCGAATGCCAATATGGCCGCCATTGACTTTAAGAAATAAAAACCTTATCTTAAAAAATAAGCACCACCGTCAGAAAGAGCAAACAGAAATATTTATTTTTGGAAAGTTTCATTGCTATAAATTGAATTCAAGGGAAGCTATTTGGAATCAAAATTACAGAGATTTGTATGTGTTCAGTGATCTGATTCCTTGCTAGCCTCGTTGTGGTGTTTTTCACGTTTTTAAATTTAGCTAAAATACTCATAGCTTCTCAAGAATTTAATATTTTTGTCTCAAACTTTCTAACTTTGTTGATGTCATTCTAATCTATAATTTTAATGTAGCGGTCAACTAAAATATGAATTTAAAAAATTATGATAATGAAGTAGCGGCCATACTGGCATTCGGTCAATGGCTCTATTTGTTCTCAACGATGGAAGTCTATTTATTCGGCCTCTTTCTTGTGATCTTGTGTAGTATTTGTTGGAATAGATATCAGGTAGAAGACTATGGAGGTTATGTCCGGGCTGTTGAATTTTGCAGAAGAATTATTAGTTATATTTTGACCATTAGTTTTGTCACTACCTGTCAGATAAAAACTGATAAGAATATTCTGATTTGGAGTAGGTGTTCCTGATCTCAAGTGTATGCCAGGGGTATGTCAGTGATCCTTCGTCACGACTACTGTATTCAATTACACCTTTATATCTGGCGTGTTAGAGCGAAAGGCTGCAGTCCACAAGGAGTATATGAACACAGAATTCAACAGACGCTGAAGGTAAGCCATGTGACTTTATCCTCTTTCCTTTTCTACCATGTTTTCCAAGTTAAAATTGAAGTCTACGCTTATAACTGTCTGCTCGCGCATTGTCATAGCTAGTACAAGACTTGTCACAAGTCGACATCTCTTGTCTCCCGAGGAGTTTTTATTGCCAGGATTTTAGCGAGTGCAGCGAGCGAGCCAGTAGAGATACACAGTGGGCGGCTGACTTTGCGAAAGTCTAAGTAAAGCTAGTACTTGGTATTCGGTAAAGGAAAGGTGACGAACTTATCTAGCTTCTAACTTAGGTAGATACTTTTCCTAACCTAAGTGTTTTATCTTCAAAACTTTGTTTTAAACTCACCGTGAGGCTGGTACGAAAGATAATCAAGAACTTAAGCAACTCGAAATCTAGAATGGGAACGTCAGTATCTGAACAAGAAAAGACAATATCGTTCTCGCCAGAATGCAATATTCAGCAATTGCACGTCGTTCACGTCTTAAGATCAAGAAGTAACACCTATTTCCAGATCTTCCTCTATCATTAAATTCAGTTTTGAAACCTCGGGTCTCCCGTCCCCGTCCTAGATTTCGAGTGTCTTAAGTTCCCTAATGTCGTGATAGGTAGATGCAATATGCCAGGCACGACACTGTGCGGCAATGCTTCTGAATCAGTACTAAGTCACGAACACGTATTTACCTACTAACAACACAAGAGTTTTCTATAGCTCAACTTTGGGATATTTTGTCAGACTCTTTACATCTCCAGGTTTCTTTGAACGTTTTAAAAAAGAATTTAAAGACATTTTGTTTGGAACTTCTTAATAGTAATAATAAATTTATTCAAATGCGCATTACAAATCAATGATAAAGTCAATAACCGAAAAGATTTCTTAAATGAAACTGTCTTAAGTTGAGATTGAAAAGACTGCTACGCGCTTAGGCCATAAAGCAGTGAAAAAAACTCGGTCCATAACTTACGGTACGGACCTCAAACTCGGTTAATAAGAGCTATTTATTAATTCTAATTAGAAGTTAAGAATTCCATTGTTATTGCGCCGTAAAATATAAGCAGAAGACTGCCATAAGGCCAATCAGATCTTGGTAATTGATAAAGCACTTACAAAAATAAAAAACGCAACAGGATTTTAAACTCAATTCCTTGGCTCACTGACAACCAGCCGTAAATACATAAGCTGAGAGGTGTAATACGACAGTACCCAGTAGGCATAGTAAAAATCACAAAAACAGAAGCATTCTGGACACTTTGAAGCTTATGAATCTGATATTTATATGGAGAACCAATCAGTAATCCAATCTACTCGAAATGCATGGACAAAGTCTCGGTGCTATCTAGATAAGTACTTCCTAATACGCTTAATATTATAATATTAAAAAAAGCAGTCATTATGGAAGGTTACTCTGCCAGAAAATGTTTTTTTCGGTCTCACATAATAGTCTAGACCCCTTTCACGTGACGTCAAAGCAGCTCAAAGAATTTCAATCTCCTGAGAATTAGAGACCTATTTTATCCTCCAAATTGAGCTACTTTGACGTGCAAGACCTATATACTCTAGGCGATTTTTCGCCATCTGTCGCCCGATTCTCTATTTTTACAGACTCCCAAGGCTGATATGCAGAATGGAAAAACAGCAAGAAAAGAAACGATACATCGAGTTTGATGCCGTTTTTGACATCGTCAACACATTTGGATTGTACCAAAAGATCCTTTACTTTTCTGTCAATTGCCTGAAGCTGCCTTTGGGAGTGCAGTTTGGGTTCCTTATCTTTGCATTTGGAACTCCACCATTCCATTGCACTACTGCTAACATCACTTGTCCCATAAAGAAATGCTGCGAGAACTGCACGTCTTACGCATTCAAAGACGTCTTTACCAGTACCGCTACAGAGGTAGGTTTTTCCCCGTCATTTCATGAATACGGATACAACTCAAACAAAGAATCTTATTCTCAAGAGGAGCACTTGGTCTGAAATGGAAAACGTTATGGTTTAGCCCAAAAGGGCGGCCATTGTTGGCATGGGTGGCGTAGTGGTTTACCGCTCGCCTCTCACCGCTGTAGTCCGAGTTCGAGCCCCGGCTCGGGTCAGATCATATGTGAGTTGAGTTTGTTTGTGTTGTTCTCTCCTGTGCCACGAGTGTATTCTCCGGGTACTCCGGTTTCCTCCCTTCGTAAAAATCAACATGTGAGTTGAGTTGTATGCATAGAATATATAATGTAGTGGTAGTGTGTGAGAGACAGTGGGCCAAATTGGAAACCAGTATTAAGTTACTGAATTTGAATCCAACTATAAAAAAGTGATTTATTTATTGTAGAGCTAATCCTCACTGCTTTAATGAAGTGACCGACTTGCATTCTTTCTTGCAGTGGAACCTGATTTGTGATCGAGCCTACATCGCGGCAGCTATTCAATCTAGCTTTTTTGGGGGAATGTTATTTGGTTCAGCAATTGGGGGCCTACTTTCTGACACTTTTGGAAGAAAAAAGTGCATGTCCATTAGCTGTTTCTTTATGGTGAGTTTGCCTGAGGCTTTGTCCAGCCATTACACTGATCTGGCTTTAGGGAAAACGTGAAGGGGCCTTAGAGTTCTCTCTTCCCCTATTTTTAACGTTTCATCAAACTTTATTTTTATTCTCTTTATTACAGGCCTCTGCTTCCCTCGGTTCAGCCTTTGCAGACTCGTATATTCTAATTTGTGTGTTACGTTTCGCCACTGGGTTTTCTCAAATATCCCTAATGGTATCCCAGTTCACCTTCTTAATTGAGCTTGTGGGGCCCAAGAAACGAACTATGGCTGCAAAAGCTGGGGGTTTCTTTTGGAAAATGGGAAGTTCATCGATTGTGATTATTGTCTATTTTTTACGAAACTGGCGTCACACTGTCATCGTTGGCAGTTTATTTGGTTTTTTATTTCCTTTGTTTTATAAGTAAGTAAGTAAGTAAGTAAGTATTAGAAGGTTTAGAAAAAACCTGGGTCGAGTTGACATTACAGTGCATTGTGGGACTGTTTTAGTGGATGAAATAAGCGCCATCTTGGAAACAAATTCCCTAAAACAGTCCTACAATGTGGAACTATGCGCTGCAAAGCCAACTTGACCAATTTTCTTCCTCAACTTTAGATTGGCTTATAGTTCAAAACCTTTTCCACGTTGCACCATTGGCGTAAAGAGAGTCATAGCTCAGTCAGGAGCGCGTGTGCGCATTTTGGTGCAACCTCAGTTTCCAGACTGACAGAAAAACAGAAATGAATAGGGGGATTACCCCTTGTCCCTTGCGTCCGAATTAACTGCCTTGAACCCTTTGCCTTTTTGCGTCATTATCATCTCTTATGGATGTTTTCTTTGTCTTTAGAGTCTTTCCCGAATCACCTCGTTGGCTTGTTGCTCATGGTCATTTGGAAGAAGCGCATGCCGTGCTGATGAAATGTGGTTCAAAAACCAAGAAACCAATTGACGCAGAAAAACTCATGACATTACTGAAGAACATTAGAGAGGACCAGCTGGATCGCCTTCAACATGCCAAGAAACACCAGATTCTGGACATGTTTAAAACACCAAGACTGAGACGTTGGAGTTTCATTGCGTGTTACAACTGGTGGGTTAAAGTGCATATAAGGGTTCGCCAGTTCGTATTTAATATGAAAATTCTGATCCTAGAAATCACATAGTCAATATTTTTTTTGGATTCTGTAGCGACCTTGGGAGCCTGGGACTAGTTTTTGGTGACGTCATTTACGGGACTCTTTCATTGAAAACACTTGAAATCTATATAGAAGATCACTAGCTTCCCTTCGATTTTCGATTTCCACTATTTTAGATAACGTTTTTGTAAGACTACGCTCGATTCTACTAGAAAAATCCCTTTAACTCTTGATCAGCAAGTCCCGCGAATGACGTCACACGAGCTAGGTACTATTCTCCTCTAACTGCTGTGCTAACTGGGTGCCCAAAACACGCATTTTTACCGACTTTGACCGTCAAAAAAATAATCAAATCGCAACAGAATCAAAAAAAAATTATTGATTATGTGATTTTTAGGGTCAGAACTTTCATATTAAACACAAACTGGCGAACCCTTATATGCACTTTAAATATAAATATTTCAATAAAGTTAGTCACCTGATAATGAAAAGCTAAAAAGCTGAAACAGGCAAAGATTAAAATGGGTATATACATTTTACATGTACATGTTCCGACCAGGGGTTTCAGTAGAAGGCGGCTACCGCCGGTCAATCGCCGGGTACTTAACTTTATACCGCCGGCTATTTTACGAATCAGTCTCAATAAATAAGAAGTAAAATTATTGGAAACAGACGCCTACATTTGAATCCCATCTGTCTACTTCAAATATTATTGAAACCCCTGCCGACTGCATGATAATTGATGATTGTCTTGAGATCTCTTAAATATCGTTGCGTTTTACCTCCTGTGAGCATCCTCAAGCTGCAGTTTGTATCAAAAAGCTTAACTTTTTCGATATAAAATGTTTCCCATGATACTCAGCGATCTCAGTTTTGTAGGTTTTTGGTTACAGTATTCTCGTTTTCTCGTTACGTCAACTGATGTTGGTGTATTAACAAAACATTTCTTATTAGTATCCATTGTTAAGACTGTGAGCATGGCCACATTGTCTTTGTCTCTTGGCTCTCTCAAGAATTGTTGAAAACCATCAATAAGAAACTAATGCTCTATGTTCTGTCGTCACAGGTTTGTGGTAGCTCTGGTGTTTTTTGCGTTGTTTTTGTTTGTCTCTCAACTTACTGGGAACATCTTCATAAACGTCATCTTAATGAATGTCGTTGATATACCAAGCATTTGTATCAGTTGGATAGCAGTTCTTAAGTAAGTATTGATAGCATTCGATTGAAAACTTTGACCAAATTTTGATCGGTCGAAATAACTGCACCCAAATTATCAAATTATTTTTGTTTGTATTCAAAGGTTTGGTCGTCGCCTACCATTCTTTATGTTCAATGTCCTGGCGGCCATCATGTTACTCTCCTTTCCTTTCATCCCAAAAAGTATGTGTCATTCAATACTCCCGTTTCGAGTTCTCTTTTACGCTGTGTTAGCCTCAAAACCGTGTAATATATTCTTTTATTCAGTAACAGCCCGTGGTAATTCAAAAGATCTGTGTGTAAAGAAGACAATAAAAATACTTTGAAATTTCACGAGTTTTATCTAAATTTCTGCATAATTTACGCACAATTGAGGCTAACACAGCGTAAAAGAGAACTCGAAACGGGAGTATTAATGTAAATTATGAAATATTTAAAATACATTATGCATGCTGATTGGCTGGCTCCAAAATTAAACCGTAAAAAAATTAGTATAAATAGAGTATAACAAATATAAATGTAGAGAGGGCTTTCTCTCTTTGTACTGTGCCAAACGCAATAGGGCCACTTAATATATTTCATCAAATGGCATGCAAAGACTTCGTCTCGACTTTAAACGAAAAACAAAGTTCTTGTGGGCAAAAACCCCGAATTACAACATCCACAGTCGTCAGCTTACACGGTGGCGTAGCGAGGACCCAAGATCTGGGGGGGGGGGGGGGGGGGGCACCTAGAATAAAAACTAATTAGGGCAAAAATTTGGGGGAGGGGCACGTGGCCGCCCCTTCCTACGCCAGTGGCATTGACATCATACATCAAAGAAAAATAGTCTTGATCCGAAAATTTTACAGGGGGAGTCTGCACCCCATCGCTTCGCCACTGAGCTTACAGTTTGAAGATCATTGAATAATGAATAATGTTTCAAGACGAGGCGTTTAGGTCAACAATAGAGAAAGGCCCAGTACAAACGTCGATCTTCTCATGAGCCGAACTCACTGAAAACAATGGATAAGGTGGTCTAGATTGCTACTCCAATGCATATCCATCTATTACGCGTAATATTTGATTAAATTTCTTTTTAGAATTTGCTTTGGTAACGACTTTTCTCGCCTTACTGGGAAAAGCATTCATGGGTGCAAACTTCGGTAACATATACTTAATCACGTCAGAGCTTTATCCAACCGTGATAAGGTAAAAAATAATAATATTCAATGAGATATAAAGATATTCTTTCAATCTTATATGTATATCCGTCTAAATTGTTAATATTTTGTTTGGCAGGAATATTGCAATCGGTACAGGTTCTATGACGGCTCGTTGTGGGGCGATTCTAGCTCCTTACTTGGTCATGATGGTAAGTGTGTTCATTCGTTCGTTCGTTCGTTCGTTCGTTCGTTCGTTCGTTCGTTCGTTCGTTCGTTCGTTCGTTCGTTCGTTCGTTCGTTCGTTCGTTCGTTCGTTCGTTCGTTCGTTCGTTCGTTCGTTCGTTCGTTCGTTCGTTCGTTCGTTCGTTCGTTCGTTCGTTCGTTCGTTCGTTCGTTCGTTCGTTCGTTCGTTCGTTCGTTCGTTCGTTCGTTCGTTCGTTCGTTCGTTCGTTCGTTCGTTCGTTCGTTCGTTCGTTCGTTCGTTCGTTCGTTCGTTCGTTCGTTCGTTCGTTCGTTCGTTCGTTCGTTCGTTCGTTCGTTCGTTCGTTCGTTCGTTCGTTCGTTCGTTCGTTCGTTCGTTCGTTCGTTCGTTCGTTCGTTCGTTCGTTCGTTCGTTCGTTCGTTCGTTCGTTCGTTCGTTCGTTCGTTCGTTCGTTCGTTCGTTCGTTCGTTCGTTCGTTCGTTCGTTCGTTCGTTCGTTCGTTTTGCTTTTAGTGTATATTAGTTTAGCATTTTTCCCACATTTTTTCAGGCTCAGCTTCCCGGACTGTCAATAACCTTTCCGATGTGTATTTTCGGTGGTCTTGCCATTGTCGCTGCCATCACTGCATTGTTTCTCCCAGAAACACTGTTTGCCAACATGCACCAATCAATCGAACAAACCGAGGAAGCCGTGCTTGATTACAGCGTACCTTGTTGTGGCAAACCGACTAGCCGCACGGTTAAAGTGCCTTATGCGGCCGAAAAAGAACCTCTTACTGAGAAGAATTCAAATGAAATGGTTGAGTCTGTTTCGACTGTCTAAATGATTTAAAATGCATGATTTGTGTTCAGCTGTATCGCGGAGTTAGGCATGCGCACGTAGGACTAGCGTCTCTTATGCAAGAATGCGTTAGGCTAGACTACACACACACTTCCTCATCATTGGGATAATCAAAGTTAAAACAGATATAGAATGGCAAAAGCTACTAAATTTGTTACTAACTTCTCTGTTTCTTTTCTTACATTAAGGTTCAAACACTTACGCGGTGAACAGAAAGCGCCAAGCAACCAATATAAGATTGGACGAGTAAAAGTGTAAACGCCAACAACACCATACAACACATACAAAATGCACGATACAGATAAGTTATAATTGATAAGATAATTCCCCAAAAAAAAATTTCTAAATTTTATATTTTTAAATGTAAAGCTTTAAATTTAATGTAACGTCTCCGCAGCTAAAACTCCTCTTTCGACAAATCAAGTTTTAAAGCCCAATTTATTATTGCTTTCGCAAAGGTAGAGAACCTTCTGGCTTACTAGAAATTAATTGTAATCAGTTTTTACAATATCCATTCGTTTTCATTATCCATTAGTATTATTGTAAATTAAAGAAAATATTAGTTTACTAGCATTATATTTGTAAGTCCATTAAACGCGATAGGTAATAACCCTGATTAGCTTTTAGGCCTTGTTAACACTAAATGAGGCGAGTTTAATTTAGGTCCATTTTTAAGACTATTATAGAGCATGTTTGGTGTACTCTGGTGGAGGTTCATCAGGAACTTGCTGCTGGGACGAACTTGCTTGTGGAGCAGCATAAGCTGGTTGAGAGGCCTGGTAACCAGAATGTGGAGCTTGATAATCAGATCCCGGTACTTGATAACCAGACTGTGGTGCTTGATAATCAGACTGTGGTGCTTGGTGACCAGGCTGTTGGACTGAGTAACCAGGCTGTTGGACTGAGTAACCAGGCTGTTGGACTGAGTAGCCAGGCTGTTGGACTGAGTAGCCAGGCTGTTGGACTGAGTAACCGTGTAATGTAGAGGTTGTCACTATAACAGGGCGTTGAACTATCACAGCACCAGGCTGAGCCTGCAGTGAGAAATTTTCATCATAGACATATGATTATCATGATGATCAGTATTATTATTAATAAACCATTATCAGTGAACACGCCGATAATCTCGATAACGAGTAGCAAGCAATTGATGTTTAGTACCTGTACGGAGCAGGTTCCCATACAGCCAATGATTGAGCCCGTAAATGTAACGATGCCACCGATAACGCTGAAGAGAACGATAGCCAGTAGTGATCCGATGATGGTATCCATTTTTGATTTGTCGCAGTACAAATCTTTGATTGGTGACCCTGTCAATTTCACAACGAAATACAGAATTAATTTTCAATCTGGGGAATGTCAAGGGAAATAGTAACGATCAAACCGGCACAGTTACTTAGCCTACTAAGTCGCCCGAGCCGCGCTGATGGGGTTCCTGTGGAGATTTTGAATTGAGAAGAGGAGGTCTGGGGAGGAGAACGAGGGGGGGGGGGGGGGGGGGGGAACGGGTAGATATTTGTTTCTATATAGCCCAAAATGAGAGGACTGGAATCTAAACCTTACCATAAACCTAACCAACCCTGGAATCGATTCCGGTCCTTTCTCCATGAAGCCGGGCAGTTTGAGCTATGCAAACAAGAGTTCACCAGAAAAGCGAGAAATGCAACCCCTCCTCTTCTCTTTCTTTTTCTTCGTCTCCAATCCCCTCACTCCATCATCTCAAAAGGAACCCCAATCAGCGGCTCGAGCGACGCTTACGAAGAGTTGACTGCGGAGGAGGCTATGAACATGCGCTTACTTACTAAATGTATAAGCATATTCATCAGAGCAGTAGCATGCATCATTTATCCTCTTACAGTACACCTTGGCTTTCCTTTCATTATCGGAGTAGCGTACCCCTGCAATAATACTCTGGATGAACAATGCCACAACTCCGAAGATGGTGAGGACGAGAAAACCAGTTATCTGACAAGAAACACATGTTATGAGGTATGTAGAAATTAATATAGAAGTAAGGCTATTGTCATGGTAACTCACCACTCCTCTGTGACGTTTCGACCACGTGACTATCCCTAAAACCCCAGTGATGAGGAGCTGCAATGAAGCGAAGTATGCAGAATATGCAGAATATATTGTCATTTGAAAAAACGTTGTCACTGACCGGCTCCGCGACTGAACCGAAACGGAGTATGGGTAGAAATCGCTGAAGCGTTTAATTATTCGCTTTGAAGTAGTTGTTTTTGCTTACTAATGAGATATTAACACAAGCAGCAACCCTTTCAACGTTTGTCTTCGGGTTTTGCGAAAGGAAGACAAAAGTCTATATGACTAATATTTAGTCAAAGATGTTTCCAATTTGGAAACTGTTAAAGTCATTAAAATGCTATTTCACTCACAGGCAGCCCAAACAATCCATTTTTAGCTATCGAGTAGGTTCACGTCCTCCATGGTAACCAGTCGTCCAATCAGATGGAGTTTGCAAAATAAGGCCCGGTTACGAAGTCAACGGTCGCTTCCGGTGTCCAACAACAACTGCTAACGCACGATCGAGAGGAAAATATGTAGCAGAAAATCGCTCAATATCTAGGGTTTCGTGAGGTTTAACTCGGAATCCATGAAAATATTGCTGGTTTCTGGACAGAAGGATCATTAATCTGTGGTGCTGCGGGGATTTTGGAAGCAAAGGATGGATTAAACATGATTTTCTAGGCCATCGAAGACAAGGGGTGCCTAGCCGGAGTAACCAGCCTTCCCATCTTTAAGTACTTGTGGGCAATCGTTTTTTAAAACCGCACTAAAACGGCCAAAAACCACCCAGAACGACACCAAATACCTTTAACAATAACATAGGACCAAGGTATGTTCAAATTTATTTCAACAAAAAATACGTATACGTTGTATATCGTCCCATACATTTACTGTAAAAATAGCTAAAAATGGATTGTTTGGGCTGCTTGTGTTTCACCAGCGAATTTTCGTACTGTAAGCCCGACGCATATTTAATCAGTGAAGAATTCAACCGCTTCAGTGATTTTTACCACGGTTAATGAGCATGTTGGAAGCCTGTTCGCGGTACTCACTTGCATGGCTTCCAGCACGTTTGTATGACTGATCCTTTCAGTTAGTCATGATCAGGAATTTGGTTTACCGAATTTCGTAATTGTAAAAATAGGAATTTTAGAGAAATTTTAATACGTGTCTTTTTAATCAATAAAAGAAATTTTTTATATTCAATTCATGGTTTTCAAAAAATTAAACCGAAAAAACTTAAGAATTACTGAAATTGATAATAAGGAGGGGGGAAGCTTAAAAATGAATATTCAGAGTTCTCAAACCGTCATCTACACAAAGCCGGTTCATTTATGCACAAGAAACCAAAATATATATTGTTTTTAATTGTTAATGCTTTATTATTTCATAACGTTAATAGTGTATGACGTAGAAAACAATCTGACATTGTTTATTTCGCTTATGCCTTAAAACGTATAAAGAAAATTTACTAAAACTGCTTAAAAAAGTTATAAGAATAATAGGTTTTGTATTTTCTTGAAACAGTCGGTCTTTTAGACACGGCTAATGAAAGATTTTATATTATTCACAGACTTACATACCAAAGCACCAGACCACAATCCATCCGCAGTAGATATATTGTTCCCTATCAGAACAAAGCCTGAAATTATACATCCAGTACCACAAATGAGTAAAAGAACACCACAAACTCCAGCTGCCACAGCTGTTTGTTTTGAAACCTCGTCGGTCATAACTCCAGAATTTCTTTTTCTTTCGAATTATAATTTATATACGTAATTATCAGTTTGCGGAACTTGAGTGAACTTGAAATTCAACTTGAACTAGTAGGGAACGATTGTTGTTCCGCTTACATATTGTGCTCATATGCTTCAACAGACATCTGAGCGATCTATGTTATTATCATATTCATTACTAATTCATTAGGGTGAGACCCAATGAAATCGCAAGACTGGGGTCACATGAGAACACTGTAAACCCCATACAGCTGAGCTATCGGATTTACTAAATACTAATTAGGCTATTAGTATCCAGCTTAAGGAGGATTAGATGGTTTCCCAGAGCCTTTTCAAAAGCTAGTCCCACTAACTTGATCAAAAACCCTGCACCTTGCTTTGTTAACCTCCGGCTCGTGATTGTATATTCCATACAACATTGCCACTTATATTGTATCTATTACATATAGTCAGGTCTGTTAGTAAAAAGATCGTGCACTTTTGACTACAAGCACAAAACTTGGCACAGATGCTCGTTTTCTAATTTGCATATATCTCTGCAACAAAAATAGGTATCAACAAACTGTAAACACCATGCTGATTTTTTTAAACGGCACTTTCGTCATCATCATAAGAATAGTATTAGATTTAAATCTTGAAAGACATTTCTTTCAATTTGCATATTTGGAAGCGGGAAAGCAAATCAGTACAATGCACGAGAAGAGCTGTACGTATGATGAAAAGCAATTTTATTAATGAATTAACATCCCATTTGTCTTTAAGTTTAACAAAACAAGCTTTTAAGGGACCGTTGATAACTTATGGGTTAAGGGAATTTTTTTTTTTTTTTGGGGAAGGGGGGCACCTATTATTTTCAATTACATTGGGGGGAGGCACAATTGAATATTAGGTTTGTAAAGTGGAGAAGTGAAAAAGGTGTTACTTAAAAATCTAGATTCCACATAGCCTGAATCCATGAATTATGAACAGTTCCTAGTTTGACATTTTTTTAAAACAGACATTTTACGCTAGGTGGGCTAAGCTTACCGCTAGTTATCATCTCTAGGTGAGCTAAGGTGAGCCCGTAATTAATTCGACCGCTGACCAGATTATCCTGTGTGTCTTTTTATGTGAGATTGGGCTCCCTGTTTCTTAAAGCAGATAAGCTGTTGCTTAATGTTTTTCTGTGTATTGTGGTGGAGGATAGGCAGGTGCGGGCTGAGGAGCATAACCAGGTTGTTGTTGAGGAGCTTAACCATGTTGTGCAGGGTAACCGTGCTGGGTAGTTGTTGTCATAAAAACAGGTTGCTGGACTACCACAGCAGCATGCTGACTCTATATATAAGGAAGAATAATTACTTTTGAAATCATTTTGTCGTCGTCGATCGTTGCCGACTTCTCCCTAGCCAGACACTAATATTTAAGGGTTATATAACAGACCCCAGACTCACTACCACTACATTTAATGTTCTAAGCGCACAACTCTCAACTAATATATATATATATATATATATATATATATATTTTTTTTTTTTTTTTTTTTTTTTGCAGGGATAAGAAACAGAGAATCCGGAGGAAAACCTTCGTGGCATCTCATCCGTTAAACTCACCAGTCACATACTTTTTTTATCATATTTTTATCATATATATAATTACCGGAAAATGTTCACTCAATCTATTCCTACTCACCAGACCCTAGAGATTCCTTAAGTTGCATGCTGCATGTTGCAAGTTGCTTACCAAGCTTGAATTGTATTATATTCATATGTTAACAATGTCAGCACAGAATAAAATATGCTGAAAAAAACTGTAGACAAAGTTTGGGAAAATTCCATATTGTTGTATAACTTTTACTGATTGAATTCACGTCGCCCATAATGCATTTCAGGCTTGATATGCAACACGCAACAAAACCCACGCCAACCTTTTTTGAAATCCCGGGGGAGGGGGAGTTGTATATAATAGTTATAAAATGAGTGGCTTACCATGGAATATCCCACAAGGCTTTTGTATTTTCTACCATACACATGATTCTTAGGCGAGAGTGTATACAAGAAAATACAAGTGACAAGTGGGATATTCCATGATGTGCCATGAGAAAGCATTGTATAATTATTTTATCCTAGATCATTGAAAATACACCCAGGCTGCAATGCCTGTTGGGAAGAAAGAGTAGAATACCTGAGGTTATGCACAACAAGTTCCCATGCAGCCAAAGATCGACCCAGCCAAGCAGACAATGGCTCCAACGACATTGAAGATGGTGATGGCCAGAAGCGAACTCGCCAGGTTTCCCCATTTGTCACAGAATGACTCTATTGAAAAGTTTTAATTAAAAATAATGATATGACAAATAATAAATATATCTCAACTCGATGGAAAGGAAACGGAACTCCAGTAGCTCAGTGGCAGAGCATCCGACTAGAGTGTCGTGGGTACGAATCCCATCTGGGGCTCAACCGACCCTCCGCACTCTAGTCGGATTCTCTGCCACTCAGCTACTGGAGACTCTATGGTGAGCAAGGGTTATCTGTGGGTTTTGATTTTTTCTGAGTTCCATTTCGTTTCCATCTAGTTGATCTACTATATATTCAAGAAATAATGTTGAATTTATTGGATATTAGAACTTCTTTCTCTTCTATACGTGATAATATCCTTTACTTACCGGTATACTTCACGATGTCATTGTTATATTTACAGACACATTCACTGTTAGACTTGTAACAATTTCCTGGATCAGCATACACTTTGAACACGGTGTACAACACTCCTGACGTAATACTCTGACCTGATGCAACAAAAATCATGAGGATAGTGACGACAAGGAAACCA
Source organism: Anthopleura xanthogrammica (assembly GCA_964019055.1). NCBI lineage: Eukaryota > Metazoa > Cnidaria > Anthozoa > Actiniaria > Actiniidae > Anthopleura > Anthopleura xanthogrammica. The sequence goes on along the minus strand of OZ025209.1, from coordinate 2,340,777 downwards.
ATGAGCTGCAAGATACAAGTAAGTAACACGTGTCAGAATCAATTATAGAGGTTTTGCATGATCACTGATGATGATGATGATGATGAAATTTTTATTTCCTGTCTCATGCCTAATATTCATGAGCTGAATCACCAAGTTTTCAATAGCATTCACTTTCCGGCTGACAACACATGGTGGTTAGTGTCCTTTGACCACCATTTGGAGCAGATAATGAGATTCAAATGTTCAAAGACTTTTATACAGGCCTTCACTCACCACTCCTTTGCTCCGTTTCCACCATGCGACGACTCCCAAAATCCCAGCCACCAGAAGCTGCAAAAAGACAAATTAATTAGTGAAACATACTGAGACCTCTTTCAGTGTTACCTTGAATGCAAGGCTAACAGGGACATCCAAAATAATTGATCGCACTTTTTCCGCGAGATTGTTAACTTTTAAGACTTGAGCGAAGGCCGCTCGAATTACAACGACAATCCTTTTCGCGCTAGTTTTTCGTATTGTTGGTATTCTCGGTATTTATCCTATCTGAATGGTATCATGAAATTGGCAAAATACTTCCAATAGAGCTGTTAAGTGTGACGTCAATCGTATGGAAAAACGACTTCCGGCTCCAAAACGAAATGCAGTTTTATAAAGATTTTTCTTACTTTTTCTTCATGACAGAATTTGTTATCCAAAGTTTCAGGTGGAAGATAAATCATTGAGAACATTTTTTGCTTTATTCTATCGATTTTCATGAGCAGTTGAACCCTGAAATACGTCACAACTTAACACTTCTATATGTTGCATCATTAGCATATTGGAAGTATAAACATTCTTGACAAATAGTTTTGAGACAAACAAACCGAAAGACAGACAGACAGACAGACATGAATACAAAGAAACAAAGGAGAAAAAAGAAAGAAAGATTGGTGTTTATGTTAAAACCTACTACCAAACCTGGCTTTGCAGTGGAAAGTTGAGTTTTGGTCGTCGTTCGTAATATAGTTGTAAAGTTTAAGCTTCTTCTTAGCCTGATATGAAAGCCATTTGTAATATATATTGGTCGTCTCTAATATCATGGCATTTATCATGTTCATGCATGCGTGATCATGAGTTCCTGTATGTGTTTGTTCGATTCTAGTTGACTATTTATTTGAGATTTAATTTTTTTTTTCAGGTTTCCAATAAATCATTTCACGGTTTCGTCCGCCATCTTCAATCAGGGCAAAACCGGCAAAATATATAGAGATTTGGATCACTTTGACTTCCTGTAACTCCGCTCAAGTTTGTCCGATTTTCAAAATTATAAACTTCGATAATCAGCAGGAATGTATAGCAGCTGTCAGACTGAAAATAAGGCCAATGCCATTTACGAATCAATCTTTTTTTTTTATAATTTCCATTACTCATGTGCCGATCGTTTGATTTGTAAAACAAAAATCTTATTTTAGTGGTTTGTAGCTTTCCAAAATCCATTGGTCATAAATAACAACAAACATATCTTTTCAAAAAAAGTTTAAATTTTGAAAATCCGACAAAATTGAGCGGAGTTACGGGAAGTCAAAGTGATCCAGATTTCTCAGTTTATATTTTGCCCTGATTCAACAGTGAAGAAAATGAAGGTAAGATTAAAGTGCACATAAGCTTTCTTCCCAATACCTTCAGTATTCTTACTTTGCACGTGACGTCATACCCGGCATGTTGGATGACTTTAACGAAAGATTTTTCAATGAATTATTTTGTCATATCATCCAACATGGCCACCATGTTTTTTCTCTGTTATTTTATTCTCTTGGGAATGATTGCAAACCATCATACTGAGTTAAATGGTAAAATATTCTTGATTTGAGTCATGCGTCTTTAAGTTATAAAGGTTTATACTTCATGACTGTGCAGTAGTTTTTCGAAAATATCTCGAGGTCTGGACATAAAACTCAAATGACAGCAAACCTTGATTTTCAAAATATTAAACGTTGATTTTCTAAGTATCATTCTACTTCTCGCTAGTAAAAGTACGAAATCATGATATGGGGCTCTCAAAACAAACAATGACCTAGCGATGCTAATTATGGCCCTATATCATAGTCAAAGATATGATTAATTACGGCTTCTTCGTATCATTTAAATGTTGATATCTGAGTGACTGAAATTGCCTGCCTTCTAACTGTTATATGGCTCAGTATGGATTAGCAGTGCTGACCTGAAACTAACGGAATTACCGATACGAACAGCGGAATCTTACAAAAACTGACTCAGTAAACCCTACGGCGATACCTTGTTGACAATACAGTAACATCGACAATGACGCACTGATTTTAATTAATATCTTTTATGCATTATTAAGAGTCGGGACAGTAGCGCGACGGAAAAATGTAGTTAAAATTATTTAGCAGCAAGAGTAAGTTTTGTATATTTAATAATTCCTCCAGATACATCACAACATTACATTTATTGGAAGTATAAACCTTGATATCTCCAAGATGCATCCGGCCTCAAATCATATGAAAATATTATACCATTCAAGTATTCAATTCTTGTAGAATCAATCAATACTGAAAATATTCAATTAGGGTTTATAGGCACTTTAAACACAAAATGTCACGACTAAGATCAACGACTAAGATCAGAACTCAATGACATACGAAAACTGAATAAAACCTTATTTCTGGAATTTTCAAAATTTTGTTTTGGACCCGCGGTTATTTTCCTGTTTTGGTGACGATGAGATCAAGGTGATGGAAGTATACACTGGACGAAAATGTCGGGCACAAAAATGATACGAGAATCAATTCTATATATATATAACCGTTTACACGTTAGACTTATTAATAGTAAATAACATCAATGAATCAACTAATGAAATTGGGCTGAATACTTACACCGACGCCAGACCATAAGCCATAGCCTCCGAAACCATTAATTCCGATCCAAACGAACCCTGAGATGGAGCTCGCGACACCGCAAACAATCAAGATGATGCCACATATCCCTGCTCCTTGAGCTGTTCCTTTTTCAATCTCCATGGCGACTTCTGTTAGACCTCACTTTAAATGCTTTTTGGGAGATTTAATCGAGTACGAAGTACAAAGAAAAGATAGCTTCACTGCTACGCCCAAGAGTATGAAACTGGTGTGGTGAAAAGATTTTGTCCGCTAAGCAAGTCATGGGGTTGAACAGTGCTACGTGAGTGGGCAGTGCTCCTGTCTTTTCTTTCTTGACTGACTGCGTTTCAGTGATTATACGGAACGAACCTGCACTCTACAATATCAATGTTTTATTATTAGATCATTATTCATATCTTTATATTTCTTATTTATCAAAGGTTCTTGTAGAATATCGTGTCGTCTTTAAGCAATATTTTAGCTGCTGATTAGTTTTTTCCAGCCATAATTAGTAGTCTAACTTATTGTTGTCATAATAAACAGACTCTGTAATGAAATTCAAATTATTAATGTTTACAGTGAAAAGTTTTATGCACAGCTGGGATGGTGAGTCTCAGCTGGAGTCCATGCATTCTTCAGTTTTGTTTGAAGCCTCCGCGAAAAATAAGTTCGATAAAACACTAACATAACATCAAACGTGTTTTCAGACCTTTACCCAGAGCTTTCTCTGCAAACTTTCGCAAAAATAATGTTTAAAAAGTACATACTGTAGTTTGAAAAAACGAAAAGACGACACTGCAGTGTAAGCAAAGGGTAAGTATCACATCTGAGGCTAATTTTAGCTCTGACCATATTTGGTAAAATAGCCAGCTTCTTGTATGCATTGGTGGTCAGCTGCCGTCATTAGGACGTCAAAGACCGCTGAAGCAAAACTTACTTAATCAGACTGTCTTTAATATTTGAGTAGAGCAGCTTCAAAGATTTGTCTGCTATTACTGGCAGCCAGTAGAATTTGTACACTTCGTATAATTTGCAAAGTAAATTTTTAATAGATTCTGTTAACGTTTTCCAACAAAGTTGCAAAGTTGGGGTAGCATGGGTGGCGTACGCTGCTAACGCGTCGCCTTTCACCACTGTGGTTCCAAAGGCTCGGGCATCTGGTTCGAGCCCTGCGGTCGCCATATGTGAATTGAGTTTGTTTGATGTGTTGTTCTCTCCTGTGCTACGAGGGTTTTCTCCGGGTACTCCGGTTTCCTCCCTCCGTAAAAATCAACATGTGAGTGAGCCTTGTGTGCATAAAATACTGAATGTAGTGGTAGTGTGTGTGTGAGTGAAAAGTGTCCCCTATTAGTGCGAAAGCGCTAGAACGACTAGACACTTAAATAAAGAGATTTATTTAGTTTTATTTAGTTTAGTTTAGTCATTGAAATGGAAATGTTTGTATTTTTTATTGGACAAATCTAAAAAATACTGAATGAAAGTTTCCCCACCATGTTTTAAAAGCTTGTGTTATGTTCCTGGCTGTTCATCTCCACTATAGTAGTCCCCTTATGAGTCTGCTTGGTCGACAGGTTCATTTCCGTGGAATTCGTGAGAGGGTTCTCGAAAGCGGGGTTATCGTGTTGATTGGAGCAGCTTGGCCGGATTTACTAAATACTAATTAGGCTATTAGTATCATCCAGCTTAAGGAGGATGGTTTCCCAGAGCCTTTTCAAAAGTTAGTCCCACTAACTTGATCAAAAACCCTGCACCTTGCTTTGTTAACCTCCAGCTTGTGATTGTATATTCCATACAACATTGCCACTTATATTGTATCTATTACATATAGTCAGATCTGTTAGTAAAAAGATCGTGCACTTTTGACTACAAGCACCAAACTTGGCACAGATGCTCGTTTTCCAATTTGCATATATCTCTGCAACAAAAATAGGTATCAACAAACTGTAAACACCATGCTGATTTTTTTTAACGGCACTTTCGTCATCATCATAAGAATAGTATTAGATTTAAATCTTGAAGGACATTACATTTCTTCGTTGAATCAGTGCACTTTAGATGATAATAAATAACAAAAGCTCCGACTCGGATTCCGATTCCATCGCTAGTGAAAATAAGACGACTGAAAGCGGGAAGGCAAATCAGTACAATGCAAGAGAAGAGCTGTACGTATGATGAAAAGCAATTTTATTAATGAATTAACATCCAATTTGTCCTTAAGTTTAACAAAACAAGCTTTTAAGGGACCGTTGATAATTTATGGGTTATGAGAATTATTTTTTGGGGGGTGGGGGGGGGGGGGGGCACCTATTATTTTCAATTACATTTTGGGGGAGGCACAATTGAATATTAGGTTTGTAAAGGGGAGAAGTGAAAAAGGTGTTACTTAAAAATCTAGATTCCACATAGCCCTCCCCCTGAATCCATGAATTATGAACAGTTCCTAGTTTGACATTCTTTTAAAACAAACATTTTACGCTAGGTGAGCTAAGGTGAGCCCGTAATTAATCCGACCGCTGACCAGATTACCCTGTGTGTCTTTTTATGTGAGATTGTGCTCCTTGTTTCTTAAAGCAGATAAGCTGTTGCTTAATGTTTTTCTGTGTATTGTGGTGGAGGATAGGCAGCTGCGGGCTGAGGAGCATAACCAGGTTGTTGTTGAGGAGCATAACCAGGTTGTTGTTGAGGAGCATAACCAGGTTGTTGTTGAGGAGCATACCCAGGTTGTTGTTGAGGAGCATAACCATGTTGTTGGGCAGGGTAACCGTGCTGGGTAGTTGTTGTCATAAAAACAGGTTGCTGGACTACCACAGCACCGGACTGACTCTATATATAAGGAAGAATAATTACTTTTGAAATCATTTTGTCGTCGTCGATCGTTGCCGACTTCTCCCTAGCCAGACACTAATATTTAAGGGTTATATGACAGACCCCAGACTCACTACCACTACATTTAATGTTCTAAGCGCACAACTCTCAACTAATATAATTTTTTTTTTTTGCAGGGATAAGAACCAGAGAATCCGGAGAAAAACCCTCGTGGCATCTCATCCGTTAAACTCACCAGTCACATACTTTTATCATATATATAATTACCGGAAAATGTTCACTCAATCTATTCCTACTCACCAGACCCTAGAGATTCCTTAAGTTGCATGCTGCATGTTGCAAGTTGCTTACCAAGCTTGAATTGTATTATATTCATATGTAAACAATGTCAGCACAGAATAAAATATGCTGAAAAAAACTGTAGACAAAGTTTGGGAAAATTCCATATTGTTGTATAACTTTCACTGATTGAATTCACGTCGCCCATAATGCATTTCAGGCTTGGTATGCAACAAGCATGCAACAAAACCCACGCCAACCTTTTTTGAAATCCCGGGGGAGGGGGAGTTGTATATAATAGTTATAAAATGAGTGGCTTACCATGGAATATCCCACAAGGCTTTTGTATTTTCTACCATACACATGATTCTTAGGCGAGAGTGTATACAAGAAAATACGAGTGACAAGTGGGATATTTCATGATGTGCCATGAGAAAGCATTGTATAACTAAAGAGTAGAATACCTGAGTTGATGCACAACAAGTTCCCATGCAGCCAAAGATCGACCCAGCCAAGCAGACAATGGCTCCAACGACATTAAAGATGGTGATGGCCAGAAGCGAATTCACTAGGTCTTCATATTTGTCACAGAATGATTCTATTGAAAAGTTTTAATTAAAAATAATGATATGACAAATAATAAATATATACTATATCAACTCGATGGAATCTGGTCAAAACCCACAGATAACCCTTGCTAACCATAGAGTCTCCAGTAGCTCAGTGGCAGAGCATCCGACTAAAGTGCGGAGGGTCGTGGGCCCCACGGTGTAAATCCCATCTGGGGCTCAACCGACCCTCCGCACTCTAGTCGGATGCTCTGCCACTGAGCTACTGGAGACTATGGTGAGTAAGGGTACCTGTGGGTTTTGACCAGATTTTTTCTGAGTTCCATTTGGTTTCCATCGAGTTGATCTACTTACTATATGTTCAAGAAATAATGTTGAATTTATTGTAAATTAGAACTTCTTTCTCTTCTATACTTGATAATATATATCCTTTACTTACCGGGATACGTATTTTTTTGGTAGTTATGTCTACATTGACATTGACCGTAAGACTTGTAACAACTTCCTGGATCAGCATACACTTTGTACACGGTGTACAACACTCCTGATGTAATACTCTGACCTGATGCAACAAAAATCATGAGGATAGTGACGACAAGAAAACCAATGAGCTGCAACATACAAGTAAGTAACACGTGTCAGAACAAGAGAGCATAAATAAGAGAGGGAAACTTCTTAATACCGCGCGCGCCATGTGAATTCCCGTTTCGGGGCTATTTTGATGATGATGATGATACCCGATTGTCAGTTAACTACTAATTAATTTTACAAGCGCTGGCCATAATGTTTAACCAAAATAACAGAAATGTCAGTTAACTGTAAACCCCATTGACACCCTCATAATAATGATGATGATAATGATAATAATAATGATGATGATGGTGATGATAAAAATAATGACGATTATGATGATTATCATCATCATATATCATCATCATCATCACCATCATCATCACCAACATCATCACAATCATCATCATCATCACAATCATCATCATCATTATCATCATCTTTATTTTATGTAGGTAAAGTCACGTGCTCGAGGCCATCTTAGCCGGATAGCAGAACAATAAAGTCTCTCTCTGGCGAATATAATTATTTTTCATGTAAAACGACTGTATTGTTAGTATAGGCGTTTTTTGAGCTTTGAAACTTATTATTGAGAGGCAGGGGATCGAAATTTGTTTTGCAAGATGAAAAACTCAGCTAGTTGAAACATATAATTTACATCTCTGATTGCATTGTTCCTGCCATCCAGCATCCAACATTTATTTCCTGTCTCATGCCTAATATTCATGAGCTGAATCACCAAGTTTTCAATAGCATTCACTTTCCGGCTGACAACACATGGTGGTTAGTGTCCTTTGACCACCATTTGGAGCAGATAATGAGATTCAAATGTTCAAAGACTTTTATACAGGCCTTCACTCACCACTCCTTTGCTCCGTTTCCACCATGCGACGACTCCCAAAATCCCAGCCACCAGAAGCTGCAAAAAGACAAATTAATTAGTGAAACATACTGAGACCTCTTTCAGTGTTACCTTGAATGCAAGGCTAACAGGGACATCCAAAATAATTCATCGCACTTTTTCCGCGAGATTGTTAACTTTTAAGACTTGAGCGAAGGCCGCTCGAATTACAACGACAATCCTTTTCGCGCTAGTTTTTCGTATAGTTGGTATTCTCGGTATTTATCCTATCTGAATGGTATCATGAAATTTAATTGGCAAAATACTTCCAATAGAGCTGTTAAGTGTGACGTCAATCGTATGGAAAAACGACTTCCGGGTCCAAAACGAAATGCAGTTTTATAAAGATTTTTCTTACTTTTTCTTCATGACAGGATTTGTTATCCAAAGTTTCAGGTGGAAGATAAATCATTGAGAACATTTTTTGCTTTATTCTATCGATTTTCATGAGCAGTTGAACCCGGAAATACGTCACAACTTAACACTTCTATATGTTGCATCATTAGCATATTGGAAGTATAAACATTCTTGACAAATAGTTTTGAGACAAACAAACCGAAAGACAGACAGACAGACAGACATGAATACAAAGAAACAAAGGAGAAAAAAGAAAGAAAGATTGGTGTTTATGTTAAAACCTACTACCAAACCTGGCTTTGCAGTGGAAAGTTGAATTTTGGTCGTTGTTCGTGATTTAGTTGTACAGTTTAAGCTGTTTCTTAGCCTGATATGAAAGCCATTTTTAATATATATTGGTCGTCTCTAATATCATGGCAATTTATCATGTTCATGCATGCGTGATCATGAGTTTCTGTATGTGTTTGTATGCGATTCTAGTTGACTATTTATTTGAGATTTAATTTTTTTTTTTTTTTTCAGGTTTCCAATAAATCATTTCACGGTTTCGTCCGCCATCTTGAATCAGGGCAAAACCGGCAAAATATATAGAGATTTGGATCACTTTGACTTCCTGTAACTCCGCTCAAGTTTGTCCGATTTTCAAAATTATAAACTTCGATAATCAGCAGGAATGTATAGCAGCTGTCAGACTGAAAATCAGGCCAATGCCATTTACGAATCAATCTTTTTTTTTTCCTATAATTTCCATTATTCGTGTGCCGATCGTTTGATTTGTAAAACAAAAATCTTATTTTAGTGGTTTGTAGAAAAGTTTAAATTTTGAAAATCCGACAAAATTGAGCGGAGTTACGGGAAGTCAAAGTGATCCAGATTTCTCAGTTTATATTTTGCCCTGATTCAAGGTGGCGGACGAAACCGTAAAATGGCTTATTATTCGTAGCATGCGCAGGAATGGTCGTATTTCACCCAACTTTTATTTCTGATGTTACTCTCATGACTGCTGAAAGGACAACATCAATAATTAAAATAGTAAGTACTATTTTGTAATGATTTGCAGCAGCTGACCAACAGTGAAGAAAATGAAGGTAAGATTAAAGTGCACATAAGCTTTCTTCCCAATACCTTCAGCATTCTTACTTTGCACGTGACGTCATACCCGGCATGTTGGATGACTTTAACGAAAGATTTTTCAATGAATTATTTTGTCATATCATCCAACATGGCCACCATGTTTTTTCTCTGTTATTTTATTCTCTTGGGAATGATTGCAAACCATCATACTGAGTTAAATGGTAAAATATTCTTGATTTGAGTCATGCGTCTTTAAGTTATAAAGGTTTATACTTCATGACTGTGCAGTAGTTTTTCGAAAATATCTCGAGGTCTGGACATAAAACTCAAATGACAGCAAACCTTGATTTTCAAAATATTAAATGTTGATTTTCTAAGTATCATTCTACTCTTCGCTAGTAAAAGTACGAAATCATGATATGGGGCTCTCAAAACAAACAATGACCTAGCGATGCTAATTATGGCCCTATATCATAGTCAAAGATATGATTAATTACGGCTTCTTCGTATCATTTAAATGTTGATATCTGAGTGACTGAAATTGCCTGCCTTCTAACTGTTATATGGCTCAGTATGGATTAGCAGTGCTGACCTGAAACTAACGGAATTACCGATACGAACGGCGGAATCTTAAACAAACTAACTCAGTAAACCCTACGGCGATACCTTGTTGACAATAGAGTACCGAAGTGTGACGTCACGAAAAGAATTAAGCACCAAGCCGAACATACTAGTGATTTGTATGGGGAAATTATATATTCAAAACGCCATATCTCCATTGCTTTTTAACTAATTCCCATAAAATTTGGCGTGTTAACATCTTTCTTGATGTTCTATCGAAATTGAAGATCTAAATTATAATACAGTCGAAAATCATTTTTATGACGGTACTCTATACAATGATATCAGCAATGACGCACTGATTTTAATTAATATCTTTTATGCATTAAGAGTCGGGACAGTAGCGCGACGGAAAAATGTAGTTAAAATTATTTAGCAGCAAGAGTAAGTTTTGTATATTTAATAATTCCTCCAGATACATCACAACATTAACATATTGGAAGTATAAACCTTGATATCTCCAAGATGCATCCGGCCTCAAATCATATGAAAATATTATACCATTCAAGTATTCAATTCTTGTAGAATCAATCAATACTGAAAATATTCAATTAGGGTTTATAGGCACTTTAAACACAAAATGTCACGACTAAGATCAACGACTAAGATCAGAACTCAATGACATACGAAAACTGAATAAAACCTTATTTCTGGAATTTTCAAAGTTTTTTTGGACCCGCGGTTTTTTTCCTGTTTTGGTGACGATGAAATCAAGGTGATGGAAGTATACACTGGATGAAAATGTCGGGCACAAAAATGATACGAGAATCAATTCTATATATATATAACCGTTTACACGTTAGACTTATTAATAGTAAATAACATCAATGAATCAACTAATGAAATTGGGCTGAATACTTACACCGACGCCAGACCATAAGCCATAGCCTCCGAAACCATTAATTCCGATCCAAACGAACCCTGAGATGGAGCTCGCGACACCGCAAACAATCAAGATGATGCCACATATCCCTGCTCCTTGAGCTGTTCCTTTTTCAATCTCCATGGCGACTTCTGTTAGACCTCACTTTAAATGCTTTTTGGGAGATTTAATCGAGTACGAAGTACAAAGAAAAGATAGCTTCACTGCTACGCCCAAGAGTATGAAACTGGTGTGGTGAAAAGATTTTGTCCGCTAAGCAAGTCATGGGGTTGAACAGTGCTACGTGAGTGGGCAGTGCTCCTGTCTTTTCTTTCTTGACTGACTGCGTTTCAGTGATTATACGGAACGAACCTGCACTCTACAATATCAATGTTTTATTATTAGATCATTATTCATATCTTTATATTTCTTATTTATCAAAGGTTCTTGTAGAATATCGTGTCGTCTTTAAGCAATATTTTAGTTGCTGATTAGGTTTTTTTCAGCCATAATTAATAGTCTAACTTATTGTTGTCATAATAAACAGACTCTGTAATGAAATTCAAATTATTAATGTTTACAGTGAAACTGATTTTTATGCACAGCTGGGATGGTGAGTCTCAGCTGGAGTACATGCATTCTTTCAGTTTTGTTTGAAGCCTCCGCGAAAAATAATTTCGATAAAACACTAACATAACTCAACCGTGTTTTCAGACCTTTACCCAGAGCTTTCTCTGTAAACTTTCGTAAAAATAATGTTCAAAAAGTACATACTGTAGTTTGAAAAAACGAAAAGACGACACTGTAGTGTAAGCAAAGGGTAAGTATCACATCTGAGGCTAATTTTAGCTTTGACCATATTTGGTAAAATAGCCAGCTTCTTGTATGCATTGGTGGTCAGCTGCCGTCATTAGGACGTCAAAGACCGCTGAAGCAAAACTTACTTAATCAGACTGTCTTTAATATTTGAGTAGAGCAACTGCAAAGCTTTGTCTGCTATTCCTGGCAGCCAGTAGAATTTGTACACTTCGTATAATTTGCAAAGTAAATTTTTAATAGATTCTGTTAACGTTTTCCAACAAAGTTGCAAGGTCAACACTCGTTCGCCGAAAGGACCTTCATTGTATTATATAATACAATAGAACGAGGCATAGATCTATTGTGATACTGCCTCATTCTATTGTTTTATAAGACAATGAAGGTCCTTTCGGCCGATGTGACGAGTGTTGACCCAGTTGACCAAGTTGCAATGTTTGTTCTCCACGTCCGCTATCTTTGATCACGAAAAGATGCCGACATGCTACCGAAGGGTTTCGTAAAGTTTTCGTAAATTATCGGCGTGAGTTGATGTGTCGTGGGTTGAGTGTATATAGTGGTCATTGAAAAAATGCTAAGTCATTGAAATGGAAATGTATGTATTTTTTATTGGACAAATCTAAAAAATACTGCAGAATGAATTTTGATCAGTTTTTATGAAAACATTCATGTGCATTGAATATATATTTATGTTGAATGCATAAAATTCTATATTAAACATATGCTACATGTGGACGACCATATACTCTCATCTAAGACCACATTTCCTTGAGTATCGTTTCTTTGTTTAACGATTTTGCATGAGAAGACACATGAATATGGATACAACTCAAACAAAGGATCTTATTTTCAAGAGAATGACATGTAGTCTGAAATGAGAAAACAATTCCTCCAAGCTATAAAATGATCTATTTACAAGCTACGTTAGATTTTTAGTCTCATACCACTAATTGAAAACTTTGCTTTTTTATATTCACATTATTATTCTTTTCCTCACTGCCTCCATCAAACGGTTCTCTGTTCTTGCTTCCAGCTCAACACGATGACGACCCCACACCAGCTAGTATCACTAAGAAATCCTAGTTAAAGGATGGAACCTAAACAGTTTTTCCATCATGTTTTAAAAGCTTGTGTTATGTTCCTTGCTGTTCATCTCCACTATAGTGGTCCCCTTATCAGTCTGCTTGGTCGACAGGTTCATTTCCGTGGAATTCGTGAGAGGGTTCTCGAAAGCGGGGTTATCGTGTTGATCGGAGCAGCTTGGCTGGTTTGTGTGATCTTTGGTTACGTCATCATTATTTATATTCGTGTTGTTTGGATGATCCGGCCCAAAGATTTGCTGCCAGCCCTTCATGAATGTGTAGAGAGATAGGGCTAGTAGTATGAAGAGAGCAGCGACTGAGCAGGATAATCCAGCAATGTTTGCTTCGTCCATAGCAACTGATAATGAAAAAAGATGGGGAAAAACAACAATGTTATATTTTGATACGAAACATAAATATCCTGTCATGGTCATTTGTTCCGGGCCAAGGGATTTCAAGCTTAGAATTTACTAGTTCAAACAATCGTACTTAATCTCTTCCCAAAAACCTTGGAGCTTCATGTTACCCAGGGGGTTATTGCACAGCATTCCCAAGATGGTCAGGCTTGAATCATTTGGAAAGCATTGAAATTTAGATGATATATTTTGGCAGTAAAAAAAGCATTTGAAGCCCAAGAGAGAACGCTTGCTTTCTTTGCAATCTGCATGTTTTTACTGCATAATACTGCAATATTAGAAGATCAGTTAAAAAAAGTTTATATGAGGGAATGTAACCAAATGAGGAAATGTTACTGCAAGCTTTGGAAATCAGGTTGCCACGCAACCCCGAGTATTTTTCTTGCCAGTTCCTGGAGCATATGGCTCCGAAATCAGACCCAGAAGTGACCATTTTATTGGCCCGCTTACAAAGACAGGAGCTCGTGCAGTTTTTAAACTGTAAAATAGATGGAATTACGACAAGGAAAATTAGGGAGAATAAAATCTCATGGCTGGAGAGGAAGAGGAAGAAGTTTGGTTTCGTACAATAAAAAGTCTCATGAACAAAGCCAATTAACTGATGAATCGAACTGTCAGAAGGGTCACTTCATATTTATCCTTGTCGGCATCATCTTTTGCTAGCTAGACTCCTGAGTAAACAAAAAGTCTAACAACACATGAAAAAAATTCGCACAAGTCAAGATAGCTAAGCTGCTAACCACGCCGCGTAAATGCTCTAAGCTGAAGAATGACAATTTATTACCGCCTTTGCAGCTCAAGGCCGATGATTTTACTTCGAGTTGGAGCGAAAATTATACGTCAACTGTTTTGTATAAACATTATATATGCTAGCTTTTATTTGCTGTAACTGACGACGACTTGAGGACGGTCTTAAGAGCGAATGATTGACGAGTGAATATTGAAAATACGACAGCAATTCACAAAAAGGTTGTTAAAAACACACAAAAAGAAGCCAAAGATAAGACTGAAGTGTCACTGGCGCTGGCCGGGAGCCCAGAGTTAATGGCTCTTTGGCTAGCATCCGGTTTACGGGACATTAACCATATCTAGTCACATAGTCACTAACTATCTCTCGTCGTATAAGACTAGCAACCATAAATTCGCACTGGTTTTTAAGAGTTTCAGCAGAAAACTGCAGATCAAAGCTATGCATTTCACCCCCGTTTGATTTCATAGAATAATTCGTGGTTGAGTGAACGGTTTTTACTCGGATCATAACGTCCCAAACAATAACATGTCCCCTGACGAATAATGCTTCTTGTTACGTACATGAATCAATAATCAATAATCAATATAATCAACTGAGAGTGGGTTTACCTTATTTTTAAGCTACGCTGCTTATATATTTTTTTGTTTTCCAGCAAGACTTGGAGTAGTACGAGTGCCTTCCGTACACTAACCTTGGCTGGCAGACTAATGAAATAGCAAGCTATTGAGTAACCAGGTCAGCAAACAGACGTTCTGGAAACTCAATATTTCGTCAAGCGTCAGTGAATATGGATAAGTAAATACAGGAATGGCAGAGGTTACAAGGACTGAGGACCGTGCATTTTAGGAATGGATCTTGGGAACTCAAGCGAATGGTCATCGGTCCTGCAAGCGATCTTGAATATTTCGGATCTCGGACGGACTGACCTAAGCTTCCAAAGAAAAATTATTTTCCGTTCTGTTGAGGTTAGTAGAAATGGTTTGAAAATTCTTACCCTTGTACCATTGACCTGTTGACCTGATACGGTAGCCATCTTAAACTGATTATGGGATGCTGAGGGGGCAAACGTGGAAATATTTATAAAGCATAGAGTGGCAGGGTTACTTTCTCAAATAATTTTACGCTCTCGTATTTCACATATTTCTCAAGCTACCAGCAAATTCAATTGGTTTTTAGATGTGCTTCTCATTGGATAACGTTAAATTATATAAAAAGACACCTTGACAGCTGTGCATACTATGAATATTCCAATAATTGCCCCCTTACATGATTACGTGAGATTTAGGGAACTGATCCAGTTTCCTTCCTTGTCCATTCCATTTTTCCAGCAGAGCTTTCCCTTATAATCATCTGTGATTCTCGTTACCCTCGGGGACGTGGTATCGGGTTATAAGTCAATTGATGCGTAATTTCCTTGACAACCGGACATCCTGGATCCCAAGAACTTTGCATTTCAACAGTGAGTCGTTTTGATGAAAAAGAATTGCCGAAATCAGACCAAAAAATTAATTAGAACTGTTAGAAATTTGCTATAGCATTTTGTTACTGAAGATAACGGTTATTCAATCCTGCAGTATCACAAGCAATTCTCAAAAATGTCAAATACCTTTGTCACTCTACACACTGGCACAAAGAAGTCAACTTATATCGAGCACAAAGAAGTCACACTGAGAGCGTTAATATTTAACAAATGATAACTTCTAACCGAGTTGACCGGCTTTGCCTGATTTCGAACCGAGAGAGGCTGGGATTTGAATACCACATCATTGCAACTCTATCTGTGACTTTCAAAACATATGCCACATATTGCCATAACTCGATCTCTCGTATATACACTGTATATTGAGCGTGGAATGGAGTTTGCTGATTCAACACGCGAAGAAAAACTGAGCGTCCGCGCGACTTGCTTTTTAGGAAAATGACGTCACCTGTAGGAATCGTAGAAATCCTACAACCCATATATGGAAGCGCAAAAGAAGAGAGTAATATTATTTGATCTCGAGATGTGTCCGATCTTTAGAATACTTTCTATACAACCAATATAAACCACCTTTCCACAAATGAAATAAGGTGTGACTTTGCCGACTGGTAAGCAATCAATATGTCTTTAAAAAATATAATTTACCATGGACCTTTGAAGTTAATGAAATATGACATCACTTTTAGTATGCGAGATTTACAATGACGACTGACTTCCTATATACTATGTTTAAGTTCTTTCTTAAGGTTAGATGTTGCCCTTACGAAAGTAGGACATTTTTTATAAAATTCAAAAATATTTAGTAAACGACTTGGAGAATCTTTGGGTGGGGCAATAGACCCCAATTGAGGCTACTGGGTACCTCTTAACTTAAAATGTTTAATTTCAGTACAAGTTTGCTTTAAATTTAAAGTTCAGTATATTTTCCTCCAACCAAACTCTCAATGGGTTTCGATGATATGTTATCTAATTCCTGTGTTAATAAAGCACTAGGTATATTTTGTTGATCCTGCTTTGATCTCTTATCCATCACATCAGGGGAGTTTTCTACAGGTGTATAGTTGACCTGCCCTTGTTTACCGCATCCGTTCATCTTTGGCATCAAATCGATGTCAGGAAGAGAGAAACTTCTCCTCCATGCGCGTAAAGGATCTGTTGAATAATTCAAAGTCTTTCCACATTCAGGGCAGGAGTTGATGATACTTGATTTCGAGTGCTCTTTATTCTTTGTTAGAGGGAATAGGAATTTCCTTTTCCACTTATCGCCGCAATCTTTCTTTTTAGTGCATGTTGTACACTTGTTATTGGCATTCAAATTGCCGTTTTTAATTTGGAGTTCACTTTCAGTCCTGGTTAATAAAGGGTTTGACTGATTACTTTTCTTTTCGTTTGGCTGTGGTTTTGCGTCCATTGTTGGTTTACACAGCGGGTAGGACGATTCGTTAATTTCGTTGTCACCGAGGTCTTGATTAGAGTCGTTCTCGGCCTTGTTGTTTTCTTTTCTTGTGTCGTCATTATTCTTCACCTCCTTTCTTGAGAAAAAAATGTAATATATTATTACTTTGTAATTTTTTTTTGTGGCAACTAATTTGTTCCCGGTTACTTTCTTTTTAGGGGGAGGGGAGGGGAGGGGAGGGGAGGGGACGAATAAGTGTATTACTCTAGAACAGGCGACTAAAAATAAAAAGTTAAGGAAAAAGGAAAGAAGATAGGACAAGACAATTAATAGCAGAGAGAGTAGAGGAACAGAAGTGAGTACAAAGATATGGAAGAGGAAAGAAGAGAAGAGAAGAATATGGACACGAAATTAAAGTAAAAACCTTCAAATTTTATCGAACTCTGAAACAACCTCTGGAATGAGTCAGTCAAAGCCAGTACCTGGCTAACTCACAGATCGAGTTGCAATTGAGCTGGTTAGGTTTTGCGGAGGGACGAAAACCGGCTAATTCGGTGGAGAAAATCCTCCTATAAGAGAGACTAAGGTGTTTTTGCAACTTACATTGCTTTTGGTCTTTTTCTGTCTGTAGATTCATCGTCGTCGTCGTCTTGTTCTCTTGAGTATTCTTGTTCTTTCTGTCGTAGTTTTTCGTTGGCTGATTTGAGTGCGTATTTTGCTGCTTTGAGTTCTTTTCTCATGTGCATCAATACCTTATCGACCTGATCAATTAATTTTATCAAATTAGCTCAATGTATTACAAATATTGTGTTTGATAGAGAATAGGTAAACTTCAGTTTTGCCCTGAAACAACCAAATCGACGCCTTTTCGTAATAAGCGAACCATTTTCACAAAAGCTCTTCATAAGCTGGTTTGTTTCATCAGCCAATCGATCGCTGGTTGGCACAAGAATGACAGGCTAACGTCACATTAAGTATCGCTATAGATGCACCTTAGTTTGCTCAACAAGCTCAATAGAATTGAATATGATGCTTGTCATGATGGTGCTATAACTACCTAAATGTCTTGACTTACCTCTGCTTTATACGCGGGCTGTCCATCTTTGCCATACACCAGGGACTGGGGTCGATTACTGTCAGCCAACAACGACATGCGGTTGCTATAGTTACCATCCACATGATCATCACTGCTGCTGACGGAAAACAAAGTTACTAATTGATCGATTTGAGAATTCATTTTGAAATCATTAAGCTCTATATATGTATAAGGTTCAAGTGAAGGATGAATGCTAGAAACTAAACATTACGCCGATATACTGTAAGACGGTGGCAAGCGACACTGCACCCGAGACCATCCCTCTGGGTCAGCCCCGAGGGTTGTCCAATACACACGACCTGATACGAGTGGTGAATTTGCTTCACGACTCGTACAGGTCGTGAATATAATTAGTATGCATAAAACGAGCATATTAATTTATTATGTCATATGATGAATAAATGAATAATTAAGAGACTTAGTTATTTTCAAAGTTAAAAAATAGGCAAGCTCAGAGGGGGGCTAAAACTTGTACCACTCGTACCACTCGTACGACTCGTAAGAACCATTTACCACCCGTGCATATCATTATCCACTGGTACAGGTGGTGAAAATAGTATGTGGGAACCCTGTGGTATAGCCTGAATAAATTATGGACTTAGTATTTTGGCATGCTCACAGGGGCCCTAAAAACTCGTACCACTCGTACCACTCGTACGACTCGTAAGAACCATTTACGACCCGTGCATATCATTATCCACTGGTACAGGTGGTGAAAATAGTATGTGGGAACCCTGTGGTATAGCCTGAATAAATTATGGACTTAGTATTTTGGCATGCTCACAGGGGCCCTAAAAACTCAACCACTCGTACCACTCGTACCACTCGTGAGAACCATTTACCACCCGTGCATATCATTATCCACTGGTACAGGTGGTGAAAATAGTATGTGGGAACCCTGTGGTATAGCCTGAATAAATTATGGACTTAGTATTTTGGCATGCTCACAGGGGCCCTAAAAACTCGTACCACTCGTACCACTCGTACGACTCGTAAGAACCATTTACGACCCGTGCATATCATTATCCACTGGTACAGGTGGTGAAAATAGTATGTGGGAACCCTGTGGTATAGCCTGCATAAATTATGGACTTAGTGTTTTAGCATGCTCACAGGGGCCCTAAAAACTCGTACCACTCGTACGACTCGTACGACTCGTAAGAACCATTTACCACCCGTGCATATCATTATCTACTGGTAGGAGGCAAGTAAAATATATGCCGATGATGGGTAAAATCTCTTACTCTGAAGGTAGCTAGATGTTTGAAGAAGTATATTTTAAAGATGATTCGTAGTTGTGTCAAGATGCCGTTAGATCTAGAAGATGGAAACTAGAGAATCGGCTCTTTCAACCACTCAAAAGTATCTATGTTTAGATAAACTTAAACTTACCTATCTAAGATGCTAATAGAATGGACGAAAATGTCAGCTTTTACGCTAAAGAAATTGGTTTACTTAAGCTAACGCTAAGCTTTCATATTTTAAAGATGAAATGTTTTTCTATATTTTTGCAACGTTTTGGTTTTGATTCGCAGAAATTATTAATAATAAAAGTCATCGGTTTTCTGCACGGTTCCAACACAAGAAAACCGCCCTGCCAGCAACAAATCGACCCAAATCGAAAAAGTGCCATAACTCGTAGAATTTTTTTTTTTAATTCGAAACACATGGTTGACATGAACAGAATGACAGAACTCACACACTAAGTATCAGGAAGATCGATTTTTAACCCCGAAAGTCGATGGTCAATTCATATGTGAACTCGTAGAGAAAATGTGCATTTATGGAGTTATGTTTACTTCTTTATTGAATTCTACTTTGTAAACTTATTTGGTCTTAGCTTGGTTCCTTTAATTGTAATACAAATGTGATGATGAAAAATATAATTTTTTTTATAATTATTATCCTAACTCTAGATGTATAAATGTAGATGTAGATATATGATGTCTTTGAGAACCACTAAGGTTCAGCTAAACATTGTCATTTCATTTAAACAAATTATTGGCAAAATGGCATGACATACTTCTTGAAGTACATGATGTTGGGAAGAAAAAAACATGTATTATTGTTTCTCAAATATGGTATTTGTTACCCTGCTCAGAGCCCATCTTCATCTTCTTTAACCCAACAGAGGAAGTTATGCTAGCAGGGTTAGTGTCCATAAAGAATGTTATGTATGGTTAGAGAGATACAAAGATGTAAATTATAGTTTTGAAAGAAGACAGGTGTGTAATAGCCATGTGTAATTCAATGTAAAAGGACCTAGTTGAAAGTTTTATCTGTGTAACTTTTTTGTGTGAAATCCCTAGTGACATTAATGCATAAGCAACACTTTAGCTTTTCGCAATCAGGTGTGACAAAAGTAAAGTTTTTCAAAAACAATTAGCTGCCCCCTCCCTGCAAATTTTGATCATAGCACCAAAGTTTCAGTAAATAAATGCATGCTGGACTCCTGTGGATATGGCAGGGAAATGGTTCACTGCCTCCATGATGGAATTGCTGGTTTATATCATTTTCAAAGCTATTTTTAAAAAAATTATGAAAATTGAAAGATTTTAAGCATCTATTGAAAGAAATTAAATTGAGAAATGAAATGATATCAGAATAGGAAGCCAAATGATTGAGCTTTCTTTGGAATACAAAATGGTTTTGTTATAAATAATGATACATAATAACAGTATACAGTTTTGTCCTCCAAATTGAGCTGCTATGACATTAAAATGAAAGGGGTCTATAGATCTCTTGAACCATAAGTGAGTAGTACATGATTGGTATAATGGTATCGAGAGTCTCTACATTCATTATGTATACTACAGGGGGGCAGAGGAACTTTTTTTAACTGTTTATTTCTTCATATCCCCCAATGTTTACACAAGAAAAATTGCACTCCCCCTCTGGGCTAAAAGAAAAATTATAGATCCCCCCTGCTGTTCTCTTCTCCAAAAAATGACATTTCAGTTCCATTTTTTTTTTTAGTGTTTTTTTTAAGTTATGACAATTTTGCATTTTCTGGCAAAGAAAAAGAAGAGAATTTGTTTGTATACACATTCTTATTAAAGAATTAAAGAAAACTAAAAAAAAATTAATAATATCTAGCTTGCACCTCATTGTAGCTATGGCCCTGGTTGTGCCTTAAGTACTTCATCAGCTCGTGGCCATGTTGAGTGTGCTATTACTACACTTGCAACAAGCAAACTGGCAACACTGTTGTTGATGAAGATGAGGAAGATAATGATGAGGAAGGTGAGGAAGATGATCTCAACAGTGATGATAACAATGATGACAATGACAGTGATGATTACCATAATGCAGATAGTGACAATGATGGTGACAATGACAGTACTGAGAATCCAAATGTTAATTGTTTTCTGTATTTATTCAAAACACAAAGGTCTATTTTACTGGGAATATGATGTTATTCATGATGATATTCACTGCAAATGTGTGAATTGACATGAAGCTTAAAGACTTGCCTTTACTTAATTAAGCTGCCTGTTTTTTTATTTGTTCACTTGGGACTGGACCAGCTCGTTATTGTTTTATGGCATAATGAAAAACTGTTGGTTGATAGCATTCAAGCTAAATATTGTTTATTTGTGAAGTACTGTAGGTGAAATAATGATTTGCATACAAAAAAAATTGAACTAACATGAAAAATTTTTGTAATCCCCCCTTTTCATGCCAGTAAATTTTATGATCCCCCCTAAAAATCCTCTGCACCCCCTGCAGCATACATAATGAATGTAGCCTAAGGTCTTGGTACAACAAAAACAAATGATATAGTGAAGAAATATGTTTGTGGGCGAGTCTTTTGAAAACGAGAAATCATATATATCATTGTCATAATATATATTCAGAGTTGATTCCAAAGGAATATGTTTTTGGGCGAGTCTTTTGAAAACGAGAAATCATATCAATGTCATAATATACAGAGTTGATTCCAAAGGCATATGTTGTTGGGCGAGTCTTTTGAAAACGAGAAATCATATATATCATTGTCATAATATACAGAGTTGATTCCAAAGGCATATGTTGTTGAGCGAGTCTTTTGAAAACGAGAAATCATATATATCATTGTCATAATATTCAGAGTTGATTCCAAAGGAATATGTTTGTTTTTATGGTAAGTTTATAATTTCAGAGTGCATCGTAAACGAATATATTTGTAAGCGAGTGTATTTTTGAGCGGAGTGTTTTGACAACGAAAGCTACTCATGTCATTCATTGTTATTACGGTATTCAGATTCGATTCTAAACGAAGAAAGCCTTAGAAAACGAAGTAAGATAATAACTACACAAGCTTACATTTCGGATTCGTATAAGTTTCGTATGTGCTCATGCAGCGTCAAAGATAAGTAGAAAACAAATCCACCAAAGAATTCTCGTATTCTCCCGGTATTCTATATGCCCAGCGTCAACAACAAGTATAGATGGCTCGTATATCAGCTTTAGAAAACGAAGTATAACTTATAAGCTTCAGATCGAGCAAATATTTTAGAATCAGGGATCTGGAGCAAATATTTTCACCAGTGGATAATAATATGCACGGGTCGTAAATGGTTCGTACGAGTCGTACGAGTGGTACGAGTGGTACGAGTTGTGGGGGGTCGAGAGGAGTGAGACATGAGGTACTTAATTTATGCATACCACAGGGTGACCGTCACCATTTATTAGTGTTCCTTTCACCACAGGGTGACCATTTCAAAATTTTGTATGATGAATGTGTGATGTAAGAAATTAATATGCTCGTTTTATGCATACTAATAACTTTCACGACCTGTACGAGTCGTGAAGCAGAATCACCACTCGTATCAGGTCGTGTGTATTGGACATACATGTCAGCCCCCCCCCAAATTATAACTAAATCGAGACAATGAAAAAACTGAATCATTTACAGAGACTTTGCACCATCAATTCTTTTGTTTTGTCCTCCAAATTGAGCTCCTTTGACGTCACGTGCAAGGGGTCTATAGTGGCTTTGCACCATCACGTGATGGCAGCCATAACAGGAGGTACAACAATAGTCACTCTTCTCCCCTGGGAAACTGAATCCTTTCTCATGCAAATGAGGCTAGACAAGATTCATTTGTTCCTGCCTCCTGTCATGGCTGCCAACACGTGATGGTGCAAAGCCTCTATAGACCCCTTGCACGTGACGTCAAAGGAGCTCAATTTGGAGGACAAAACAAAAGAATTTAAATCTCCTGAGAATTGGCAACCTTTTATTTTGTCCTCCAAATTGAGCTGCATTCCGACGTGCTGCAAGGGGTTATATGAGTTTAAATAGTTACTAACCTGCTTTGTTGTGCGCGGTCAGATTCTCGTTCACCAATGGCGTAGACTCCAGCAGCATACGTGCATTTTGGACACCGAATATTGTTTGTCTGGCTAATGCTGGACAGACTCAAGCTAGTGACAGGCTTTCTAACATTGCGATGGGGTTTGAAGAGCAAAATGTACACTTTAGGGCCATACAATGTACCAAGAAGAACATAGGCGACCATAGAAACGCTCACACAAAGGATCAAAGATCTTTCTAGAGATACGCTTTTCATGAAGTACAAGGCAAGGAAGGCCAGCCAGATCACGCAGGTCGTGTACATAGCAAATGCAATGAACTTGGCCTCATTGAAGTTGCTTGGTATCTTGCGGGTTTTGAACGCGTAGAGGGTGCAGACAAGGATGAGGATGAAGTTATAAACTTGAGAAAGTCCAAAATCTAAGTCTTGAACATCGCAGTCTAAGTAGACTGAAGAGATTGTGGGATAAAATACCTTTGCTTTTGGCATGCGCAGTAGAGTCAACATGAAAAGGAGCAGCACCTGTACGCAGACTACACCCAGTACCAGCACTAACTGTGATGTGGGAAGAATCAAAATTGGACGTTTGGCGATGTTACGGCGATTAAAGATCCTTGAAATGCGGTTAGTCTTGATGAAGATGGCTGCATAGCAGATGCTGAAGGCAATGCTGCAGCCAAAGAAACGAATAACACACGTGACATCGCTTGGCTTGAGTGCCACGATAAATGTATGAATAAAAGATAACAGGATACCACTAAGGATAAGATATGCAAGCTCCCGCCCTGAAGCTTTAACGATAGGAGTTTTGTCATTTCGAGCAAGCATAATGATGATGAACACTGTTATTACGATGCCAATACCAGCCAACATCATCGTTGGCACAGAGTAAGCAATATATTTACCGAAGTATATAACTTTAATTTTTTCGCAGTCTTGGCCGTTATTGATTGGCCAGTAACCTGGTGCACAACGAACGCACGTGGTTTGGTTGACAACGTAGCTGTTTCCTTTGCACGGGATACATTCCCAGCAACATGTATCTTTACCTTTGACTGGCACCATGATTTCATTGGCTGAGCAGAAGACGGCACAAGATGACTTTAGTATTTTGTAGCCCGAGTCTTCAAGGGATCTGCGGTCGTTCATTTTAAGTTTATCAGCCCATAATCCGATGATAGAGTTTCTGTAAATATCATTGTGCTTTTTGAAGAGCATAAGGTCGTATATACCGTCAACGTCTCCATGGTTATCAAATGCAACCTTGTGCCCTGTTGCGCCTTCGAACGATACATTTCGAATGTACTTCAGAAACTCTAAACCCGATATATTGATCATATTTTTACAAAGTCCTTTAGATCCTGAGCAGACGTCAGCGTGCATTGCATGTAGCGCACGCGCAAACGCGTTTACAGCGTCAATCGCACTTGAACTCCTCATGTCGATGTTGCTATTCTTTTTTGTTAGTTTGGTAGAGTTGCTGCACATCTTAGGAAAGGAATTTAACGTTATTCCCAATGAACAATTGAAATGTACCTGCCAGTACTCTTTGAACCAAGGGTTCCTAGTATTGGTATCTGGTCTTAGCGCAATGAAGTAATCCTCGAACGCATTCAGTCTAACACTCTTTGGCGAGACCGTTATAGCGTTATGGGCCAAACGCTGTAATTCTTTCAACCAAACCACATTCCCCCAGGCATCACTACCTACCCACTGGATCTTACCGATCAGGTTGCGTTCGTTTGCGGCTACGAGAAGACTCCTTATATGGCTTTCTTGGCTGGTAAACACAACTACTGTCTTTGCTTTTGGTTCGGCTTTGAGTGCGTCGATGATTTGAAGAAATGTCTTGCTTGATTGGGATGACTTTGAGACTTTGATCATTTGCGAAGTTGCGATACAAATGCCTAAAAAAGAGAAAACAACACTGTTAACAAGTGCTGAGAAACCGCAGATGGTGCTAAAGGTGGTGGTGGTGGTAGTGGTGTTGGTGGTGGTGGTGTTGGTGGTGGTGGTGGTGGTAGTGGTGGGGAGAATGTGGCTGGGGAAAAAATTGTGGGGACAGGGGGAACCGGTGGCTAATATTAATACTAATTTAATACTAGTAATACTAGTTTTAACTAGTGTTAAAACACCTTAAAAGGCTCGCGTGTATACTAGAAACTACAAGTGACGAGTGAGATATCCATGGTATGCCACTCGAAACCATCGTATGGCCATTTTATCCCAAACCATAGAAAATACAAATGCGTAGATTCAACGCGCACTGCATGATGGGAAAGAGTGGAATACCGACGAATATACAACGAATTTCCTGCTTTTTGATTGGATGTATTCTCTATGGTGTGGAATAAAGAACTGTATCAGCCATGAAACGTCTGATGATGGGAATGATATAGGTAACTTTAACATTATGTTCAAAAAGGTATATTTTATGTAAGTAAACTTTTGGTACTTTAACTGAAAAGTCCTTCTTCGAAGTATAAAAGACCCATGAAAGCATCACTGACAGACGAGGTATTTTTGAGGGGCGGGGCTGATGGTAACCTGGAAACTGTTATCAGTTCAATCTGTATAGACCTATTGCAGCACGTCGGAATGCAGCCCAATTTGGAGGGCAAAACAATAAGTTCTAATTCTCAGGAGATTAAAATTCTTTTGTTTTGTCCTCCAAATTGAGCTGCTCTGACGTCACCTGCAAGGGGTCTATGGCTGATAAGGATTGCTTAAAGAGGGCAGATGGGATGGAAACTGAGATATACTGACCTGCTTTTTTGGTTTCCTTTCTAAGTGCCTCCATCCCATGGATACCATATGTATCATCACTATATACACTTGATATATAAGTCCAATTAAAATGCTTTACCACATCGACAATGGCCTTGGCTTGGAATCCATCGTGAGGAACCGTCCGCGAAAAGTACTCAAATTTCTTTTTGTCGCTCAATTCAACGCTCGTAGAGTCGAAACTTATTTGTGGAAGTTGAAAAAGACGTAAAAGGTGAGCTATCTGAATAGAAACACTGCTGTAGCTCGCTCCAATCACACCCACCACGGAAGACTGCGATGACGCAGATATGCTGGACCCTTGAGAGAGACGACCGCTGATGAAATGGACTGCTTTGTCCAATGCTTTTGTCTCACTTGAGCAAGTATCGTACACTTCGATTCCGAGCTTAATACCAGGAAGAATGGTTGAATAGTTTGCATTAATTTGATCAACTGCAAACAACATGGCCTCTAAACGTTGTATCCCAAGCCTCGAGTACAATTCACCGCACTCTCGGTCAACAACTTCCAAGGCTTTAGAGTGGATTGGTACTAGCCCTCCCAGTCGAATGTTTCCATCAATTAAGATGTTATTATTTGCAGCCTGATTGGTTCCTTGAGCAGACCAAAGGACCAATAAGAACAAAGCTAGGATGTGTGCCATGGTATTAAACCTGGAATATAAGACAACACATATCTGTGAGTACAAAAAAATATGGAATAGGCTGTGACTATATGAGTATGTCTTACAAAATTTGGCAGGCAAATTCCAAATGTTTTTCGAAGCTTGGAAGTATGAAAATATGGAGCTTAGACCAAACGCCGGCTAAAACCGATATGACTTCATATTTTGTGTACAAATATAAAAATAATTTCATTTCGAATGATCCTAGACGTGTTCTCAGACAGACTCTCTTTTTGACTCTCCTTCTTAATCTCGGCCTCTCCTTGCCTCACCCATATTGTTTTCCAATAAACAAAAAAAAACTTAATTAAAAAAAATGATTAAAAGTCGGATCAACTTAGGATTTTGTTTGTAATCCTGCGCTAATAACAAAAGCAATAATAACGATATAGCAAAGGTTTTTATACCTCGTTCATACGGTTTCTTTTGTCAAACGATTAGCAAATAATGAAAGAGGTAGCTTGTATGATGGTTTACTCACTTCCACCAAAAAGTCAGTTCTTCGTAAGAAAACCAGTAGTGACCAAAACCTTTGTTTACTACCTCAGTTATTTCAAAACGGGCTCAATGAATTGTCTTTCTAGTTTGTTATTAGCCTATGAGAACATTTTCGTCGCAATGTAATCTTTCCTTGTGTTCCTTGGAGTTGCCGTAGTCGTAAGCGGGCTTAATTTCTTGTTTGAATACCACAAAGCTCTTTTAGTATCTTAGTTACAAATCACATATAAACTATCGGCTTACCAATACCTTAGCTTAACGTAAGTAATTTCACTTCTAAATCATCGAATTCCTGTGTCTGTAGCTGGAAAAGTACTAGTAACTTTTAAATATATATCGAGCCAAAGTATTTTTTCTGCTTCAAAAAGGCGAACAATTTACATAGTGTACTTGACAGTAAGCTTAGCGACAAATACAAATGTTTACTATGAAATATATCAAGTGGATATTATGGAGTGCTATGAAAATTCCATATAAAGTTATAGAATCCTACTTGAGGGATTTTGAAATATATATAGAAAGATATATATGAATTTGCGCGAGCCAACAGAAGAAAAATTGGACCAGATTCAGGCACTTCTTGTCCTCATTCGGAAAGCAACGTGGACCAGATTGATTCCACGCGCTCATTTTATATTTTGATTCTGTTCTGTTTGTTTACTTCTGACATTTTAGTTTATAAACTCTATAGTTAACCATAGCTGTCCTCTCAGATAAGTGTATTCTTTCATTCTATTATTGTACTGCTTCTTTTTCTATTGTTTTATCAACAACATATACTACTTACCACTGCTCTTGCCTGTATCATACCCGTCGGATTTGTGCTCTGATTCCACGTGTAATTAAAGCGTAGGTTTGTTTTGTCGGCTTATTTCTAATGCTTTATCTCAATATAGCATTTTTAGTACCTTCTAGTCCACGCCAACGCAAAAATCTATGGTGACCAGACTGTTGTTCATTGTGTGGTATCAGTAGTCTTATCGAATGCAAATATATACATGGTCGTACTTTGTATACATGCATGCACCGAGGCTCGCTTATACTGGCGATTTTTGCGGCGAGTCTCGAAAATATAATAATTTTTTTTCTTATGTTTCTCGTAATCTTGGTGTCCGAAATAAAACTGTACAAGTTAATCCTTTACCATTCTTGCCTATGACCAAAATCGCCGCAAAAATCTCATCTCAAAATCGCAGCAAAAATCGCTAGAATAAACAGGCTTCAAAGCTGTGATAATAATAACGACGGCAGGATTCTGTTTGTTAGGGTCTGACACTTGATAATATCATAAGGTTAACGATACTAAAACTTCCGTAGCCATAGCAATGATTTGTTTAGACTGGCACTGGTACGAACAAAAGACGTTTTACAATATATATGAAATTAGTACTTCTGTGATTGGTAACATCAAAGCGTGCGGTACTGGTAATGAGTGATACAATCAAAATGTACCTCTTCTTTTTTACTATCTTGTGTTTTTGCTTCCCTATCCCACCCTCCCTACCTTTTCAGGAACCGCGGCGGCTGGGGTACACTGGGGGGAGCTTAGCCCTTTCACATTCTAAGCCGATGTCACAATAGACGATTTGCAATGACGATTTTTCGCGATACGTCGTTACGCGAAAGGTTTATACCATGTAACATGCTAGATAAAACGATTTTTAGAGTAATTTTGACTTCAGGCAACACGTTGCGAATTTCTGATCTAAAGTCAAAACCTCGCAACTCAAAATGACGAATTTTTCACAGCCAAACATGATTTTCTATAAGAGTTCCCTACTGCTTTGACATGTATTTAATGCAATAAAATATATTGCAATTGCCCTTCAAGACACTGGAAATCACATTTTCGAGACTCAATTTCAAAATTTCCAGGGGGTGCGGGCATCCTCGCCCTAGTCACCCCTCCCATAGTATTCTTATTGTACTGCCTATAGACGTGTTGAATTGCTATATCGTTCATGACCATCTTATAAACACGATCCGCGCGCGCAGCCCGGTAGGCAAAACAAGTGACGAACTGTATCGATTTGTATATAGAAAGACTGCTTATTATTACTTCTTAAAAATATGTAAAGTTTCAGGGAAAAATGCAACTAAATGGACGATCAAACTCAATGGCTATGACGAAATATTAGCCCTTGGCATGCGCGCATCCCTGTAGGCAAAACACTCTCGTAAAATGTAAACTTTGGCAACTTGTCTATAAAGTAATTGTTAATATCTAAAAGTGCTATGACGCAGTCAAACAGTGAAATATTACCTCTAGTCCGTTAAAGCAGAAGCTTGAAACTATACCCTAGATTTTCTGTACCTTTTTCATTATGAAAATGATGGGTTCAAGACTGGTAACTCACCTTGACTTGCGTGAATTATTCGTAAGGAGTCAGTTCAAAGTGAAGCTAGTCGCTATGCTAGCCAATACCTGAGTACTGAATGGATCAGTGAATCAGTTGCGGATGGGTTCAAGACGGGTAACTCACCTTGACTTTCATGAATTATTCGTAAGGTGTCAGTTCAAAGTGAAGCTAGTCGCTATGCTAGCCAATACCTGAGTACTGAATGGATCAGTGAATCAGTTGCGGATGGGTTCAAGACGGGTAACTCACCTTGACTTTCATGAATTATTCGTAAGGTGTCAGTTCAAACTGAAGCTAGTCGCTATGCTAGCCAATAGCTGAGTACTGAATGGATCAGTGAATTTGCGGATGGGTTCAAGACGGGTAACTCACCTTGACTTTCATGAATTATTCGTAAGGAGTCAGTTCAAAGTGAAGCTAGTCGCTATGCTAGCCAATACCTGAGTACTGAATGGATCAGTGAATCAGTTGCGGATGGGTTCAAGACGGGTAACTCACCTTGACTTTCATGAATTATTCGTAAGGAGTCAGTTTAAAGTGAAGCTAGTCGCTATGCTAGCCAATACCTGAGTACTGAATGGATCAGTGAATCAGTTGCGGATGGGTTCAAGACTGGTAACTCACCTTGACTTTGAAGGGCGGGATGGGTTGGAAAGGAAAAGGCTTTCGAAGACTCCCTCAAATGGCAATGTCTGTGTCATAAGTATAAAAAACGTTTTTCGTAAAGGCAAGGGAAATAGATTAGTCTGTTAAGTCTAGGGGCATTACTGAGACTGTCGTTTCCGTTCTCCGCTAATGTGAAACCGAGAGCTTTTAAAACCATAACAGCACACTACTATTTGCCTACGGCTCGTGCTTCTCTTCACACTTCTTCTAGGCTTCGTGATATTTTTCTCTTTCGGGATGCTGTATTTCTCAGCTCGAAAGGAGTACAGAAAAAAAAAATAAGCTGTTTTATTTATTTTGTTATAAAGAAAGAAATAATCCTTTCTAGTTTCCAAAGCTGTTTTCTTACTTCTTTACAAAGTTGGCACGCTTAGCGTCAACAACCGTGTTCCGTTCTGCTGCGTTCAATAATACTAACAGTGCAGGTCTTGACCAATCAGAGCGTGCGTCACTATCTAAGCTATATAATAATAATCATATATATGAAATACAATCTGAGCCAACGAAAAGTATATGATAATTTTTCTGCCAGCAAAACAATTCCCTTAGTAATTCAATCAACTGTCAAAAACATGGTAAACAGCTGAAAACGAAAAGCCAGAAAGGAAAGCATTATCATAAAATATTTTTTTCGGATAACATAACGGAAACCAGCAGTAGTAAAAATGAAAGCACATTGTGACTATGACACGCGAATGAAAGAAAGAAAAAAGGGATTACTGTGAGAAAAATACGTTTTGAAACTACAAAACTGTTAATCATTACCCTTCTTTTGTGTTCACTGATAATGAAAATTATGTTAGTTTTGAAAATCTTAAGATACTGAGCAATCAGGCTGTCTTTGTATGAGAGATCATTTCATTTCTGAATAGACATTGTCTGACAATTTCTAATTCGTTATTTAGAATATTTTTTTTTAATCTTAGAGGATAAACAAAACCAATTATAAAAGAAAAGAGTTTGACACCTCTACTTATGTCTTCTATGACTCATTCATTAGTAGATTTTTGCACCATGAATATACTTTACATTTGCTGAGTGTTCTGATAAATTATGAATTACGAATTATGTACATTATGACTCACTCTTACTAAATACAAAAAAGTTGTGTTTTTATGCCGCATCTATTTAGGTTTTCATTGCTGACTCGGAGATTGATAGAAAGTAGAAATATCATGTATAAGCTTAAAAACAAATTAAAACATTGTTTAGTAAGTTATATTACTCTAATTTAAGCTTTAGCTTAATATAATTTTTTCTTGTTTTCTCTCAAATTCTTATTCTTTATGAGCTTAAAAGATTTAGAAATAAGAGGTCACAAAACTGAAATTACACATCTGAAACGAGCTAAAAACAAGAACTACCCTTATAAAAACCTCAAGATGAATCCAATCAATTGAAAATTACCAAATAGAATATAAGCTTAACTTAAACTTATTATGTTTTGGTTCGTTGATTCGTAGTAAAATATATCCAGAGCCTAAGCATAAAATGCATATGATTAACATCCCTTGATTAACTCCCACCCTCAATTTTATGCCTTTTCTTCGATTAAAAGAAAACCAAAAAACTGCTTTCTAAAGGAAGGTATTTCAATTGATTTCGATTCTACGGAATGTAGACGCTACGTGAATGAATGAATCGATTTTCGCGCCAAAAAAAGCCACGAGATCAGACCACGCAATCTTTCATCAGCCACATGAATTTACTTTACGATTCATATACATATTGTTTGTGTGTGTGTGTGTGTATTCTATGATTATAAAACCATAGAAAAACTAAACAACCTGTACTTACCAAAACTACGTCGTACGAAGCAGAAACAGAGCTTTTTTCTCTGAAAAATTTCTTGTCGAGGCACGCGCCAAACACAAAGGTAAGTGACGGGAACCTCGAACGCCTCTTGTAAGCTGTTATCTTGTTTCTAGTTTAGTAGCGTCCTCTAAAGTCATTTACATCCACGCCCCAAATATGATAGGTTGATACTAATTAGTTTTCTCAAATTACCGAGACGAGAGATTCCCCAGGACGTTGTGTTCGACGTTCAATCGTAAGATGAAGTTTATGCCACGATGTTGTTGTTTTGAGTCAATCAGATAGCGGCTCGACCACGAGATGTTTTGTTCTTCTCAAGATATTTTAAAAATTATCCACTTCAAATTGCTCCTCATTCAAAAGTTTGTCAGCAAAGGAAATCGTCTTTGTTATCGAAGTTCTCACTTGCCTAAACGCCATGGGCCTTTTCCCTCTAATGACAGTCGTCCACACGAGTTTCACGCTGCCAACAATCTTATTTCTGGTTTGCTTTCGAGAGTATAAACATGTGTGCTGGTTGGCCAAAGACTCAGTAGTTTTCTAATAAGCTTTGTTTAGAATAGCAGGTGTTTATATAGCAACAGGTGGGAGAAACACTCTATTCAATCATAAACAGCAGATAGATCCAGATAGATCGTGTCTTTGATCATGATGGCTTTTCAAACGGCTTCTGACACGTCAATCAAAATGCTGAACCGGAAGAGAACCTAACCGGTGCAACTAAATCTATTCTAGGACTACCAATTAGTTCAAATAGAAAAAAGAAATATTAAAAAATCTCAAATTAAAGTTAAAAACAAAGTTATTAACATTTAAATTGGGTTTCTAAAAGGCATTTCAGTAAATGATTTTCAGATATCGGAAAACTTACGATGGCATCACGAATACTTACGAACTTTGTACGAACAAAATTTTCCCGTCTCTAGTTCCGAGTGTCAGTTCCGAGCGGTAATAGCGATCGAAAATGAAAACTGTGATGGCACCATGGAGTGTCTAGCTCTATTGGTAGTTTATTAGACAAATTATAAATCATTATTTAACAGGAAGACTAGAAGGTCTTCGTGTGTAGTTAAGAAAGAAAACAAAAGCATATTATTATCAAGAAACCATAAAAAAATCTCTTGTTTATCAGCACATGGTCAAAATGTTGTTCGTGTATGGAGGCGTTCCATTCTCTTCCTGAACATTTTTCCGTTTTGATTTTAATGATAAAATTACGAACAAGAAGACGTAGTTTCTTTATGGTCTTACCGTTGTTTCCGTCTGGACTATGTACTAAAGTCTCGGCACGAAAAGATTAATAATTTTTTCCTGATTGATATCTCTCTTAGCGGTGACACCTTGTTCCTGTTTCGATTTCCCTACCCCAGTCACAGGTCGTCACAGGCGTGAGTTTTAAAAATCGGTTTATTATTAAGTAAAAAAAATAAAAAATAAATAATAAGTGCAATAAAGGAATATTTTTTGCTTATAAGTAATTAGTCTAAAATTATTTATGGCTACGATATGAATTAAAACCTGATTCAAACATATATAAAAATGATAATAATATCTACTATTTTTTGACAATTACGTCCATGCAGAG
Organism: Anthopleura xanthogrammica; assembly: GCA_964019055.1. NCBI lineage: Eukaryota > Metazoa > Cnidaria > Anthozoa > Actiniaria > Actiniidae > Anthopleura > Anthopleura xanthogrammica. The sequence continues at coordinate 2,307,139 of OZ025209.1, read as the reverse complement.
ACCAAACGTGCTACGAGTAAGGGTAAAATTCAGGGCGGACGTGGAAGATATTTGTGGGTTCAATGGCCATGGGTGCAGGGTTTCAAGTTGTTTCAGGGAATGAGTAGGGGGGGGGGGGGGAGAATTGAATTTTAGGCACCATTGAAAAATATCACATGCCACCCCCCCCCCCTCCCCACCCCCCATCTAGCATTATTACATAATAACTTCAGCTGTATGATCAAGGCTTGAATATGACCAAGTTGTTAGACACAAGCGTCTTTGTTTTTGACTTGTTTTCGTCTACAATAACATGTTTCTGACAGACTTATGACGGTCTAGCCAATCAGAATTTACAATTTGTGATAGTCCACTAGTTTGTTTATAGTAAAAAAAGAATATCAGTCCAAAACTTACAAGTTTTTTCCTCGGGTAAGAGAGAAAGAACGGAACTATGGAAAAAATCGTAAAACTCGCAAGCATTTTCATGCCTTATAAACTTTGAATCAGTCAATATTTATCGGTATGATTACTTAGAAATTAAAAGCATGTCAACAAATTAAATCATATTATTTTATAAATAGAAACTGATTTCACTTATGATAAATAAGCTAAATTATAAAAGTATCAGTGTGAAATAAAGAAAGAAAAAATTAAAAAACCGAAAAATTATGAATAGTGCTTATTTTGATGAAAGTGTTATGCGTGTTACTAAAATTACTCAAACCGATTTCACGGAATATTACGTGACTGAAGGCATAATCTCTGACTCAACGGCTGAATCACGCATACAACATAACTTCGAAAATGAAAAAAATAACTAACCGACTAATAATGAATATAGATATACCAATTTATGATTTGCACATATGATTAATATCAATGTCTTTATACGGTAAAAGATAGATTAGAATATCAAAAAGGGAAAAAAAAACATATTCCTAATTTCTTTTAAGTTATGCTGAGTTCAGTTTGAAGTCAGTTCGAAACTATTAGTATATGTAAAAACTAGTAAATACTATAACTATACGTGATACAATAAGTGATATGCTTCGAAGAATTTGAACAAGATATAATGATTAAAGCTGACCAGAAAGCAGATGTAAACGAATAAAAAAAGTTTCACCTTTATTAGTTTTTGCATCAACTTTTAAAATTATAATTAACATCGCATCTTTGCTAGAACAAGATCAACAGAAAAGTCTTGAAATATAATTTATTGCTTACAAGCAAACTTTTAGTATAACTGAACTGTTGCTCATCAACATATATTTACATATTTATAACAATAATGCATAAATCTCTTTTCTATTTTAAGAGATTATTCTTTTATTAGTCACTGCCTATGACTGCATTTTTTTAGCATTGTTCTCGATTCTGATTGGTCAATCGCATAATGCCTTTGCGCATGACTGGTGCTAACAATATCAAGAATGTTATGTTAGTTTACAAGCTACGAACTTCGAATATTTGAACGACAAAATAAGCGAACATGGCTAAAGTTACAGCAGGAACTGCTAGAGCCGCAGCAATTGTCGGATTCTTGATTTTATTGTGTGGAATTGCAAACTCAACTTGCGGTTTTGTGTGGTTTGCTTATGGTGGATACCAAGGACACGGATTATGGTCGGGAATACCGGTAAGTTTATAGTCGCTAGCACACCTAACTCTTCATACTATTCCATTCTACCGTTTTGTTACATACTCTACTGACTAAAAACTTCAGCAAGTACTCTTACTAGCCCTGATATCATATATCTGTTCAAACTTTAGAGACCCGAACTGCTTTATTTTCACTTAAAAGAATTCAAAATTTTACTGAATTCAGTCGTATACGCTCCTGCCATTTCAATATAGTCTCTTACAAATATACTGTTATGTTCGAAGCTTTATTAACGACTCTTTCAAATATTTGGCGTAGGTTTTGTATGGATTAAGTTTTTATCTTAATTTTGTAAGATTAATTTATAAGAAAAGTTAGAAAGTCCAAAGCTTGCAATCGAAGAATCATTCACAATATATTCGTGAACACATATTTCGAAAAACTAGTTATTGAAACTGATAGGAAAGAAACTGAAAAGCGCAAAGTTCACGTATTCTTGTGTCCATTATTTATTTTGTGTGAGTTGGTAAACGAAAACACACGATTTGTGGTACGTTTAGTTTTCAAAAAAATCGATAACTTACGTAAGGCTTCGATCAGCTGAATGCGATGCAGTTGTTTTCCGCCATACAATTGTTGCACATTTTATAAGAAAACTCTTCGAAAAAAATCCACAGCGACAATTTTGTTAGGAAAGTATTAAAGTATTAGTTTTGTTGAATCGAATATAAGAGTATTTCGCCAATAAAGAAACAAATATGCTTGAATAACTGATTCTATTATTCGTGGAAATTGGGAACAAGATGGCGTTGTTGAGTGCCTTGAAAAACACTTGAGCTTGGTTATTATTGGCGTCAAAGCACGAAAACACACAGTTATGCTCTTAAAGTCTGCAGCCACCCCATTTTATCGCTTTGAAATAGTCGTAGACTTGCTCAAATAAAGTTGTGATTTAGTGTGTACAAGTTAGTGGCGATGTTGTTATTCTTATCATATTTGGAAAATATCTTTAATCAAGCACAGTTCAGTTCTCACCATGTTCCGTGTTTTGAAGTGCCTGTGAAATGAAGACTCGTTATTTCAGAAACGTGAACAAATATATGTAGTCTTTGGAGCAGCATGGCTTATTAAGATTTTTCAAAAAAAACATTTTAAAGACAGTTTCCGTCTACGAGTTGACCTTGTCGTGTCGTTCCATTCATTGAATACAAACTTATTTATTCGTATTAATTTATACTCCATGGATTGTTTTGCCATTAATTCGCGGCTGTTGGCCTCAAAACACGACCAGCAACTTTTGAAATTTGCTTATCGAAATATCAATATTTGTCTTGGCGAACCGAAATGAGCGTACGAAAGGGTTGGATTATGATAGTTTGGTAGACGCTTTGGTTGAAATCGTGAATTAAAGTTCTAAAGAGTTGTGATTCAACTCCAGGGCTTTTTTGCATCTTGGAAGCCTTTTGATAACAGAAGAAATTTCGAATATTGCGCTCCAAAGAACGAGGAACTCGAGAAAACCCAAAGTTTAATCATCATCAGTAAAGGGTAACGCTTAGTATTTTTGTAACTAAATCTTAAGATCATTTTCAAAATATTATTCATAACATTGAATTCTTTGATTGTGCACTATAGTTATATAATGCACCAATGGTTTCTTCGCGTTATGATCAGATCGAGTGGAAGGACAAGCGATAAATACTGATCACGCGACTTGTAAACGAACAAGGCCTACAGAATGAGCAAGAGATCTAAGATGACCGTTGTTTGAACGATCGCAGCACAAGACTTAAGCGATCTAATCCTCAATCCGTTAGATTCTAACAAAACGATCGAAATTTAAACCTCTTGTATGAGACACAATAGACGCGTAGTCATCAGTCCATGCTTCGTTGAACTCTTCGATATTTTGCTCCAATCAGAAATACGTCTGGTAGTCAAGTGGCCCAAGGCTTCGGATTCCTCTCTCTAAAATCAAAATCATTAGAAGCAAAGAATTTCAAGTGAACTTTTGGTAAAAAAAAAAGAAGGAAAATACAAGAAAGTTGTATGTGTTGTATTGCATAACAAAGGACCTTCTTTCATAGTTTAATATGATAATAATAATGATGATGAGCAAGTGTAGCGTGACTACGTCCAAAAAATATCATATATTTGCCTCTCACGAGTACGCATATTCAGAAATATTATTTCCTTGTTTTTCCTTGATCTTTCTTGTTTCTTTTCTGTTTTCTTCTTCATAATCATCTGCTTCTTCTTTTTGTTGTTGTTGTTGTTGATCTTTTTCTTGTTGATGTTTTTCTTCTTCTTCTTCTTCTTCTTCTTCTTCTTCTTCTAACTTCTAAACTTCTAAACTTCTAAACTTCTAAACTTCTAAACTTCTAAACTTCTAAACTTCTAAACTTCTAAACTTCTAAACTTCTAAACTTCTAAACTTCTAAACTTCTAAACTTCTAAACTTCTAAACTTCTAAACTTCTAAACTTCTAAACTTCTAAACTTCTAAACTTCTAAACTTCTAAACTTCTAAACTTCTAAACTTCTAAACTTCTAAACTTCTAAACTTCTAAACTTCTAAACTTCTAAACTTCTAAACTTCTAAACTTCTAAACTTCTAAACTTCTAAACTGTTAGCTAGTCTTCTCAGTTCTTGCTCTTCTCGTTCTTGTTCTTCTATTCTAAAAGATCTTAAAATCTCACCTCAAACAATTTCCCCGTCTTCTCCCTTCTAGATGTTGGCTGTTGGGCTGCTGGGATTTTTGTCTCTAACAAGAGATAATTGTGTGGTAAGATCATGATACAATTTATCAAAGTTTCCTATCCAATATTGGCTAGAGCAAAATCGATATGTAATGCCGGTATTGTCCGCAAACTCTCATACCATAAACCATACCAAATACATTTTGTTTTGTGGATAGTTTCTTCTGTATCTTTCACTGGCTCTAATAACGTGCATTGCCGCCGGGATCCAAGCAGTAACAGGAGGTCTAGAGCTTAATCACTGGAAAGACTTCTTGGGAGAACGAAAGTGCAGCATTGATAAAGGAGTTTGTAGCTGTCTTGGTCTGGAAGAGATTCGTATAAAAGACTGTAAGTATGGCCCGCCAAATCGCGAGGAAATTCACTGGAATTTATTTACCTGAGTTTTCCTGTCCTCCTCTTACTTCTGTTCTACATCCTTCCTTCTTTTCTTTTTGGTTTCAGCTTTTGTAGTTAATAAACGTGTAGATAAATGTTCTCTCCATAGTTCAAAGTAAAAAAGAGAAAAAGGGCTGAGCTGAATTTAGCGACGCAAGTTTATATAGCGGATATATTTCAATCAATCTTTTTTAAGTTCAGCCTTGAATTTCCCTATAGAATACATTCATTGCAAGTATTTCTTCGGAACTGGAAGCAGCATAATAAGTGCATCTGCAACGTAAAACTCGGTCAGCGGCATAATGCCCACCATTATGATCCTCGACTGTCAGCAAAAACGCAGCAGCAATATTCCCCTTCATAGTTCCCTACGCCATCTTGAAAGGTAGCCACCCCTTTGCATCGAAGCGAGACGACAGTGAGCTTGCAATGATAGAAACCTTTTTTGACACCTTGGACAACTATTCACATGTCTCCAGCTATCATTGCAAGCTCACCGTTCGTCTCGCTTCGATGTAAAGGCCTGGCTACCTTTCAAGATGGCGCAGGGAACTGTGAAGGGGTCTATTTGGCTAAGGTATCTCGGGGGGGGGGGGGGGGGGAAACACAGAAAAAATGGCTAAAGACCGAAAGTATTACTTCAATGGGAAGAATGATTTCTTAGTAAATATTCCTTTTTTATTGTAGTGGATTCATGTGACAAAATTCCATCCATCAATGATATCTTCATTACTCTTATCGTCTTCTCTATTATCGGAGCACTTCTTTGTTTGGGTGGAGCTATCGCTGGTTGTGTTGGCCTGTCAACTGTTCCCAGATCGGTAAGACTATTTCTATTAGTAATTTTATACTTGCACTTTTGATAAATGCATTCCTAAATGTGATGAAATGAGGTACCTAAGAACAACGCCCATTCGGGCCAAATGAGACCCAAATCGTTTCCCACTATTTTTTATCAAGTACTGTTGCTGGAAAGGTATAGATATATTTCCATATTTTTAGTCTCCAAGTACGTTACCAAGAAGACGTCCAGCAAAAAAGCCAATAACAGGAATCGAGGTGTCATACCAACCAAATAACTACCCCCCACGTACTGAGCCGTATCGAACAGAAAAGATCCAACCGGCTGACCTAATAGGAAAAGATCAGTATGACAGTGGCTATACCAAAGACTATAAGAGGCCAAACGATGTGGACATTGGATATGGCTATGACAGAGGTCACGACAGAGGGTACGACGACAGGGGGTACGACGACAGGGGGTACGACAGAGGGTACGACAGACACCCGCAACGAGATATGGACCATAGTGACCGAGATAGAGGCAGTGATTACAAGGATAACTACTCTGATCGTGACAGTTATGACAGGAATTATGACAACCATTACGACAGGAATTATGACAGGGATTCTGACAAGGATTACTACAGGGATTATGACAGAGGTTATAGAGATGATTATGATTACGACCGAAGATCGTACGAGGATCGAAGAACACCTCCACCAGATGATAAGACCTACCTCTAACTTCCATGCCTGTCCAGAGGCTTTATACATCACGTCACTCCTCTTACGCTGTAAGGTTTTTACCGTGTGCTCTCTTGAACGAACTCTGTCTTCAAGCATAACTGGTTAAACAGGTATATATAATCCAGCTTGTTATCCATCCGATTCGCATAATTCCTGGAACGGACGTGTTGTCATCAATGAAAGTGGTACGCTGTCTGAACATGGACAACGTTGCCTCTTCTAGCAGCTAACATTCACGATTTCAAGGCAATGATGAGACATGCATGGATGAAATGGACAATGTAGTTTTGGTTAATTTTTAATCAACACTGTCTTCTTCCCATAAAAAATAGTTCGTACAATTTTTTAATCAAATTTTACTCAATGAACGTTTAGCCAGACTGTATCCATTGTTTTTAACACATTTGGTCTTTAAAATGTATCAAAAAAATTGTAAGTCAAAAACCACCTTTTTACAGTCTGTTACAAATTTTAATCATTAATTTTTTCATACCTGTTTTTTTATTAGTTATAGACCTTATCCATTGTTTATGCCACAGAAAAGGAAATAGCAATAGTTGGCAAAACTGAAAATGACACAAAAACCCACCCAAAGTCCCATGGACCGCGGAGGGGGAGGGGCTATAGCCCTACCACTTTTTCCCTTTTTTCCTTACCACTTTTTCCCTAGTCTCTTATATTTAACAATCTTAGCCCCACCACTTTTTAGGGTGCTCCGCGGTCCCTGAGTTCGGCCCTCCTTCCTGTGTATCACAGGATATCTCAACCATTAATTCTTAACCGTGACGTGCAAGCTGTCATTCAAAAGTATTTTATTTTTCGTCATTTCGTAAATTTATCACGTGAATTTTACCTAAATCTCTAAAACATATTTAGTCATTGAAAAGCATTTTTTTAAATTAGTTCAAAATTATTTAAGGTAGGATTCAAAGGTTGTGTAGTAGCAGAGTACTAGTACTCGCATTTACTTCTGGGAACGGGCTCGACACGGGCTCGACGTGAGTGAAGTTTGTCTTCCTTGATTCGAGGATTCCTTAAATTCCACTGAATTCCTTCCTTGAATTAAGGCGCGATTACACGGAGCAATTTTCTGTGCAACTCGTCTTGCAACGGCATTGCGACACAAGTTGCATGGAGAATTGCGGTGTGTGACCTACGATGCAATTTTGGAAAATCAGTGTTGCATGCGAGACAAATCGTTGTGCAATCTTTGCGAAAAGTAGAATTCGTTTCTACTTTTGGCAAAGTGATTGCGACTCCGTTGCACCGTGTACTTGAAACCCTCTTGGACTTTGTGTCGCATGCAACGCCGTTGCGAGACAAGTTGCAGAGAAAGTTGTGTAATCGCGCTTTTAGCCTTGTCTGTTGTTTCAAGGTATTGATAAAATTGAACTAGGTTCGATTAAGTTCGAGGTAGGAAAAACGATATTGAATGCTGCGTACTCTAAAGCCAAGTTGCAGTTGCAAGACAAGCACTACTTCATAACTTGCAGCTTCAGTTGTTTAATAGTCATTAGAAGCAATAACCTCGGCTCCAGAGCTTTGCGGTACTGACTCTGCTTAAAATAAGCTACACAAGGTGCATTATTGCGCGTAATGTTGCAGATAATCGAATATTGCGAGCCATGTCACACGACGCAATTTGTTGCACCATGGATGATAAAAGGACTCAGTCCTTTTATCATTCATGGTTGTACGCAATGTTGCTGAAGTAGAAAACAATCCTACTTCAGGAATATTGCGCGCAATAATGCTCCGTGTGTCCGCTCGCGCCTTTTAAAATTTAGTGATATTTGCCGTGTGTCGCGTATTATGCCTTGGTATGGCAAGGATCGGCAAACTCTGCAAAACACTGAAGTACAACTGAATCCCCTGCCATTAAAACTTAGTAACATTATTACTAACAGACAAGGAAAAAATTAACTATTTTAATATAGAAAAGCTATACATTTTCGTAATTGCTCTAAAACCCAAGATTAAGTTTTAAGCAACCAATCAAGTTAATAAAGAGTATCAGCTGTATATACGATGCTATTTTTAATAGGTTAGGATGTAAATTTGTATGTTACTGTTTTTAATGTCCTGAAATAAAGTAAAGCTAAGCTATCATCTTTATTGAAATGATTGTGGTTCTTGGACCATTGTGTAGTTGGGTGTGTGATGCAACGCGACCTGAATGACTAAGATTAAAATGGAAGCGACTTTTTTTTGTATTCAACATCAACATCATCATCATCATCATTCTCATTTTTTATTTTCACCAGCATTTTTCATTTCCATCTGTGTAAGCTGCACAGAAATATCGTCGTTCTCATAACCTGTTTTTGAACACCACCTTTGCGGACACATTTGAAAAGGCACGCTGCGGAACGTATGATTGACAGCCATCGAGAAGGTTCGTTGAAAAATGCCTGGCTGACGGCATTTTGTCGTCGCTTTTTATCTGAAGTATGACTATCAATATTTTTTCCAATTTTTTATCTGACTTGTCTGAGTTTAATAACGACATTATGCGAAGATAGTTCAATCTAATTGGGTGATTAGAAAGCTTATAAACAATTATATTTCCACGAAGAACCAATAGGAAAGATGCAGCTGTGTCCTTGGGGAACATCGATTATTAAAAGATGCGATCGTATTTGATCATTTTATCGTTTTTGCACTGAGACAGAGCGTTCAGCTGTGTGAAGATGAAGCCCGTTCGTAAAAGAGAAGCTCGTTTTGCTGGCATTTGTGGTATATTTGCCGTAGTGCTAGGCCTGGGAAATCTTATATGTGGTTCCATCTTACTTGGTTACGAGGTGATGAATGGAGACGGAATGTGGTCAGGTTTGGGGGTAAGTCCGTTATGTAATGTTGCTAACGACACTGAAACAAGAAGCGGGCCAACTCCAAAAAGTTACCCATTTTCTTCCAGTAATTCATATCCTTTCGAGGAATGGTATATTTTGCCCGCTTATTTCTTACATAGAAAAATATCTCTCTTTGAAAATTAGCGACTAAAGCAGTCTCCAACTGTTGTTGTTTTTTTCGATCATTCTTTCGATCAATAATCTTAACAAGTTTGCTGAAATTTAATTTTTAAAGATGGAGAAGTTCAGAAGCAAAAATAAAGAAAAAATCAAATACATGAAATCCAATATCATGGTTATTTTATTACGTTTTGTTTCCAACCTTGGTTGTTTGTGTCGACTGAACATCTGTCAAGGACTCGCTCTCGGAGGGCACTTCTTCGCGAAAGTTCACTCACTATCTTATTGTGCATTTCCTTATTTCCTTCATCAGAAAAACCTTTCTCATGTTCATAGAAGCTGCTCAATTCCTTGATTGAATCTTGTATTAATATGTCGATATCAGAGATTGAGATCAATGCACTATTCAACCTTTAAGCAGCATGCCCGGCGGATACTTCCTTTCATGCACTTCAAAAAATGTCATTTCGCTCTCATGATTTCGGTTTCAAGCAGACACGGAGACTATTATCACAGGATCGCTTGGAAGATAATAAATTCAAGAAAGAAAAAGAAAAGAGAGCAAAGAATGAATAAATGAAACTGAAAGAATGAATGAATGAAAGGACGAACGAAAGAAAGAAAGACAGAAAGAAAGCCGGAAGGAAGGAAGAAAGAAAAGAAAGAAAGAAAAAACGAAAGGAAGTGAAGAAAGAAAGAAAGCAAGAACGAGCGAACAATGAAAGAAAGAAAGAAAGAAAGAAAGAAAGAAAGAAAGAAAGAAAGAAAGAAAGAAAGAAAGAAAGAAAGAAAGGCGGAAGGACAATAATGCAGGAAAACTAAGGAGAAAGAAAGAAAAACAAAAAGAGGAATTGATTAGATTAAAAGAAAAACAAATTGTCAGGGCTGCTGGTATCTTAAAGTTTTTAAAAATATTCCAAGAAAATGTTGTTTTTATATAGTTTTAAAGCAGTGAGTCAATCTGGCCATCTGTTTATTCATACAATTGGTTGTTTTTAATGCAAGGCAATGTGTCATGTTTTCATTGGCAGCCTCTCTCGTCCAATCAAAATAAGAGTTCCTTATGAATCAATAAAACAGGTATATCGGATATAAAATAAGAGAGCATAAATAAGAGAGGGAAACTTCTTAATATCGCGCGCGCCATGTGAATTACCGGTTGGGAGCTATTTTTAGCATTCGCAGTCGTTTGTTTTTTGTTTTTTTGATTTTGTTTTTTTTCAAAAACAACATATTTTTTCTCACTTTTTTTCGGCAAAATCTATTATATGAAGCAAATTGATCAGGTTGGTTATGTTCGGTTCTTTAGTAAAACACGACTGAGGCTGTTGAACACTCAAAAAGACGCGAAATTTATGTTTTTCCCCCATACGTCTTTACATGCTTTCGCTACTTCCAGGTTTGGATGAAGCACACAATTTTTGAGGAAGCATTGGGTGAGCCGAAATTTGACTTTATGCGAATGCTTAAAATAGCCCAACCACTGGGAATAGATCATTTTCGAGATGCACGAGCGCTTAAAAAAATATCGCAGGTGCAGGCATGAAAAAGAGACATTTTCGCGCAAGATCGCGCGCACTATTGACGCTGCCGAAAATGGAGATCATGTCTGCGCCTGCGATATTTTTGAAAGCGCTCGCCCATCTCGAAAATGATCTATTCCCATTGCGCGCACGGTATTAAGAAGTTTCCCTCTCTTATTTATGCTCTCTTGATATAATATGACCGGAAAATGAGATTTGCGGTTTTCTTTAATAAGTCAATCCTTTGACATAGAACTTGCCATTTATGGGTCCGCCCGTTTTGTCTAAGCAGCATTCGACTGACTTTATCATTTTCGACTATTATATTCCATGTCTAAAATGTAAATGTAAGTCGTAAAATTCCGCGCATTGCTCTTAGAATATGTTGGTGAAAAAAATTAAGGACTTTAATGGATTTACTCACGCATCAAAGCCGGTCAGCGATTTTTTTCACAGACATTTTGCATTAGTAGTCCTTTCTAGTGGCCCACTTTAGTCAGTAATTTATATATTCCTTGTCGGTTCCACTCTTAAAATTAATTAAAAGCTACCCTGCACCAAAAGCTTTCACACTCCTGCTCCATTATGTCTCCATAGTAAACTAGGTTTCGATTTGGATTCGAAGCCATCCCTTGGTCGGTCGGTCGGTCGTTCGGTCAACCAGATATAGATATCTAATTGAGGGCATAATCAACAGGACATTAAAAGTCCCATGTAAAGACTAGCCTAAGTTCTTTTTTGACTTTCTTTAGATGATGGCCACAGGAGCTATCGGGATCGTAATATGGTGGACGAAGTTTAGACCAGCTGTGAGTCCTTCAAAAGTTAATTCACATAACATCACTACACGGCTGCAAATGTCACTCTGGTTCCTGGTAAAGTGTGTCATAATAGTTCATCTCAATATGATCGTGTTCAATGGTGTTCCTGGTATATAACTCTACGTTTACTTGTAGTGTAAAATACTGTTTATTAATGACAAATTTTTGTTCATGGTGTACGTATGGTTATGTCATGAGAGGATGATGTTCCTGCAAGGTAATCTGTGTTTGCTTGCAATGTTTTCTGCGGCGCGCATCGTTCTGAAACGTAAAATAGTTTGTAATATGCGTGCATGCATGGTTCTGTCATGAGATGATGATATGGTTTACTGGTAATCTACGTTTGCTTCGTATGATAATTTATCATATGCGCACATGGTTCTGTGACCAGGTTATGGTGTTTCGTAGTAATCTGTGTATACTTGCAGCATAAAATAGTTCGGAATTAAGGCGGTATTTTTCTCATACATGTATGTTTCTCTATATACAGATGATGATATTTCTGGTGATGTCTGCCGTATTGGCAATAGCATTGGTTATCCAGATTGCCTTGGCAGTTATTGGCTTCGTCTTTTGGAGGCATTTCACTGAGACATCTGATAATTGTTACCTTTACTATGGTAAATGTCGATGTACCACAAGCGACGGGGAAAGACTCCCCATTCCCTGTAAGATATTATGTAACTAACAAAACGTTTGGTTTTCAAAGTCTTTGTTATATACTTGTTGTTAACTTCAACTGAGGGTTAAAGGAGGTGTTAGTAGTGGTAGAGCACTAGGATCATCAATGGATCGACATCACATCGGGACAAATAACCGGGACTTTACCGGGATATTCAGTGTCCGGATGTGACGTAGGCTACATCACAAGTGAGCATAGTTTTCTCTCCACTCAAAAATTGGGCATCTCGGTTTGTTTAACTTTGAGGTAAGACCGCTAAAGTTTCAAAGTTTTGGAGGTTTCTCAAGAAACAGAACTTCTGAAGCAGTAGAAACAATTTTTTTTATATAAAATGCTTATTGCCATATATGCTATTTAGTATGTCTTGGTGACAAAAGTAGGACAATAGAGATATAAGTTTTTTTTAAATATCTTAAAAAAAGACTATGACAAGAGGAATGACTCACTCCTATATTTTCCTCTCCTAGTGGAGTCATGTGACCTCATCACGATGTTTGATGACGTATACCTCGCCTTGATCCTCTTTTCCATTTTGAGTTTCCTTGTAACATCTGCTGGGTCGTTCATTGGCTGCTTGTCAACTTGCTTTGAGGACATTCAGGTAACAAAACATGGTATTTTGAAAAATATGCATTTGCAACTACAATATTATTGGCTGTTTTCATATTACACAACATTTGATACATCAAATTATACTTTTTAATTTCGTCATTCTATGTGAAATGTTTTTTTCCCCTATTTCCCCAAAAATTGCTCAAGGCATGGAAATACATACGAGCAACAAAATCGTGTAACTTGTCGGGCAACATTGTTGCAAGTTGCAGAGCGAAATCACCCCAAATTTTCATTATTGCTGAGTAGAAAGAGCTTCTACTTCTACAACAAAAGTTTTAGTGAAAATTAATTCACTCTTTCATCAAAAATAAGACATGGAAAGGAATGATAAATAAACCTAGCTTGATTTTGGACTGCAGTAACCCAGTATCACATCATTCTCGACACAAGATCATTCTCTGTTGTCTAACCTTAATTCAGGAACCCAAACGACAGCTAACAATGACAACACAGCCAACTGATCTAGACGCGGAGACGATCCAACAAATCCAAAAACCTGGATCACCAAAACAATCCGCTAGTCACGACAACGCGAAGAAAACCGACACAAAGGAAAATGAAGTCCAAGAAAAGGATGAGAAGAAAAATGAAGAGAAAAAAGAGGAAAACTTTTACGAAGTTATCGTCGAAAAGGCTGCATAAAATTTTCTAACAAGGGCAGGAGCATGGCTCGTCTCTCCCCTTTTTTAGCTTTGTTTTCTACACAAACTTGTTCAAATACAAGTCATTTGATAACCATAGAGCTGTTAAGTTGTGACGTATTTCCGGGTCCAACTGCTCACAAAAACTGCTAAAATAAAGCGAAAAACTTACTCAATGACTTAACCTCCACCTGAAACAATTAGAACTTTGGACAACGAATCCTCAGCCTGTCAAAAAGAAAAAGTTAGAAAAAAACTTTATTAAACTGCTTTTCGTTTTGGACCCGGAAGTCGTTTTTCCATAGATTGACGTCACACTTAAGAGCTCTATAGCATTGACGCTCTAGCTAACGTGCTAAACGTAATGAAATGTCATTGTTGATCTTGGGTATCCATTGTAGCGCTAGCGCTGCTGTAAGAAAAATGCAGCTTTTTTCGCAAAATCGGCACATATGTATCGCCACGTCAAGTAAACTCCACTAATACCTTATTATGGAATTAGTTATTGGCTTTATTAACGAGCTAAAAATCCGATTTTTAACACTTCCGATTGGTAAAACATTTTATCGCAATATTGATATTAACACTTATGTATGCTTATGTAACTTTTAGCTTTCCCATATTAAAATGCTATGGATAATGTAACTTACTGTTTAAAGTATCACTGTATTGGGTATTTGATAGAATGATTAATAGCACAGCTATTTGCCGTGGTAAAAAGAGTGTAAGTACTAAAATGGTAGGTTAAAGGATATTACCAATACAATGGTCAGTAAAGTCTACTGGATTGGAAGTATTGAAGAATTATAATTCTCGAATATGAAATGGAAAACTCCTATAATATTGAGAAACTATTCTTTCAAACAGATCAGTTTTTTCAGGGTCTTTTTTTTTTTTTTGTCAGAAAAAAAAACTTGGTAAAAACTTTTTGCTTTCTACATTGTGTACTATTTCTTCCTATATTTGCAATTGTATTTGCAAATCTTTTCCTATTTAAGTCTAAAATAACATATAGATGCTCAACAAACGCTAACACACTTATTATTTGTTAAGATATATACAGTGTTCTATTACTTGGTCGTTTTACTCAGTGACCGGCGAAAAACATATCAGATTTTCTTTAGCTGGTTTGTTGTCCATTAAAGATCCACAAGGGGCAAAGAAGACTGAATCTCTTCTACCATTATCGCTGTCATTAAGACTCAGAGCTTGAAAGATAGTGGATGGAGTCAGGTTTGACTGGTTTAACCTGTTTGAGTCCTTGACTGGCGTAAAGGTGACTAGTGATTGGCTGTTGGGCTGCAACTCTTTTCCCGCCAAAACTGGAGATGCTGCGGGTGCAGTGTCGTCGCCATCTTCCTCGCTTGAGGTTGAAGGAAGGAAGTATTTACATGGCAGAATTTCGGCCTATATTTACAAAATAATATATTTAAATACTTTTAAAACAAAGTCTATTCTACTTTCTTGGGTCTACGAAGGCAAGTAACGAATAAAATAAAAGACAAGAACAGAAAACCAGCAAGAAGACAGCCGACTAAGTTGTAACATAACCCGCTACATCAACATCAGAAACAAGATGTTAAACGAGAGCCAACTAAGGTAACATTATATAAATACTTGCCTTTTCATTTGCTGCACTTTTCCTACAGGATCGTCTCAAGGATCTTCTTTTAGAACCAGACCTTCCAGCCATTTCCTCGTCAACACTGTCCACACAACCTGGTGTTCCAACGTGCCTCTCTTCAGGCGAGGTAGACATCTCTGGTGCAGAATCACTAGACGAAGTATCTCGTTCTACTGGGGTATGATGCCGACTTGATCGGCGCACAGGAGTCCCATTAGACGCCCTTTTTCTTAAACTGCTACTTCTAGCACTAGCAGGTGCTGGGGTATGGCCAGCATTTAGGGAGCAAGTGCTTCCTTCTATTGCCGGAGAGGCAAACGAAACTGCTACAGGTGTCAACGTGATTCCTGTTGACCGTACATCCCCCTGTACCCCGGGGGTAAAGACAAGGGACCCTGGGGTACCACTGGCTGCAGAGTTGGCAGAAGCATGTGGTGATTGGAAAAATACGCGTGATGATTTGCGCTTCTTTTTTGTTGAGGATCGTAGGCAGGTTCGCATTTTTGTACTTGGAAAACCCTTATTCTGATTCTTCTCCATATTTTCATCTGTGTTTTGGATGATAACATCATACTCTTTAGAAAGGTCATCACTAGTTAGAGCTTTAGGATCAGACGAAAGACTTCCCACCTTCATCTCTTCAGTACTCTCTTGTCCATCCTCCATTTTCTCTTCAGACAGTTCATCTGAGCCATTATTAGAAGGGCTACCTGCAAGTGCCTCGGGGGTTAGGCGTAGGCCTGGACTTTTCTTTCCAAACTTTTTAGGAGTAGAGATAACTTTCAGTGTTACTCGGGGAGTGCCTGAATGGCTGATTGGTGTGTTTCGCAGTGAACGTCTGACTGGAGTGAGAAAAACTTCCCCAGCTAAGCCTAGTGGAAAGAGACAGAAAGAAGAAGTTGTATAACTTGCATGAATATTTTTGTACACACACTTGAGATTGACAAACTCAATTCTATAATACCTGACTTCTTGCTTTTCTTTACTGGTGTCAGAACAGTAATGAAAGAGGTACTCTGAAAATAAAAGCATAAATTCTTAACCACAAAAGTTTGAAGCATTTTCAGTCTCCTAAATTTGACATCAGTCTTACCTCTCCATCTTCAGCTTGCATCATTCTCTTCTTCTCAGCCATCTTTGCTCTCATGGCTGCTCTCATTTCCTGTATTCTAGACTTGCCTGCTGGTTTGGCTTCTCTTTTCACAACACCTTTTGCTGTGGTATTTTTCTGGAAGCAAACAAATCTTTGTTATAAGTGCAATTCTCAATATTCTGTGAACTCAGACATTTCAACGGCTTGTTGTGAAATTGGTTTTTCACTGTCGTCAATCAAAACTAATCAGTTGGTACCTTTTATATTTTGACTGGCGGCAGTAAAAAACCAAATTCCTCACTAATACCGAGTTTGCAGAATATTGAGAATTGCAGTAATGCAGAGTAAAAAGGCCCTCTTTCTTTGTATATTTGGTGCATCAATCTCCAGTTTTAGGGTTTTTTACACCTCCTATGTATTTGTAAATTATTGAATATCAAAATGTTTTAAAAAAATCATCTTCTTTTCTTACTTTAATCTTTTTGCCTCCTGTCTTGACTTGCTTGGTTTCTACAATCCAGTTTTTTTCTTTTTGTTTCTCTAAATTGTCAATCTTTGTGTGTACATCTTCAACCTAGAATGAAATACATTGTGATCTTTTTTTTTAAATCAATTAGTTGACTCTGGTTTGTTTTAAAGTATGTTTTTTCAAGACGTTTCGATCTGGACTCAGATCTTCTTCAGTTATCGTTACAAGTGAATCCTGGTTGCAAATTCAACATTTTTACATTGTGATCTCTTTAAAACTTTTTCAAAATCTCACTGGTGCAAAAAATGTCCAATGATCTGCACTAAAAAAAGTGTTAGTCAGAATTAAAAGTGGATTCAACAGTGGCTCTTCTTCCACTGCATTCCAAATAGGAATTTAGAAGTTGATTTTTGTGGAGGGAGGAAAAAATGGGAAAACCTTTAAAAACCCTTGAAGCACGGTGGAGAACCAACAAACAATTCTATTCACTTGGCAGGATTCAACTCAACTCGCCTTGGTGAGAGGCAAGTGCTCTCACTGCTATGCCACCTGTGCTTCCCAAAATTAATAATAAAATTGCTTAGTACAGTAATTCTTACTTGGAAATAAATCATGTCCCAGAAGCCCTGGAGATCTGACAATGTTGCCTTCTTCTCAGCAGCTTCATCCTGAATCAAAATCAGACAAGAAACAAGTAAATATTAGTAGCAAAGGGCCTCTTAAAACTTTAGTTCTTGAACTCTTGAAATCTGTATGACACTGTATAGTATTTTTTACTTACCTCACTCAAATCAATCAGCCCAGAAAACTGCTTGAATCTCTGACTAATCAGCAGCTGTGCCTGACCAATGGCAGTCCTGATGTTTCCTTTAGCTGAACACAAAGATTTTAAATATTAGTATTTTACAAATTATGATAAGATAAAATCCATATCTGACCATTTTAACCAATTAATTTTTCTTTTGAGAAAATAGACCTAAAAGGTTGCCAAAATTTATGCAAACAAATAAGAATCTCGGGGAACTAAAAAGCATTTTTATTTATTTATTAGTTTTTTAGGAGGCTAAAAAGTATACCCTGGTAAATTTGAGAAAATATAACAGTATGTCAAAAAATTATTGAGACTAGCATTCAATGACATACGCACTTTACATAGAGATTACCTTCTTCTGGTATGTCATTATCTGACTCCGTCTCCTCCCACTTTTCACAAAGTAGATTGAGTTTATCAGTCTCAGATACGACAAGATCCCTAAAATACTTGCTACTAAGTTGATTATCTTGACATTCAGCTTCTTCACTTCTTTGTTCGATATTCTCCTCTTTTCTACTTCCAACATCTTTCTTACTAGCTGAGCAGGTTTCACTCTTGCTTGAATCTCCAGTCTCCTCTGACATGGGAACTGAACTTTCATTATTGACCAGCTCATTTCTTAAGCTGAAATTTTTCTTTGTGATCAACTGCCGTCTGTTTTCTGGGGTTGAAATGGCTGGGGCCAGTCCTTCGAAGAAGTTCTCTGTACTGGCAGGACTTAAGGGCTGGAACTTGAATTCCTTGGAATAATGTTCAAAGGAGTGTATGCCAGACGGGGCTGAGAACTGGAAGTTTGGTGGTGCAAATGACTTTCTCTGTTGCTTCTTTTTGGCTAATGGAGTCATTTTTATTTCAGGCTCAACTGGATGATCATTTTCTTTCACACTTTTTTCTTCAACTTTATTTTTCTCCTTATCTATGTGAATAGCTGAAAAATTATAAAACTGAATGTTATTACAGAACTTTGGATAGGAAAATCTATATTCTCTTTTTATGTATATTTTTTGAATATACCTTTCTTTGCATTTGCTGATGAAGTTTTAGGTTTGACAGACTGTCTTGTCATTCTTTTTGGTACATCTTCAACCTTTTCCAAAGTAAAAATAAATTAGTATCTCTTCACAATTTCAACTACTGTATATATATATACCTGCCCAGTATGTGTAAACTACAAGTTGGATGGCCAAGTCTTAACTCTCATAGTGGATATTACCTTATCAAAACACCCCTAACTCTGGCCTTCTTGCAGTTCCTTTTAATAGTTTTGGTAATAAATTTGTTTGGTACCAACCTTATTGATAGTTACAGGCTTTTTAGTACTGGACGTTTCTTTTCTGCTTGAAGCTGGTCTACTTTTGGCTTGAGGTTTTACTGCTGTTTGCTTGCTGGCTAGTCTTGCTGATGAACGGGTCATGCGTTTAGCAGGAGGAACACTAACTGATTTGGGTTTTTTAGGAGATGTCCTTGTTGCTTTAGTAGGAAAGGGTGCCAAGAGAGTTTTTTTGTCATGTTGAACATGCCGCACTGCAAATACACCCTTTTGTTGTTTCTTGACAGCTTCTGCCTTTCTTTTCAGCTCTCTTTGTTCTCTCCATTTTAAGAGCATGGCTTTTCTTTCATCTGTGACCTGGGGCTGGGTCACATTTTCTTTACTGCTTGATTTTGCTACTAAAATAAATAATATTTAACTGTTACAAAAATATCTTTGCTTTTATTAATAGAGGCAATTTATGTCATCCATGTCACAAAGCTGGGAAAATGAAATGCTTTTACATAAAAGACCTTTCATTTCCCATTCTATAAATTTTTTTATTGTATTGCCTTAAAACAAGGCTCCCATGAAATCCCTTTTGAGCAGTTTTCATGACTGTGAAAAGCTCACGGAATGAACACAGTCATGGCACGGCATTAGGCACTGCCGCCAGACCAATCACATTATGCAAGAATTTAAATACTCTCCACCCCATCTCATGCCTGGAACACGGAATGAGCACATCACGAGTCTGGTCACACCACTGCCAGGCCAATCTCATTGCATGAGAAAAAATTAGCCAATCAAAGCTTTAAGAAGCATTACGGTCATGGCAAGGTATACATACAGCTGTGAGCTTTTCACAGTCATGAAAAAAGCTCTATACTTCTGGTATCAATTCATTGTGGAATATTGTGTATAATATTGCAGACAGCCTGATCAAGAATAACCCAACATGGGGGGTGAAGGTGGAGGAAGGTGTACAGGAGATGTAGCTGGAGACCAGACTATCAATGAAGGTTTTACAATGTCTTATTTTGTAAATTACACGTAAATGGGGGGGGGGGGGGGGACTTTCATCAATCAAAAAATGTTTATTGACAGAAGCCAAAAGCATAGATGTATTGAATTATAGCTAGTCATTTTGGGTTACGAAAAATGAAAAAAGCTATAATTCTCGTGTGGATTACAGTGGTGGGTCCAGAATGATTTCAAGGGGGTGGCTGTTACCTAGAAAGGCATCACATAGCGTCCTTTTTAGGTTTTACCTTACCCATTATACTTGTTATTTTTAGACTTCAAGGGGGGTGGCTAGCCACCCAATCCTCCACCCTGGATCCGCCCTTGGATTATTAATATTACTTTGGTAAAAAAAAAAAACTTAGAATGGGGTGATGGTGGATTGTGAGGAGGGAACTAGCCTGGGTAGAGATGGACATGGACACATGGAAGATGAGGATGCCTCTTGCATCATGCAGATTAGTATTTAGAAAGCAAACACAAAAATAAAGCAGATTTTTCCATTATTAGCTTCGTTCTATTAAAGATGGCAAATGCATAATTACCTTTTGCTTTGGTTATGGCCTTGGCTTTTGCCGTTGTTTTCTTCTGACCCGTATTTTCCTCCAAAGACAGGTTACATTCATTAACTAGAGACAACACTAGGCCTCTTCTTTTGGTTATTTCATCTAATCGTAACGCTTTTCTATCTTCGTTGGCACGATGAGCTCTAACGAACCGATTTGAACTGCCCAACTTTTCTCCTCGATTCTTGTAGGACGAAACATGGTCGTGAACATATCTCTTATTTGTTGATTCCATAATGGTCGAAACTAAATGAAAATACTCAATAACTCAAGAAATTAAAATAATCTCGAAAAAAATCTTAATCAAAAGACAATCGCATAAGAAATAAAGGAATTTTTCATGAGAAATTCTACATGAACTCTTGTTTATGGCACGAGATGCTTTTTCGAATACTCGATTCAAAACGTTTACCTAAGTGTTGATTGGTCAATATTCAAATCTTCCAGCCAATCAAAACTTAGTACTAGTTTAAGAAATAAACCAATAAAAATTAAGGTTATATTCTAAAGTTATGTAACCTATCAAACGCTTCGTTAGAAAGTTGTCGGTTAAAATAAACCAATCAGATAGTTTCTTATATCATTGAATATGGACCAATCAGATAATGCGTTAAATTTCGCTTCTTCTTCATTAAAATTAGACGCGTGTCAGTCAAACAGGTCAAAATGAGTTTGGTG
Organism: Anthopleura xanthogrammica; assembly: GCA_964019055.1. Taxonomy (NCBI): domain Eukaryota; kingdom Metazoa; phylum Cnidaria; class Anthozoa; order Actiniaria; family Actiniidae; genus Anthopleura; species Anthopleura xanthogrammica. Next base: position 2,286,120 of record OZ025209.1, on the reverse strand, counting down.
GGATTGTCCGCCAAAATACGTATTTCTCCTATTGGATTTATAATTCTAGGCTTATGTGGTTTAGCAATTATCTATTATTTTGCCACTGATTTTGGAGGTCCATCAAAATACGCCGATTCTCTCGATACAGTCTCGATTAAACAACTTCTTGCAGCTGCAATCGACCTTGCACAAAATGGCGGCGATGCCGTGAAAGCTGTGAAACAAAATAATAATCTCAAGGTAAGAATAGATTCAAACTATAAAAGTTGTCTTTTAATTAAATGAATATTTATTTTTTATGTTAGTCACGCAAAAATCGACCCTTTCCTTCCCCTTGCAGGAAGAATAAGTATAAATAAAGGAAGCTATAACTGGAAGTTCAATTAAGCTTTTAAAATTTTTGTCATGTAATTTGTAGCACAGTAACACAACGAGGCTAAGTCTATTGATTAAAATCTGGAACTATAGACCCCCTTTCAAAATTATCTTGGATATGAGGCTAGCAGGAAACTGAGGAAAATACAAAAGAAATGGCACAGATTTAATTGAGAAAGGATGGGATTTCATTGGTATTTCCTCTTAGCCTCGCATCCAAGATAGAGCATATTTCGTATGAGTGTGAAAAGTCACAGGACATGGCATGGTTATGGCAGGGATGTGGCACTGAATGTTGAATGTTTTCATGCATGGTATGGCACGTACTGAAATGGTCACAGCCACTCACAGTCCATGCCGTAAGTTTTTTATGGTCATACGAAAACTGCTCTATATAATACATATTTAAAGTGGTCTTTAATTGACATTTGTTTTTCTTGATATTTTCAGCAAAAAAGCAAAGGTAAGACTAAAGAAGGTGCAGATGATCCTGTAACACAAGGAGATCTCTTATCACATAGAGCAATATTTTATGGCTTTGAGAAAGCTTTTCCAAACATCAAGGTTGTATCCGAAGAGCATGAAAATGCTTCTTATCAGAATAGCCAAATTAAGGTCCCGACGACATCAGCTGTCATGCTTAATAAATATTTGTATAATCTAGAAGATGAATATGTTCCTTCAAGTAGTGTCCTTGTTTGGATTGATCCACTGGATGCCACTAAGGAGTACACTGAAAATTTACTGAATTATGTCACTACAATGGTTTGTATAACTGTGAATGGGAACCCTGTGGCTGGTGTTATCCACAGTCCTTTTCTAAAGCGGACCTCCTGGGGATGGGCCGAACATGGCCATTCACCAGATTTGAAAAAACCATCTTCTCAGGTCTCAGAAAAGGAACCTAAAATTATAATATCTAGATCGCATTCTGGCAATGAAGTGAATGCCCGAATCCAAAAAGCATTTGGCCAAAATACAAAAATAACAAATGCAGGCGGTGCAGGATTCAAAGTGTTAGCATTATTTGGTGATGGTGCCGATGCTTATGTTCATTTAACTCTTATCAAAAAGTGGGATATATGTGCTGGAGATGCAATATTGAGAGCCATGGGTGGAAAAATGACAACCCTGAATGGAAAGAGAATAAACTATGGGAACGCAAGAGATTACAAGAATAAAGATGGCCTTCTAGCAACATTACGGGAACATGAAATGTTTCTTAAAAAGCTTTCATGAAATATGTGAATTTATAATTTAAATGAGCAAACACTAAACCCATGAAACATAAATATATTAGTGTCGGGATTTTATTAGAAACCTGCCACTGGCAAAATCCAGCATCTACTTTCCATATCTGAGTCATTGAGAGCTGCCTACTTTTGACATTTCAATCAATTGTATGCAGGGTTCGTGCAGGTCCTTGAACTCCTTGAAAAGTGCTGGAATTTGAAAACTCATTTCAAGGGCACTTGAAAGTCCTTGAAAAAAGAAAAAATTCCTTGAAAATCGTAAATACTCCTTGAAAAATATTTAGAAAGGTTTTTGTAACCCAAAACGCCTGTTTTCCTCATCTAAAAGTTCGTAATCCCGATCGCACCCATAGTTATGTGGTCCTTGAAAATTTTCATTTTGGTCCTTGAAATGTCCTTGAATGTCTTCACAAGAAGCCTGCACGGACCCTGTGTATGGTTTCGTTGTTCTAAAGTGCTAAACAGGTGTCCACTTAATAGAAGTTTTACCTTGTGGATTTTTATCTTATATCCAGAAAATAGCTTTATCTGTATATCGCATAATAAAGAAAAAGATGACGATGATGACAGATGACAATGATAAATTATTATCAAATTTTAAATATATTTAATGGAGAAATCAAAACAGAAAATTATAACTGTAGTGTAGTGTAGGAGTCAGTAGTCAACTAGTCAAATACTAGTGATTTTTGTTTTGTTTTGGAAAGTGAAATTTGCTAATTAATTAGTCATATTGACTACTAGAGTAAAAACACTAAAAGTGTGCAAGAAAATAAAGTCCTAAATAGTGATGTTTCATGCTAATGCTATTGTTTTCTGTTTAATTTGTACTATTTACTACTACTAGTACTAAATAGTGATAAGTTTTGTACACTTTTAGTGTTTCTACTGGCCTTTACTGTCTTTACTAATGATTTGATTGTGGGATGGGGATGGGAATTGGTACAATGTACCTCGAAGGGGACCTTGTGTCCTATTGTACAGTACCAGCCTACGGGCAAAAAATAAATAAATACTCTAAGAATTTTGGTATTAACTTTTTTGTAACATATTTGTCCTTTTTTGTAAAATATAATATCTGCAAATCCATATGGCTAGTGAAACCTATCAGTTCATTAGCCATAAGTCTATAGAGGAAACATTAAATTGAAGCCCTGGGAAGTGATGAAGGCATAACAGAAGTGTGAAGAGAAGTACAAGCTGTAGGCAAGTGCTTCTCACACTTCTAAAGTACTTTCAGGGATTTCTATGTACTGTATTACTGAATGGAGTACAGAAAAACTGTTTTATTTATTAACTATGTATAGAAAGAAAATTGCATTATAGTTTTTAATGCTGTTTTCTTACACTTGCACATATCAGGGAACAAAATAACAGCCAGTCATACACCGGTCAAAATGTCCAGCATATGATATTTTATTTTATTTTTTTCAAATATGACTGGTCAACATGTCCTGTTAGAACTGTATTTGACGGGTCAAGTACAAAATTTGGCTGGACATTGACTGTCCATTATTTTGAGCTCTGAATATGTGAATGGCATCAGCACTATGCTCCATTCACTAATATAGCATAGTTCTTAACCAATCAGAACATGCATTGCTAGGTACCTATAATAGATAGTTTTTTTAAGTGAAAAATAACAAAGTGAAAAGATAATGAATAAATATTAAATGGATTTCTTGGATATTATCAAAGACCATTACATTAATTGGTATTTTAATGGTGTGCGTTACCTCGCCTTGTGATATAAAACATAATTGACTTGTATTATATATTACAATTAATTTATTTTCATTGCTTTGTGTTGGTCTTAGGAGCTTAGTTATAAACTATTATCAAAATATGATCGTCCAAAAATACTTTCTGCTGCAATAACAAATATAAATTTATTCCAAAATATGCGATTCAATTTTATCCATATAATATAATAATCTCACAATTGAATTCAATTTACTTATTTTCAGTTCATGCTGTAATGACAAATATAAACAAGGGTGGATCCAGGGGGAGGGTCAGGGGGGTCCAGACCCCCTGTCATACCTAAGGTTCCATTGTTTTTTTTTATACTAAAATTTAGTTTTGCCATAGTTTTGAAGTAAATTTTGTATAAAGTATACATTTGGACCCCCCTCTCAACAAATTCCCTGATCCGCCCTTGATAAAAAAATTTATTCCAAAATATGCGATTCAATTTTATCCATTTAATATAATTATCTCACAATTGAATTCAAAATTTACTTATTTTCAGCTCATGCTAGTCCAAGATGGCCAGTAGGCATCACAAAGGTATGACCCATTCTCTCCATTACCCTGTATCTCATTTTCCCAACGTTTTTCAAACAATTTATACAAATTTAAAGAAGAAATGGCATCTACAACAGAACAATGTTCATTATTTTGAATATCAGTCTGAAGCAAGATCAGAGTCAAACGTTTGAGTGAAGGTGTAATGTTGCTTGGCAACCCTGCAAGAACTCGAAGAGGAACATACTTCGAAGTATCTCTGATAAGATAAGGAGGATGTGTCAGCTTCAAGACATTCAAGTCAGACTGCAACGAATGTCCAACCATTATGTGGTTTTTGATAAGTCGTTTGACTTGTTTCTTGGCAGCATGAAAAGAGATCGCTTTTTGCATATGTTTAGGTCGAATCCCACTCCATTGTGTCCTAAAATCTGTGATAATATCCTCTGGTTTGACATACGAATCGTAGATCACCTTACCATCATAGTCTACTATACTACAACGAGCTAAAGCACTTTTCTTGTCTTCTCCAACTCCAACCATTTCACAGTCAATAGCAAGAACATTTTGTGTTTTTTCTTCTTTAGTATTAACCAGTACTTCCCCACATGAGGGTGAAGATAGTTTTACAGGTTCTTGTTCAATGAGACTATCCAATTCGCTAGTTGTGCCACTACAAATTGAACTACTATCAACATCACCATCGCTCAAGATGCCATTACGATCGTCATTTTGATCTTTTTTCCCTGTCTCTCCGACTTTAAAAGAAAGTCTCTTGAGTTTTTTTCTCTTTCGTCGTTCTAGTTTTAAAGTAGTTGAGGATCCCATCTCGCTTGACCTTTCAACAACATAATATAAATTCTGAATTTATATTTCTCCTTCGAGTTTCTTACGACACGTGGTGCAACAAAACCGGTAGAACATTACGCAATTCCTACCCAATCCCCCACAAATAAACATCACACAGGGTGCCCATTTCAGTCTCGTGCGTTTCCCAAGGTTTTAATTTTGGCGACATTTTCCTTTTTTCCAGAAATAAATATTTTCATGTAATAAAATAGTATATTACGCGGTGGTGAGAAGTTATGAAGTTTATCTATGACTGGTGAAAATATTTCACGAGTTTGCGAATCTGCATTCTTGGTTGTTTGGGTATATAGACCACTTGCAGCATTTCGGAAGGAGGCTGAATCTGGAGGACAAAACAATAGGTTTCCAATTCTCAGGAGTTTGGAATTGCCCCCCCCCCCCCCCCCCCATATTCAACTACTTTGACGTCACGTGCAAGCCTTTGGGCCGGTCTATATGAGGGTCATATGAGCTGTATGAGTAGGAGCAGCAGTAATATAATAATAATAATAATGATAATAATAATAATAATAATAATAATAATAATAATAACAATAATAATAATAATAATAATAATCATCCTTCTGCTCATCAACTTTATTTGGATAAACAATTACGACTGAGCAAAGATAAACGGCTGGCCTACTAAATATAAAAGTGTTATTTACTAACTGAAAATACTACGATTAATTAAGGGATGTGGATTTTATCAAACTAGTGAGCCAGGGGTCCCGCGTTCGACATCCATAGGTTCTCGTATTGATTTATCTAATCTTTCACTCTCTTCATAAGTCTAAAAAAATTCCTAAGTCCGATGTTTTACGGCATAGGTATAAAAATGCAAATAAAGGTCTCACACTGAACTCTGATTGGTTATCATTACTTTTTTGATCAGTGTCTTGATATTCAGTGTTTGATCCAGTATCAAGACTCATTCACCTGATCAAATACAACGTTCTGCGGATTCGTTATTGAGCTTACGAATTGCTAAGTTTGAGAATCAAGATTTACGTACACTATATGAGAAAATGCAGGGATCGGTTCAGATCTCAGTTACTGATCAGCCTCAGACAGGTTCTAGATTTATGTACGAGTCAATACCAAAGGTGTCTTTCCCCCCGGGCATACCCCGGGCATTTGACCATAGTCGAGTTCATTCCGCATAATGGGGAATTTGATCTGAATATATTGCCTGGACAGCCGGGCACTTGATAGCCTGCGTGCATTCACAATAACAGTGTTGAAAAATAGAAAATATGGGGAGGACGGAGGAAAAGGAGTGTAAGACCCCACATTCACATCACTTTGTGAACGTGAAATGGATAAGAGCCTGTCAATCAAATACTTCAGGGGAGAATTAGTAATTTTCCCCTGAATACTTCTATTGTTTTAAGCAAAGTCATTTATCGCTTTCTGTTGGACATGGGGTGCGTGCTTTTTAAGAGCAGTTGCCACCATGGTCTCTTGCAGGGCCGTAACAAGGCCAAATTTATTGGGGGGCCCTAGGTCAAAAGTATTGGAGTGTTATATTCTAAAACGCCCTATATATTAGTAACAGACCTAAGATTTTCAGTTTTCATTATACACTACATCCGAAATTATTGGAGGGGGGGGGAGGGGTGGCTCAAAAAGATCCAAATCTGCTAGATTCGTCCGTCCGTCCGTCCGTCCGTCCGTCCGTCCGTCCGTCCGTCCGTCCGTCCGTCCGTCCGTCCGTCCGTCCGTCCGTCCGTCCGTCCGTCCGTCCGTCCGTCCGTCCGTCCGTCCGTCCGTCCGTTCGTTCGTTCGTTCGTTCGTTCGTTCGTTCGTTCGTTCGTTCGTTCGTTCGTTCGTTCGTTCGTTCGTTCGTTCGTTCGTTCGTTCGTTCGTTCGTTCGTTCGTTCGTTCGTTCGTTCGTTCGTTCGTTCGTTCGTTCGTTCGTTCGTTCGTTCGTTCGTTCGTTCGTTCGTTCGTTCGTTCGTTCGTTCGTTCGTTCGTTCGTTCGTTCGTTCGTTCGTTCGTTCGTTCGTTCGTTCGTTCGTTCGTTCGTTCGTTCGTTCGTTCGTTCGTTCGTTCGTTCGTTCGTTCGTTCGTTCGTTCGTTCGTTCGTTCGTTCGTTCGTTCGTTCGTTCGTTCGTTCGTTCGTTCGTTCGTTCGTTCGTTCGTTCGTTCGTTCGTTCGTTCGTTCGTTCGTTCGTTCGTTCGTTCGTTCGTTCGTTCGTTCGTTCGTTCGTTCGTTCGTTAGTTATAATCTTAAAATACACCAGTCCCCCCCCCCGTTTGCCCAGGGGGAGGGGGTGGGCACCTTTGGACTTGACTCATACATTACTGTATGAGTATATAACAAAATGCACGCATATTCAGAATGCCTAGATCAGCACTTTTCCTTGACGGGTAATTCCCACAAACTGTTTTCCAATCAGAGCCAAACCCAATGTATGAGTCACAGGAATTGCAGTCTTGCTCTTGGTTATTAAAAAAACCCAAGCGAAGTTTCCGTCTGCATTTCAGGTTGAATCCTTCCCTGAGGATAATAATAATAATAATAATAATATTAATAATAATATTAATAATTAAATATTAATATATAATAATAATATTAATAATAATAATATTAATAATAACAATAGTAATGATAATAATAATTAAGTGGGCTTTCAAAATATACAGTATATACGTCACAGCTGCGTGTTTTATTGATACAGCACAATAAATAAAGTATACAATGTCGGACAAACACTTCAAAGAGGAAGAAACCCATAAGCACTCATTGCAGTAAAGCATCGAAATCTAAAAAGTCATAAACGTGAAACACCATGCTTTTGAAAACTTTGTTAGTGTTCAACTAACATCATGAAAGGCCAGAAAACGGATGGAACATAGTCGCCAATTGTATTTAATTAGGCTGAAGAAAGCTTTCATTTACTAACGCCGCTCTTAATTCTAACACCTGATGGTGACAGTTAAAAATATACAGCGTAGATAACCAGTGTCCGTAATATGAGGTTAACTTTGTATGGCAGCCTGTCAATCGGGTCATAAAAAAGTGGCCGTTGGCTGTATTAACCAGTACAGTGTCCGTATTAAGCGGGTAAATTTAATAGAAAATGTATGGGTATTTCGTCAGTACCTACAACACTGTCCATAATAACCGGGTGGCCGTATTAAGCGGGTGGCCGTAGAGCGGGGTCCCGCTGTAATATTAAGACACTGAATTATTTTATTATTTTATATTTTAGTATTATTTATTTTTAGCTTAGGTTTTTTTTAAGGTGGATTCATCAATAGTATAGTTTGTTTCTCCATAATTGTTTTTTTTTTTTTTTTTAAATAAGTAAGATTTTAGTTTCAGGTTTTCCAAATATATAGCACATAGGTTACGTGTAGGGCGCCCTATGTGGCTGTTAGATAGTATGCTGGCATACAGATGTTATTTACTGCGGTAATAATCTTTATTGAGGAGCCTTTTTCACTACCTTTTTCACTAAAAATGATTTTCAAAAAGGACCTTAAAAAATTTAAAACAGAAAAGAAAAAACCCTAAAATTTAATTCAATGCCTAAAACTACCTAAAACTTCTATATATAATTAATCTGAACGCTAAGTAGAATATAATAATTACATTTCTTCAAAACCTATTGCATAAGGTAATTGAAAACTTAACATTTAAAGGAGCACTTCGATGAAAACGCCCCATTTGTTGAAAGTCCGAATAATTTATGTATTTGAGGCTAATATATGACTCAATTATGATTATGAAATCTTCTCAAGGGTTAACGGCAAACAAAGAAACAGTATACACAAGGAAATGACGAGTGGTCAAAAATAGGAAACAATTTCAGGAAAGGCATCATCATAACACACAAAAATCTCCGCAATAATTAATGACCACCACCGTGACCATCACCGTGACCACCACCGAATGAACCACTCCAGCTAGAAAAATGTTTTTAAATCAGTAAAGAGAAAGGGATTGTAGTTTATTTGTCTTCAATTTGTTTTAATGGGCTATCTTCTATTCTCCAAAAGGTTTAATGATATCAGTACTTACATGTTACAGTTTGACTGCAACGAGGTCGTGGGTAGCAGCGATCTCCACTTTGCTTTACCAAGGTTAGTCGTTATCTTTCTCTCATTGGCCATAATATCGTACAGAGACGAGGCGTTGACGTTGTTTATCAGGATCCAGTTAAGAACATTGTCATTGTACTTCATACCCAGGCATAGCTTTGTCAGGGGTGTGATCCAGTATGCTGGGGATACTGTCTCTTCTTCATCCAGTCCACCGACACTCCCATCTGAGTTGAATACTGATTTCCGGTACCAGAGTTTCGCGTCGTACTTAAAATGGTCCTAGAGGAAGATTCAAATTACCAGTGGATTGTTTAGAGAAAGAAACCCAATAAAAAGGGAACTGGGTCAAATAACTAATGACAATTTTTACAATTGACCCACCCCTCCGTGGGTCAATTCTATCTTACTGCACCCTAAACCAACCCACGAACCTCATATAAAGCTCTCTCAGGGCCGTAGCAGGGGGAGAGGCCGGAAGGGGCCGCCCCCCCCCCCCCCCCCCCCCCAATAATCTCTCTCTCTCTCTTTCTCTCCCTCCCTCTCTCTCTCTCTCTCTCTCTCTCTCTCTCTCTCTCTCTCTCTCTCTCTCTCTCTCTCTCTCTCTCTCTCTCTCTCTCTCTCTTTCTCTCTTTTTCTCTCTCTTTCTCTCTTTTACTCGCTCTCTCATCAAACGACTACTTTAAAAAGGAATAGTATAAGAGAAGGAATTCTTACCAATTTGCCGTTAATCTTCATGGCCAGCGTCCACGGTCCTGCACCACACTCAGAGTATGACTCATAGGAGCAAAATACACTGGCTACCTTATCTCCTTCGAGTTGATAGTCGTAGGTCCCTGAGGTTGCGTTGCTATGGAGATAAAGACCAATTATTAGCATAAAGAGCTTGTTTGATCCGTTGTCTTTGCTTTGTCTGCGCCCGTTGTATTGTGTTCAGTGGAATATGCATAAAAAAATACCAAACTCATATTGGTATATGAAGATTATGTGTTATGAAAACGGTCTAGATAAACAAAGTGTCTTCTTTCAAACAAACATCAGGGCAAATGAACACGGCTGAACAAACAGGTACAAAGCGAGGCATCAAAAGTCTCTTACTCACTCTGGTAGAAGAGGTTTCAGCTCCTCGCATGACATGGGCCCTGAGAACAACAGAAGTGAGGTCATTAGAACTGGCCATGGTTCTAACCTCTGGTGTCTTGGGTTCGATTCCTAAACTCGGCATCACACGTGGGCATAGTTTATTGAGTCTCACCCTCGATTCAAGGGTTTTTCTCCGATTTTTCTAGTTTTCCTCCCTCTGCAAAACCTAACATGCTGACTCCTAACTCGATCTTTAAGTCAGTCGTGCTCTGTCTTTAGATGTAATAACGAAAGAAACATTCGATCACTTACGTTTACAAAACGTGCCGTTTCCATGGAAAAAAGGATTGCACCAACAGTAGTACCCATCATCAACGTTTTCGCACGTGGCGTTCGCGTGACAGTCATGCAGATTTGCTGCGCATTCATCGATATCTATAGAAATAACATATTTTATTTCGTTCATGTGCAGTGCGTATGTGGTGGTGTGGGGGGAGGGACTCGGGTGATTCATCCTTATCATCAACTGCCCTAACGTCCTCCCTAACACAAATAAACCCCTAAATGACAACTACGAACCCCTAAATCAATGAAAAAAAGTCAGTGTAAATTAGTTATAAAGTGAAGCTTCTTGCGTTTTTTGTCTTGAGTTTTAACAAACGTGGTATTTCAAATCTCTCCCCCCCCCCCCACCCCACCTTCCCGCACGTGCTAAAATTCCTGGGTCCTCATGCGGTACCTACCTGTGCATGTTTTTGCGTTACCACGGAAACCGTCTTTGCACGTGCAATTGTGTCCACCAATCGTATTCGTGCACGTGGCATTCACGTGACAATGGTGGACTTCAGTTAAACATTCGTCAATGTCTGGAAAAACAAGTAAGATCCTTAATGATGACAATATTCCAATATAAACCCATTAAATGACAACAACGAACCCCTAAATTGAGAAACAGTCAGTGCAAATTGAAGTAAGGCTTAATATTTAATAAACGTGGTATGCTCCTTTCCGTAGTCTTCCCACAATCCCTTATGATCCCAGCTCGAGCTCGAGGTCAGGGTAAAATTTGCATATTTTTTATACATTTTTATGCAAATTTTACCTTGACCTCAACCTCATGCTCGGATCATAAGGGATTGTGGGAAGACTATGGAAAGGTGCATTTTAAACCACTCTTCCTTTTTCCCACCGCGCACGCTAGCTTCTTGGGTCCTCATGCGGTACCTACCTGTGCATGTTTTTCCATTTCCATGGAAACCATCTTTGCAAGTGCAATTGTGTCCACCAATAGTATTCGTACACGTGGCATTCACATGACACTGGTGGACTCCAGTTAAACATTCGTCAATGTCTGGAAAAACAAGTAAGATCCTTCATCATGACAATATTCAAATATAAACCCATTAAATGACAACTACGAACCCCTAAATTGAGAAACAGTCAGTGCAAATTGAAGTAAGGCTTTTTATAAACTGAAATGTTGGTATTTTAAACCACTCTTCCTTTTTCCCGCCGCACACGCTGACTTCCTGGGTCCTCATGCGGTACCTACCTGTGCATGTTTTTCCATTTCCATGGAAACCATCTTTGCACGTGCAATTGTGTCCACCAATCGTATTCGTGCACGTGGCATTCACGTGACACTGGTGGACTCTAGTTAAACATTCGTCAATGTCTGGAAAATAAGTATAAGATTCATGATGAAAATATTCAATATTATAACAGTGGGTTGAAATGAATTTCTTAAGTAAAGATGCTGTAATTACCAATTTCACAGTTTTGTCCTGTGAATCCCCGTGGACAGACACAGCGATATGGTTTGTCTTCTCCAGAGAAATCTCCCTGACATGTAGCATTATTGGCGCAGGGATTACTGGAACACCAAGTCTGAAACAGAATATTAGTGTCTAAGACAATTTACACCCAACATAAGAGAAAAGGGAAGCAATGTATATCTAACAGGTTTTTTTCATTGAGGATTTTTAATTTTAAAATGCCTGACGTGTGCTCGATACTCAATCTGTGGTAACTGTTCGAAATCCGCTCTACTGAGTCAATTATTCGCATGACAAATAAGTGTTCATTATCCACTTGTTCGCGCGTGAACCAATCAGCGAGATTGCTAGATTTATAAAGATTACTAACAAGAAGCTTTTTCTCTTCGCCTCACCTCTGACCCGTAGTAAATACAGCCCGCTTTCTCCACCAGGTCCTCTCCGTGACGAATATGATCAGAGTCCAACAACTCACACAACGATCCATTGATGTGATCCTCACAGAAGTTAAAGGTAAAACACAACTGTTCCAAGTAACACATTCTTGCGCAGTTGAAGTGGTTGTCCGTTGGCTGGATCCTGTGAATTGTGTGATTTACGAGAGCCTCTCCTGGTCTTATCTTCATGATTGCCAAGTGACGGCACATCCCTAAATATATTGAGGAAGAATACATTGAACCTGATTACTTTGTTCGTAACGTTGTTCCTGCAGAAGCAGGGCCGTAGCAAGCCTTGAAAAACTGAGGGTGCACAAAGTCACTTTGCAACACGTGATCACGAAAAATGAAAATTTAATTCCAAAAAAACTGGGGTTGGCACGCCCCCGCTCCCGGCCTCTGTGGGCGCTAAGGCCCTGAGAAGACGAGTTATTATATGATATAGTTCTAGCCTATAGTTCTAATCTAAATGTATTTCTGATTTGAAATCTAAGTTAAAGTTTTTCTACTTAAAAAAAAGCTTTATAGGTATTTTCATACTTTTTTCATAATACTAGAGCAAGGAAATTATACCATTCATAAATCTGCTGGCTAAACAGAGGTGGTGTCATTGGTGAGCTTTGAATTTTGCTCAGTGCCAGGACTTGGAACAAACTAAATAAGTCCTTGTGCGACTCTCATATACTCTGTCAATATTTAAAACAGAAAAAACGTCTCACTATCGTTATTTATCAATTATTTTTTGTCTAGTGGATATCTGCGAGTCTTGTTTTGATACTTTATTTATATAGGTACATGCTACAAACGTCGATCTTCTCATTAGCGAACCGAAACTAATGACATCAAAGAAGACCGCCTTGTTTGAACTTGGCCTTGGCTCATTTATTTACTTCATAAGGATCCATCTGTAGCACGTACTTGAAGTCGACGTTGGCCTCCTTAAGATCATTATTATTATTTGAATGACTTTCATTAGAAAGAGAGAATGCGAAACTCTCTCCTTATGTTTGAAAAGACAAGACTGACCAGCATGCAGAAGAATTGCTGACGAGACAAGCTGGGCTTTAATATTGAGGAGAAAATTGGGAAAAATATATATATCCTTCGGCTTCCGTGGTTATCTTTTGTTTGTTGACTATTTTACTTTGAAATGATAATAATAATAATAATAATAATAATAATAATAATAATAATAATAATAATAATAATAATAATAATAATTCCAAAAGTCCACATCGCCAGAAATTCCGAACGGACATGCGTATTAGCGGCGTTATTCTTACGGAGTAATCCTATACTTACAGTTCTCAAATTAACAGAAAATGTATGGAGCTAGAGTTTTAATTCCTCGATATCTTACAAAATATTTAACTACAACAGCTGCACGGCTTAGATGTTCAACAACTAACCTTCAAGCTTTAATAAAATTAATAAATCAGAACCAAAACTTTAAATTACAATTCGGTTTGACAACAACAAAAATACTGGGATTTCGAGTGCCCATTTTAGTGAAGAAGACCGGAAGAGTGCAAAGTCACTCAACTATTTTGGTCTCAAAATCATGATCAACGGATACGTATAGCTCTATCTTAAATCTTGTTTGAAGGATTGGACTTTAATCAATATTTCTGCCAAGTTTCAAATGGTTTGGCCACAAACTCATTTTGGTTTTTCATCTCTCAGTATTTGCAGTCATTAGACTTCGAAGCTCTGAAAAGAAACACTTCCGGCGCGACATAAACAAACGATTTCGTATTCATAGCAGGCGTTATTTTTTATTGAAAATGACTGAAAAATCGAGGAAAGATAGAGAGCAGACGCTGTTCAGACTCAGCGATTCTTACATAATAATGATACGGTGTTGTACGTAGGTTTCACTGATTCTTATAGGCAGTTGGGGCTTTGGGAATTTTTTGTGGAATAATCTTGGTAAGCGAGCAAGAGCTACATAACACAGAAAAAACTATTTACTAATTATAACGCACCGAAAACACTCTGGGATGATATTATCCTCGTGTTCCCTTGAAGCATCGAACGGCGAAAATCCCTTCCACAGCACTAAGAACTCTGAATCCTTGTATGATAAATCATCGTTTATCAGTAAATGAGGAAAACAAAGAATTATTCCATAAGTTAACTTTATGATTAACTTCGTGATTCTACAGTCGTAGACGATCTTTAGAAGATTTACGTCTTTAAATGAATATTTCGACTTCCCAAACTGATCCGCTTCCTCTTGGTCTTTTAGGATGTTTTGCTAGCAAAATATCTGCCGTAGATAAATAATCTAAAGCAGCGAACAAACCTTTATGTTCAATGCTAAGTTGTGATGTATGAACCAATTACAATTGAGATAAGACAATAAGAATGATTGGCATTTATTTTGAATGATCCTAATTTTGCATAATATAGTGCCCGCCCACTTTGGTTCGGAATTTCTGGCGATGAAATACGCTTCACAACATCATGCCAAACTAAAAATAAACATAATAAAGTAAAGCTTAAACTGAAACGATTATAAAGAGTGACTATAAAATAAGGACAGTTATAACATAGTTAATAAAGAAAAGTGATTAATCTATAAAATAAGCCTGTTTGAATAGGTACGTTTTAAGCCTTTTCTTGAAAATGCTGATAGAACTACTACTTCTTATATCAAAAGGAATACCATTCCAAAGTTTGGGGGAACAGACTGAAAAATCGCGCAAACCATACGTTTTAAGATTATATGAAGAGCTTGGAGGAAGATCGCAAGTTGCGACGAGGAACATAGGGTTCCAGTAAAGCTACGAGATAATCTGGTGCCATACCATTAAGTACTTTATATGTTATAAGTAGAATCTTAAAAGTGCTACGATAATCACCTGGCAACCAGCGTAATTCCATTAAAATAGGGATGACGTGATCATACTTATGTGAAAACGTAATTAATCTAGCTGCACAATTAAATATATTCTGTATTCGCTTAGTCAAATATTGTGGTGAACCATATAAAGGCGCGTTGCAGTTATCTAGACGAGAAATAACAAAAGCATTAATTAATACCTTAGTGGTTTCTAGACTTAAATATCTTCTGATACGAGATATAGATGTAAGATGATAAAAGGCTGACTTGCACAGTTCAATAATGTGTCTATCTAAGCAAAAAGAGCTGTCAAAGACAACTCCAATGTTCCTAACACAGTCTGATGGTACGATAAAATTGGGGGGTCCGAAAACTTTTGAAAACTTTGCGGCACTCTACATGTCATTGTTTAATGGAAACTTATGAATAGATAGACTGGTGAGTTGAATCAGTACTGAAGAGAGTTTCATCATTTTGAATTTCATCTATCAAATATTCATTCATCCACTCACTCGTTTCATCATTTATTATTTATTCATTTTTTCAGTTAATCGATAGCAAGTTATTCCAAAAGTTACCGGGTAACTCAAGAATTAGTTCAATACACGATATTTAGTATCTCTTTTCTATCCAAATAAATTAGAAACATCTATTCATTGTACAGTGTATTTACTGGGAGTACAGCAGTTGTATTTTATTTAATTTAGCATCACGATCAGTAAATTATACTCAAAAGTTTAAAAACACACAAAAATGTGCCAAAACGACAGAAGAGATTTGCAATCATTTGTTTACAGCAAATGTAATACCAGTTGGTAAGCAAAAAAGTATTCAAAACTAGTGAAAATTATCAATAAAAGAATCCAAAAAATCTCCAAGTGGTAGAAACAATGGCGAATAGTCTTTGGGGAGAAGGTTTGCATGAAGTGAAATGCAGTGAAACGATGAAAAAAGTTATCTGTCTAATAAAAACTGAAGACATTAATTTGTTCAACATACCTTCAGAATGAGAGATCATCATGAGAAGAGTAAGAATAAAACCAGCCATCACTTTGTCGAAGAACTCCATCATCCAAGACATCCTTGGATTACGAACACCGACAGGTGAATGAAAAGCGTCGAGGAAGAAACTGTGAAGAAATCCTCTGCGCAACTCCTAATGACTGGGGCTGCTTATCATCTAACTTAGAATGAATATCACCTGGACAAAATCAAAGAAATGCCCCAAAAAATGCAAAACAAATCCAAGAAAAACTAGTAATTCTCTTGCGTTGTATGATCTTTTTTCAAAATAACTTTGCGTTTGGATTGTGACGGGCTTCCCATCTAGAATTCTAAGATTTTTTTTATACATATCTTTATTATATATTTTCTATTTTACATTCTAGTACAACAATTACTATACAAAAACAATGAAGTAAGACAACTAGGTTACACAGAGAAGATGTAAAGATATATATTATATTTATTCATTATATACATAGCGAGATTTACTCAGTAAAACCCTGTGTAATACATACCGGTATTCTTTTGTTTCTCCGCAGCCTCGTCTCGAATTGCTTTGTGCGTGATCACTCAACCACAATATATCGACAATGGGCTTTTGGTAGGAATTTTTTCTTTTATCCATTAAGACCACAGGCAGCCCAATCCCATTATCTGGTAAAGTGAAATAGATAGCTCGACAACAAGCAATAAATACGCGAAAATTCTTGCATTCTAAAGAAACTATCCAAACAACCCATATTTTGGTAACCACGAATTATATACGTGTATTTATGGCATGTTGTCGAGCTACATGTCTATTGCCAGATAATGAGATTGGGCTGCCTGTGGAAGCGGCAGTGAGTGTTGGCTTCGAGCCTCAAGTGGTCTCGTAAATACGAAGTAAATTATTCTTGATATCTCCAGAGGACGTGCTCGCTTGAGTATGAAACTGATATAGAAGTGAGATTAATTATCAATCTAGTCCTGGACGATGTTTCGCTTTATTTGGACAACCGAGAGATGTATTTTTGAGGTTAGGAATACTGGCGGGTCAAGGCGAAGCTTTGAACTTTCAATTTATTTACACGAGGGGATATAGAAGGTAAAAAAAAACATGAAATAAGGCGCTTTTCGTTTTTATTTTTGTTGAAATAACAAATGCACTAGACACATGAAATGTCATGGAATTATTTCAAGTGTGATTGTATTCGAAACAATTCATATTTTAGTAACAAGGAATTTTCGTGTATTATATTTATGGCTGCCAGATAATGAAATTGGGCTACCTGTGCCGGACTATTCCTTGAGTGCATGTTACGTCATAGCCGCCATGTTGGTTGACTATACAAAGCATTCTTCATTAAAATTCTCTTATCATATCAACCAAGGTGGTGGCTGCTTCTCAAGGCAATTTTGAGTCACGTGGTTGGTTTATGACGTCACAAGCTAATACATAGATAAACGAGGACAGATCCAGTTGATTTAATTTTTACTGATGATAAGAGATGGGTTTCCACGATATTTAATGTTTTATTAGACATTGATATAAAATCTTCGTGCACTCACTAAGTGTCTAAAATTCAAGCATATTATTGGTTAAAATCGATCACAGGATTTTGCAATATCACGAAGCAGTACATTATTTATATAAGTTAGAGAACGAAAACCTTCAAATTTATCGATACCCTGAAACATTCTCGGGGCTGATCAAAGTTAGGGCACGACTCACAGATCAAATTGAGAGAATTAACAAACTCTACTCACATGTTTTGCTGAGTCATTAACTATTACCATCAAGTACGTTAAAAGAAATATTTGATTTTCAGTGTTAAAAACAAGGAAATTTTTTTGTATTTAAGTTGTACTTAGAGTTTATGACACAGTTTTAGCTTAGGATGTTAGTTTGATCTTTGAAAGTAAAAGCTGATTATTCTTCAAAAGTTAAATCAAACTATTTCTAAATTTAATTTCTGCCTTTTTTTTCTACGATGTATTTGACAATTATTTTCCTCAACATCCAAAAAATGTATTGCTTAAGCCAATTCGGTTTTGGCTAAAGATTCATTGGATCATGATATAGCAAAAGGCGGCGTAATTGATGTCATCATTACGATGATTGCCACAGGCTGGTGCAAAGTCTATATTCTTGACCATAGGACCCAGACCAACATAGGACTGGCAGGACAAACAGTCATCTTCGTTATTGGCAAAAAAGCCCAAACGAAGTTTCCTGTTTGGATACTTTGCACTTTCACATCTCAGATTAAAGCCTTCCCTGCGAGAAAAGAGGGAAAACATTACATTCAAAATAATGTTCTTTCCACAGGGAGCCCACTCACAATAGTGCTTTTCAGTGTTACAGTACTTTGCAATACGAAAAAATGACATAAGGATAAGAAATTGTTATTATTTGTTGTTGTTATATGCTGATTATTTTCTTACTAATTCAAGATAACACTACAGTACAAAATACGCTGATTGACAGGGGAATAGTTGAAGCCGGATTTTGTATTTAGGCATATAAATTCAAAAAGTGGTCGACACTGATTAATAAAATTTCTAGTTTTTTTATCGAACGCTTCAGTTGTCTACTACAACCTTCATAGGCAAAAATAAACTGCTAACCTAAATTCAACAAGGTTTCATGCACATTGGGGAATTGAACGTGTTCATTAATTGATGTAGTGTCACTTATGGAATACCGGAATACCATGCTTCCAAAAACATTCGTTTTTCCCTGTGCTTCGAGGGCCGGTTTTTCTCCCTCTGCAAATGAATAATTAACTTCTAAATTTCAATTCGATGCTTTAGTCATGAGTCTCTGGCTGGGGAGACTGTGCAAGCATTCCTTGTATGTTCGAAGTAAAAGAAATGTTATTTAATTTTTGTACATTACATTATATAAATTACGAAACTCACATGTTACAGTTTCTTTCCAAGGACTTCATGGGTAGCAACGATTTCCACTTTGCTTCACCCAGGTTAGTCGTCATTTCTTTCTGATTGGCCATAACATCGTACAGAGACGAGGCGTTGACGTTTATCAACATCCAGTTAAGAACATTCTTGTACTTCATACCCAGGCATAGCTTTGTCAGGGGTGTGGTCCAGTATGCTGGGGATACTGTCTCTTCATCATTCAGTCCACCGACACTCCCATTTGGGTTGAATACTGATATCTGGTTCCAGAGTTCCGAGTCGTACTTGAAATTTTTCTACAGGAGGTTTCAAATTACCAGTGGATTGTTTAGAGAAAGAAACCCAATAAAAAGGGAACTGGGTCAAATAACTAATGACAATAGTTTTTCAATTGACGCACCCCTCCGTGGACCAATTCTATCTTACTGCACCCTAAACCAACCCACGAACCTCATATAAAGCTCTTTCAGGGCCGTAGCAGGGGGAAGGGGCCGGAGGGGGCCGTCCCCCCCCCCCCCCCATAATCTCTCTCTCTCTCTCTCTCTCTCTCATCAAACGACTATTAAAGGAATAATAAAAGAGAAGTAAATCTTACTAATGCGCCGTCAATCTTCATGGCCAGCGTCCACGGTCCTGCACCACACTCAGAGTATGACTCATAGGAGCAAAATACACTGGCTATCCCACCCCCCTCGAGTTCATGGTAGTAGATCCCTGAGGCTGCGTTGCTATGGAGATAAAGACCAATTATTAGTATAACAAACAGGTACAAAGCGAGACATCAAAAGTCTCATACTCACTCTGGTAGAAGAGGTTTCAGCTCCTCGCAAGACATGGGCCCTGAGAACAATGAATAGTGATACATGAGTGGTGTTAAGCTACGCCGGGACATTTTTTGCTGAAGTAGAAAACGATCCTAATTCAGCAACTTTGCCTGCAATATTGCGCACCATGCTGCACCGTGTGTCTGCGTCTTGACTCACAGTAGTGCACTGGCCATGGTTCTAACCTCTGGTGTCTTGGGTTCGATTCCTAAACTCGGCATCACACGTGGGCATAGTTTATTGAGTCTCACCCTCGATTCAAGGGTTTTTCTCCGACTTGTTTTTCTAGTTTTCCTCCCTCTGCAAAACCTAACATGCTGAATCCTAACTCGATCTTTAAGTCAGTCGTGCTCTGACTCTAGATGTAATAATGAATTCGAAAGAAACATTCGATCACTTACATTTACAAAACGTGCCGTTTCCATGGAAAAAAGGATTGCACCAACAGTAGTACCCATCATCAACGTTTTCGCACGTGGCGTTCGCGTGACAGTCATGCAGATTTTCTGCGCATTCATCGATATCTATAGAAATAACATATTTTATTTCGTTCATGTGCAGTGCGTATGTGGTGGTGTGGGGGGAGGGACTCGGGTGATTCATCCTTATTCCCTAACGGCCTCCCTAACACAAATAAACCCCCGAAATGACAACTACGAACCCCTAAATCAATGAAAAAAAGTCAGTGTAAATTAGTCATAAAGTAAAGCTTCTTGCGCTTTTTACCTTGAGTTTTAACAAACGTGGTATTTCAAATCCCTCTCCCCCCTTCACGCACGTGCTAAAATTCCTGGGTCCTCATGCGGTACCTACCTGTGCATGTTTTCCCATTGCCATGGAAACCATCTTTGCACGTGCAATTGTGTCCACCAATAGTATTCGTGCACGTGGCATTCACGTGACACTGGTGGACTCTAGTCAAACATTCGTCAATGTCTGGAAAAACAAGTAAGATCCTTAATGATGACAATATTCCAATATAAACCCATTAAATGACAACTACGAACCCCTAAATTGAGAAACAGTCAGTGCAAATTGAAGTAAGGCTTTTTATAAACTGAAATGTTGGTATTTTAAACCCCTCTTCCTTTTTCCCGCCGCACACGCTAGCTTCCTTGGTCCTCATGCGGTACCTACCTGTGCATGTTTTTCCATTTCCATGGAAACCATCTTTGCACGTACAATTGTGTCCACCAATAGTATTCGTACACGTGGCATTCACGTGACACTGGTGGACTCCAGTTAAACATTCGTCAATGTCTGGAAAAACAAGTAAGATCCTTCATCATGACAATATTCAAATATAAACCCATTAAATGACAACTACGAACCCCTAAATTGAGAAACAGTCAGTGCAAATTGAAGTAAGGCTTTTTATAAACTGAAATGTTGGTATTTTAAACCCCTCTTCCTTTTTCCCGCCGCACACGCTGACTTCCTGGGTCCTCATGCGGTACCTACCTGTGCATGTTTTTCCATTTCCATGGAAACCATCTTTGCACGTGCAATTGTGTCCACCAATCGTATTCGTGCACGTGGCATTCACGTGACACTGGTGGACTCTAGTTAAACATTCGTCAATGTCTGGAAAATAAGTATAAGATTCATGATGAAAATATTCAATATTATAACAGTGGGTTGAAATGAATTTCTTAAGTAAAGATGCTGTAATTACCAATTTCACAGTTTTGTCCTGTGAATCCCCGTGGACAGACA
This sequence comes from Anthopleura xanthogrammica, assembly GCA_964019055.1. Lineage (NCBI taxonomy): Eukaryota > Metazoa > Cnidaria > Anthozoa > Actiniaria > Actiniidae > Anthopleura > Anthopleura xanthogrammica. The sequence goes on along the minus strand of OZ025209.1, from coordinate 2,264,778 downwards.
CAGCGATATGGTTTGTCTTCTCCAGAGAAATCTCCCTGACATGTAGCATTGTTGGCGCAGGGATTACTGGAACACCAAGTCTGAAACAGAATATTAGTGTCTAAGACATTTTACACCCAACATAAGAGAAAAGGGAAGCAATGTATATCTAACAGGATTTTTTCATTGAGGATTTTTAATTTTAAAATGCCTGACGTGTGCTCGATACTCAATCTGTGGTAACTGTTCGAAATCCGCTCTACTGAGTCAATTATTCGCATGACATATAAGTGTTCATTATCCACTTGTTCGCGCGTGAACCAATCAGCGAGATTGCTAGATTTATAAAGATTACTAACAAGATGCTTTTCTCTTCGCCTCACCTCTGACCCGTAGTAAATACAGCCCGCTTTCTCCACCAGGTCCTCTCCGTGACGAATATGATCAGAGTCCAACAACTCACACAACGATCCATTGATGTGATCCTCACAGAAGTTAAAGGTAAAACACAACTGTTCCAAGTAACACATTCTTGCGCAGTTGAAGTGGTTGTCCGTTGGCTGGATCCTGTGAATTGTGTGATTTACGAGAGCCTCTCCTGGTCTTATCTTCATGATTGCCAAGTGACGGCACATCCCTAAATTTATTGAAGAAGAATAAATTGACCCTGATTACTTTGTTCGTAACGTTGTTCCTGCAGAAGCAGGGCCGTAGCAAGCCTTGAAAAACTGAGGGTGCACAAAGTCACTTTGCAACACGTGATCGGCACGAAAAATGAAAATTTAATTCCAAAAAAACTGGGGTTGGCACGCCCCCGCTCCCGGCCTCTGTGGGCGCTAAGGCCCTGAGAAGACGAGTTATTATATGATATAGTTCTAGCCTATAGTTCTGCCTCTAAATGTATCTCTGATTTGAAATCTAAGTTAAAGTTTTTCTACTCAAAAAAAATCTTTATAGGTATTTTCATACTTTTTTCATAATACTTGAGCAAGGAAATTATACCATTCATAAATCTGCTGGCTAAACAGAGGTTGTGTCATTGGTGGGCTTTGAATTTTGCTCAGTGCCAGGACTTGGAACAAACTAAATAAGTCCTTGTGCGACTCTCATATACTCTGTCAATATTTAAAACAGAAAAAAAAGTCTCACTATCGTTATTTATCAATTATTTTTTGTCTAGTGGATATCTGCGAGTCTTGTTTTGATACTTTATTTATAGGTACATGCTACAAACGCGTCTATCTTCTCATTAGCGAACCTAAACTAATGACATCAAAGAAGACCGCATTGTTTGAACGTACTTGAAGTCGACGTTGGCCTCCTTAAGATCATTATTATTATTTGAATGACTTTCATTAGAAAGAGAGAATGCGAAACTCTCTCCTTATTTTTGAAAAGACAAGACTGACCAGCATGTGGAAGAATTCCTGACGAGACAAGCTGGGCTTTAATATTGATGAGAAAATTGGGGACATATATATATCCTTCGGCTTCCATGGTTAACTTTTGTTTGTTTTACTTTGAAAGTGGGGGGTCCGAAAACGTTTGAAAACTTTGGGGCACTCCACACGTCATTGTTTAATGGAAACTTATGAATAGATAAACTGGTGAGTTGTATCAGCACTGAAGAGAGCTTCATCATCCTCAATTTTATCTATCTCTCGTTTCATCATTTACTATTTATTCATTTTTAATCGATAGCAAGTTATACCAAAAACTCTTGGGTAACTCAAGAATTCAGTAAAACTGAAAAACTCGCGTATTAAATATCTCTTCTCTGTCCAATTTAATTTAGAAACCGCTATATTCATTTCACGGTATATTTACTGGGAGTATACTGTGGTATTTTATCTAATTTAACATCATAACGCAAAATAATCATCAAAAGTGTATAAAAAATCAAAATGTACAAAAAACGAGAGAAGAGAATAAATTTGCAATCAACTGCTTAAAGAATTAAAAGCGATATTAAATAACTATTTCCTATCCAAATTTAAGTTAAAACATCTATTCATTACACGGTGTATTTACTGGGAGTACATCAGTGATATTTTATCTAACTTAAAATCATAGTGCAAAATTATCATCAAAAGTGTAAAACACGCCAAATTGTACAGAAAACGAGAAGAAAAATAAACTTTCAATTAACTGCTGACTTTGAAAAATTAAAAACGATATTAAATATTTCTTCTGCATCCAACTTAAATCAAAAACATCTTTGTCATGGCAACGGTGTATTTACTTGGAGTACATCAGTGAAATTTTATCTAACTCAACATCAAAATGCAAAACTGTCATCAAAAGTGTAAAAACACGACAAAATGTACAAAAATGACAGAAGTGAACGAATTTGCGATCAAACATCAGTTGACAAGAATTTTTTTAAATATATAGAATACTTGTCTTTGGTGAGAAAGTTTGCAAACGGTGAAGTGAAATGCAGGGAAATGATGAAAACGTTGTCTGTCTAATAAAAAAGACATATTTTGTTCAACATACCTTCAGAATGAGAGATCATCGTCAGAAGAGTAAGAATAAAACCAGCCATCACTTTGTCGAAGAACTCCATCGTCCAAGACATCCTTGGATTACGAACACCGACAGGTGAATGAAAAGCGTCGAGGAAGAAACTGTGAAGAAATCCTCTGCGCATGCGTGCAATTCAGCACATTTGTTTCTTTGATTAGCATTTTAGCATGAAAAGAAGTACTCGTTTTCTGACCCTACAAAACATTTATTGTTTTTAGCTTTAGATTTCAGGAACAGACTTTAAATTTCATTTGGGTCCCCGTTATAAAAGTGAAGTGAAGTCAGTGAAGTTCTGAATATTAAAAACGATCAACACCAGAAATTCGAGAATAGAGTTTAAGACTGTCTTATAAAGAGCTTTTAATCAATTACTAAAGACTCTTTAACGGCCTGAATGAACTCCTAATGACTGGGGCTGCATATCTTAATGAAGTGAGGTTGTGTTTGATCTAGCTATACATGGATATCACCTGGAAACGAAGTGAAACGCAGGTGAAACGAAAGAAATATCATAAATTCACCAGAAAAACTGCACTTTCTCTTGATTTTTCTGACAACCATCTGGTAACCAGAACTGATCTATATATACTAGCTTGCCGATTATTTACCATTTAGCCTGCATTGCTCACTTCACCGGAAGTCTTTATAGAAAAAATTATTGTCCATTTCAAAGTTAGAAATTGTGGCCGTTCGTATTCGGTAACAAGAATAAAACAACATATGACATGGAAGCCTTGTTGGTTGATATAACAAAAGAAACTTATAACCAATGAAAAAATGTATAAGACAACTAGGAGGACGGCGATTAAAACTAGGAGTATTATTTGATTGAAATAGAAAAAGCGTGCGTTACGCGTCGTCCTTCTCTCGTATTCTGCCAATCCCTGCACACAGCACAGCGGACAAATATTTTATTCTTTATTTTTTAAATTTAATACAAATTTTACAAATTTAAATGTGACAACGATACTACACTGGAAACATGTACCCCAAGAATAGCAGTTTTACGAATGGTTTCCTCATTCACTAGACATACTTCGTTAATAAACATAGTTGGTCACGTGATCGTCTTGTTTACCAACGTTCGAGTCACGTGATCGGTTTGTGACGTCCCGAACTAAAACGTAGATAGGAGAGGACAGATCCAGCTGAATTTATTATAATAAAACAAAAAAATTAACGGTTCATTCAAGGGCTTCTGGCTCGAAAGACCGAGCAATCTCTCCCTGAATTATCGACGTAAATAAATTACACATAAATTCTATTAATTTAAAATTCGTCTTTTTCTGTTTGGCTTGTAAGGCTGAGCACAAAAGTATCCCTCACGACAAAACGTGTTTGTTATCTTGCTTAACTAAAAACTACAACAGTTTCTTCATCAATGTCGCTGTTACCGTTGCTGTTTCTTTGTATTCTTTTCTTTACGTGAATTAGCATTAAATAAATATGGAAATCAATATACGCTACATGTCTTTTATAATGACAAGAAGTGTTGTAACGGTCAGTTTAATCTAATCCATATAATATATATAACAGCTGCACATGGATCACTGCTATCCTTCCTGCTTGTCTGCTTCGTGTTTCAGTGTTGTAACGGTGTAGCCCCGTAAGTACTTGATTACACAGTCAGTCAGTTCCTCCAAGATCTTCAGATATCATTCTGTGCTGTCAAATTTGTTTACAGAAGTTACAAAGACAATACCTGGTTACCAAGCCGTCGAGTAACTGCTTAATAACCATGGAGAATGATTGACCCATAATTTCTTTCGAGATTCAAGTCTAACTTAACTATAGATAGCACTAATATAGATAAATATTATGCTAACTGTCTAATAATAGACACTTATCATATAGGAATACACTCACCTGCTCGCTGTTCCAGAGATTGGTTTTCACGATATTTTCTGCTTTAGACAATACATATCAAACAATATCAACTGAAGAATCTAGAACAGGGAAACAGACTGAAGAGCTAGAATAAGGAATGCGGAATTTCAGGGAATTGAACCAAAACTCTTCGAAACCTGAATCGAGAAAGACCTGAATGTTTGCTTGGAACATGTGGGTTGTGCTTCTTCTGTTGCTATTTGGTGTACCAACAAGCTATGCTTGTACTTGTCTCAGGCCTGATACTACGACGCCATACTTCTTGTGTTGCTTTAAATATGGTGAGTTCGATGTATATTGAGATAAAAGTAAAATGCATTGACAATAAAACTACTATGGCTTAATCAAGAAACCTACGAAGACTTAATTGGTAGGACCGAGCATCAGCCAATCGTACGAACCGAACGTTTCAAAAACTTTGTAACGGTGAAATATCAGTAAATTCTTTACCCACATCATAATATTTTCCCATAATAATAATATTTAATATTTAATATTTAATTAAGTAATTTCCAATATTATGATTATAATAATGTGTATATTGAGCAACTTCCTGTAATTCAGTTCATACTGCAAGAGGAATTAATAAACCAGATATTATTATTATTATTATTATTATTATATTATATTATTGCAAGTATATAGCTTAATCAAGACCTGACAGATTAACAAGTCGAATAAGTACTTCTGTGCCAACCTCAGCTGCCGAGAACACGTGGAATGTCAGGCGAACGAGGCGAGAAAGACGCACGGTGAACAAAACTGCTGCTTGTTGCTTCAAAGTGTGCAACAAATGCTATTGAACACCTAAACTACACCTATTTCAATTAACGTTGATAACGGGAGATCTGAAATGATCGATCTGAGACCTATAGGAATTGTGGAAGGCTGACTGATGCTCATCTCGTAAATATTGAAAATACATAGTTGCAATTACGCTTGAATGGTATTGAATTGCTAATTTGTGTCACTTATCGCATTAATTCACAAAAATTCATGTTGACCTCCACCAATTCCTATAGCCTCAGATCGACCATTCCAGATCTCCCGTTATCAACGTTAATTAAAATAGGTATATGTATGCAGTGGCGTAGCGAGGACCCAGGATCTGGGGAGGCACCTAGAATGAAAACTAATTACGGAAATTTGGGGGGGGGGGGGGGGGGTACATGGCCACTCCCTCCCTACGCCAGTGGCATTGCATCATATACATCGATACATCGCTACGCTACTGTGTACAAGTCATGCGTATATTTATTGATTTTAATCCTAGCTACTGTGAAAGCTGGAAAATAGATTATAACTGATTATCAGACTTTACACCAGACCTTGATAGTATGATTTTTATAATTTTAGTCATCCGCGGAATCGTAATCAAAGATAGCAGCAAAGAAGTGCGGCCATCGCAAATATCTGGTAATACTACAACGAACCCACCAACTTTATCCTTCGACATCAAGGTATATACAATTGAGGTGACAACAGTTTACAAAGGATACGAGAAAAGTGCTTCTTTCATTCTGTTACGAACAGCAAGTAACTCTGCGCGTTGTGGCGCCTACCTGACTCTTCGCCAGGAATATTTACTGGCAGGTGAGGAATCGTATAGTAGAATAGGGAAGGGAAGGGAAGAAAAGAAAGAAAGGGGAAGAAAGGGGAAGAAAGTGAAAGAGAAGGGAAGAAAAGAGAGTAAAAGAAATGAATGACAAGGAATAAATCTGGAATATTTGGCAATTTTTTTCTTCGAGAATGACGGACATCACAAGCAAGTTTGATTTGTATGCTGATATATTATTAGTTTCGTTTTCCCAGGCCCCTCTAGGCCAAATCATTGCTGTTGAAAGAGGGACTTCAGTTGAGGGTCTGTCTGAGTGACCGGATATGATTGCCTCATTTCATTATGACGTCATTATGACAAAACACTCATGGTCATGGCATGAGAGGGGGACAAAACAGCAGCAACACAAGGAAAATTGCACAAAAATGTATTTATTAACACGACTTAGAAAAACAGCAACAGCTACGTATAGCGTATACTATATAAGCCAGTTCAAAGTTTAAGAATCGTTTTCAGTGCGCATGCGATTTTATCCCGAATTTCTCACCTTCTTTTGTTTAATTAAAAACAAGAGAAGGTTTAAACAAAAGAAGGTGAGAAATTCGGGATAAAATCGCATGCGCATGTGGTACCAAGTGGTGTCAGTGAATTTTAACCAATCATCTTCTGATTCAAATCTGATTGGACGCCATAACACAGGTAGCCCAATTCAAGGCACCATGCATCACGATATACATCACCTCTTACATGTTAACTGTCTAGAATATTCTACTCTACAGGACAATCCAAGGGATACTTTTCCTTATGTGACTGGAAACAGTTATGGAACGATGTTCCAGTGTCCATCAGAACGTTTCTACCGACTGTTAGTTCCTGCGTTGGAGAAAGTCGCAGGTAAAGATTTTCAGTTCTACATACATTTTTCAACATCTTTCAATTTGGAAGAGAGGAAAATAGTTTTTTATATAAATAATATGACTTCTAATAAAGTGATGTACACTCAAATAGTAATGACGTGACGATTCGTTGTTTTGTTTTTAGAGCTGAAGGTCGTAAAAAGGTTTGTCTTGCGAACGTTTCGTCCGTCCCGACGCCAACTCTAACAACATCTCGTACATATGCAACAGCTACATCGATGTCTACGTTAGTGCTTACGCCAAGTACCTACATGTTTACGTCAGTGTCTACGTCACCACCTACAGTAGTGTCTACGTCAGTGTTTACGTCAACACCTACAGTAGTGTCTACGTCAGTGTTTATGTCACCACCTACAGTAGTGTCTACGTCAGTGTTTACGTCAACAACCATGTCACCTATGATTTTACTGTTGTTTTTTTTGTTGATTTTAATCCTAGCTACTGTGAAAGCTGGCAAAAATAGAACATAACTGATCATCAGATTTTACACCAGACCTTGATAGTCTGTAATTGTAAATTGTAATTTGTAAAATAAATTAGTATTAAAACTACATACCTTTCTTGAATTCGCTCGAGTGATCACGAAACAATGGATCCAAGTCGAGGTTGGACTTAATAAAATACAGTATGAACACATCAAGTCCAACCTCGATCTGGATCCATTGTTTCGTAGCCACGAGCGAATTCGGGAAAAGTCTATATGCACCAACATAACCTAATTGCTTCTATCCAGAAAGCCACTCATTTCTAAAACTCAATTATGGTAAGTGCTTAAACAATGTTATAAGATATCAATAGGACTTTAATCGCAATACTCCAGTTTCGAGTTCTCTATTGCTCAGTCTTAGCCTCAATTGTGCGTAAATTATTCAGCACGGAGAGCAAAACCCGTGGAATTCTAAAGCAATTGGATGGTCATTTGTACACATTCCTCACCTCATTGCCACGGGCTGTTAGTAATAGTAAAAAATATATTACGTGCTATCGAGGCTAACACTGAGCAATAGAGAACTCGAAACTGGAGTATAGCTGGGTTTCAATCAGCTGATAAAAGTCTTTGAATCTCATTATCTGCTCCAAATGGTGGTCAAACACTGACCACCATGTGCTGTCAGCCAGAAAGAATTCTATTGAAAACTTGTGATTCAGCTGATGAACATTCTGCACGACTCAGGAAATGACGTCAAGTGAAACCCAGCTATACCATAAAAGAGATAGATAATATAGAGGTATAGACTCCTTGCATCACGGAATACAACTCAATTTTATTGGAGGACAATCAAATTGTGCTGCTTCGACGTCATGTCAGAAAGAGGTGTATTCTCAAAGGTATTGTCTATTCTTTTCCATCGTTAAAGGCATTCATTACATAGTATAAAACATGTAAAACACTGGGCTTTGTTTTGTTAAACTGCCTCATCCAGTATTCAGGGAGAGAACGAACAGTTGCTGAAGCGTTATGGCTGACGTTGGCAAAAACGAACTGCTTATAAGCATTATCAACCAGTGTGTGAGATTTCTGAATTTTGATCAACTTATTTTCATGAGATGCGTGGTATTTTGAGAGTCGAGAGAACGCAAATTATCAGCAGTAGAGATGAAACAACAATGAATATCGATCATGGTCCAAGTCGTTGTGATGAAGCAAGAGAAGATGCGGGGAACAACATGCAATAGGTGAGTTTCCGAGCAAGAAAATGTGCCATGAACTGTTGCCTGCAACTGGTATTCTGTTCAGAAACTTTATTTTCAAATTCATTTAGCAAAACTGATGCCATCGCTCTGTTCAGTTGTGTTATTCGAAGAATTCATAAATGTAAGAGATTAAACAAGAACATTAATTTTCTGTTGATACTACGTTCACTTTCTTTATTTGGCAATGATTTTAAGATAGCTAGATTCGTTTGAACTCTGTCGCAATCTTATTACCAGGGTCAAACGTCTACTTTTTAGCATGCTTACTTTCATCTAAACAAGTCTTCTTGTCGAATGTTTACCTTAAGAATAGATCACTTTCACGTTACGTCAAAGCGCTCAATTTGGCGGACAAAACAAAAGAATTTCAATCTCCTGAGAATTTGAACCTATTGTTTTGTCCTCCAAATCGAGCTGCATTCCGACGTGTTGCTGAAGGGTTCTATATAATATATCGGCGTACATTATACTTAAAAGCCATTATGCTTACTTAAAGGTTTTGCTTATAAAAGAAAAAGCTTCGTTATTTTAGGTACTTGTGGCTAGTCATATGAGCAAGGGAACTAGAAATTCAGCTTCTTGTACTTGAAGATGGCGCAGGTTCCATTCTTAGGACGGAACGAATCGATTCCCGTCCCAGCTGATTTATTCGGACCAGAATATATCATCCAGTATTTCTTGTTTGGCCTGTCTCGGTGTACATCGCAGATAGACATGACAGAGTGTCCATACGCGCCTTTACGTGTAGTGATTTTATAACACGGGTCCACTTTGGCGGCAAGGAGAAGAATAGTGTGCGCGTTAGTGCCCTCGTCGACGGTCAGGTGGACTGGGGGTGGCGCCTTGAGTAATGTACCGTTGGCAGTAGTAGTCAGGAACTCCAGGCGAACACACACTTGGATTTTCTGCGTAACCATAGCAACAATAAATTAATTCATTTCAATCAAACAGGATATTCAGTTTGTATGTTGCGGCATGTCGTGCCGTGTACGTGCTGTAAGTTATTACCTTCTGTTTCCCGCTCATACGATAACCATTCTTTTGGGAAACCATTTCAATGTTACGGCATGTCGTACCGTGTACGTGCTGTAAGTCAGTACCTTCTGTTTCCCACTCATACGATAACCATTCTTATGGGAAACCATTTCAATGTTACAGCATGTCGTACCGTGTACGTGCTGTAATACAATTATGTTTACAACACCAGTCATACAAATCTTTCACGCATGCGCAATTGTGTTCCATACACTAGAATGAGATCGACTTACCGCGACTTGTTTGTCAGTAGGACTAACAGGGCACTGTATGTGTTTGATGTCCTCAGGAATAGCACCAATGAGAGCTGGGATCACTTGAACCACAGACATCAGATAATGGTGAACAAACGAACCATCACTGTCTTGTTCGGATAGCATGAACTTCATGGTCTTCTTGCAGTTCCATTGGTTTGGGTCGACGTTCATCGTTAAAAGTGCCTGTAAAAGCAGGGTAAGTACATCATACAAAGTACTTCAGTCTCACTAACATACAAAACAATGAATGAATAATTTAGAAAAACATCTCAATACCTGCATAAAAATAAATAAATAATCTAAAAACGTAGTTCTCATATCTTTAACTAAATATAGAGAGATTTGGAAATCTTCCGATGGAAAAACTAGAAACTCGATTCGATTTTACTGCGACTTAAATCAATATTTTTTTCCATAAATGATTGAGAAAATTGAATCAAATATTAGTCGCACTTTCGCTTTGCGTATCGGTTATGAACTTTATTGAGTAAACTGAAGACTTTCGAAGAAAAGTCGAAAAACTGGCGCGAAATTCTTGTTTGCTCGTCTATGCGAAATATACGGATTTTAATCTAGTTTTTAAAAGTTCTATGCTCATTCTAAACTCCTCCGTATCTTTAGACAGTAATTTTAGCCGTAGAGTTTAGGAAAAATTGAACCAAGTTATGGCGGGAAACTCACTGTATGAAGTTTACCTGGACGACAAGTGCAGTTGTAATACTGTTGCCAAAGCTGCCATCTTTTTTCTGAGAATTCACCATCGTATTTGCCGCCTGTTTGAGGGTGGTTTTGATTGTCTGGTTATTCTTCAAGCTTTCATCTTTGTAAATACAAGAGAGAGCCAGTGTCAACATCGACATCGTGTCCCCAGCGTGAGTCAGATGGACTGACTTTTTGATAAGAGGTACCAACTTGTCAGCATAACTTGGATAGAATTCTCTACCCTCGCCGCTTATGCATAACCCAAGGATGGCCAAACCGTAGGGAAAAGGATGGTTAAACCCGACTACAGGATACTCCGGTATCCCGTCTTTAAGCCTCTTCACCAACCTTGCGTAGTCTTTGGGATCTTGGCAGGTACCAAGTGCACCTAAGATGTAGTATCCTGCTTCGCCGGGAGTCACTTCAGACATGTTTCTTGTTTTGATGTCATTCTGAAGCTTCTCTTTGCCGACTCGGGAGAGCATGTCCATGGAGAAGCCGGTGAGCCTGAGGGAAGAGAGAGCAGCTCCCAAGTGGTGTCCTCGCATAAAGGTGTTTTTGTCTAACACCTTCGAGCGGATGAATTCGGCTGCTCTGACAGATGAACGAGCCAGATCACCATTCAACTTCCTGCCACCTGCACAGAAAAGAAGGAAAGAGAAGAAGGAAAACGTAAGAAGGAAAAGAAAGAAAGAAAGAAAAAAAGAAAAAAAGTGGTAGGAAACAGCTAGGGGGAAAAGAAAAAGAAAAGAGAAAAGAATCACATGTAAATGGGAAAGAAAGAACAGGACAAAGACTCTGAAAAGAAAAGGTGAAGCACATGGCACATTTAAACTGATAAATTGCGAATATATTCAGGTTTTGAACTTAGCAAATAAAAACAAAACAAAAAAGCAAGGAAATCCAAAATTTAACTTACTCCGTTAAAGAAAGAGATCTAGAGAATCAAATAAGAAACAACAATTCTATCGGTTTTTAATACGTTCCCAAGATTTGCTTTTCTTTCCTTTTAAATTAATTTCACTAACTGACAAAAATACCCTATTCTAGGAAGCTTGCTTAAGTTTCTCTTCCGTGTTTTGGTTTTTGACGCTGCGTGCCAACACCTTTACATTTTCCCGCCGTTTTTAATCTCAGTAAGGAAAATCTTTTCATGATTTTTTGGTCAACATACCACAGAAGGCATCAAGCTGACGGGTTGAAACGAACAAGACAAACAAGAAGAGAACCAGGGATCCCATCTTGACGAGATGTGTTGCCTCAGTGTCTGAACTTCACATCAAATGAAATCTTTACCTCTAACTTGAAATTAACACTCATTCATTTCATCCTAACCAGCCAATCAAATGGCTGCTTTTATTGTCATCAGCAATTTGGCAAAATTTGGAGAAATTGTCATCAACAATTCGGAAAAGACGTGGTTTCAGTGAAAAGGGAAGTAGTTTTCAGCCAAAAAAAATGATACCGAGAAAATTAAATTTTTGAGTGTACTAATTAAAGTTCCCAAAACGCAGCCACGATGAAAAATAGGCAAGAAAAAAATTAGAAAAAAACCTTCAAAAACTAAAAAGAATGATTTGACTTGACTTGAAACGCGATTTTGATGGCCACGCCCAACCGCCGGTGTTTTAAATTAATTCCAAAATTAGTGTCAAAAATAGCCCAGGCTTATCTCATAATAAACATATATTGATTCATATCAATCTTAACTATTTTCGTTCATCTGTATTTAGGAAATGATAACGTAAGATTCGATCGAATTTTCTTGATTGTACTTCGCGGGTAGGTTTTTTATGTTATCAAACTATGAATAGCTAATAAGGAAACGTCTGTAAATCAGACACAGATCAGAATCGTCCTTCGCATTCAACTTTAACATGGATTTTCTCAGTCAAACTCACTCCAATCACAAAAATTTTAGTAGAACATTGATTTAAAAATGGTAGCATTGTTTTTGGCAGTTTTTTTTTTAATTTTATTTCCTTTCGCTCTTGTCCGTTGTTTCCGTCAACAAGGGTTTTGATTTTGTAATGAGAATATTTTCGTGATATTTTCAGTGACTTGGCAGTTTTGATGGCAATTATTACACTAATGTGAAAGAAACAATGAAAGGGAAGTAGAATTCTGACATTGTAACCCGGCATCTGAAATGAAAAATATCTAGTGACTAGTCACCGCCGAATCATGCCATTCCAATTCTGCACTCTTATTGGCTATCTAGTATTGATCTCTTGGCCATAGTCCACCAGTAAACAAAAAAAATCAATGCGATCAATGGCGTTTGTCACGAGTTTTGACGGGTTATTGGCAAAATTTCCAAGATATTAGTTATCATGTCTCTCAGTGCTAGAGTCCAACTTAGACTGATTCCATAAGTCTTAGTTATAGAACTAGGAATATATATATGAACCATTATTTTGATAAATAATTATATTTTTCATCCTTAGCCAAACACGAGATTTAAAAAAATAATGATCAATTCGAATTCTGCAATAGTTTCTCTTGAATAGTTTATTTCGATTG
>OZ025209.1:2239196-2246696 GCA_964019055.1 Anthopleura xanthogrammica | reverse complement strand
GAAACCTGAAAAATTTAAATCTTTCAGTGAGTATCAAAACAGTTTGACGAAACATGTCATATATTTTGCTTAAATTTAACATCGAATTTCAATCTCGGATAATACATTGTTTATGCAGTGAGAAATTTGATGTAAAATACCGTGATTCCACACCACAGCATGCACAACCTTGAATGCGGAAAACGGTAATTGAATATCTAGACACAACAAGAAGAAAATAGATTTTGTCTGTGAGCTTCGAAACTGAAAACATTCATTAATCAGAAAAATTGCCTACGAAAGAAAGTATCGCATGTTGGAAATAGAATCTATACTCGACTAGAAAGGGATGAGTTTCACACCTGTAGTGATCTCGAAGAACTGGAGACGGTAATTTACGTATGTGAGCATGCAAGAAATGAGTGAACGACGATAATAGAGCAAAAGCGAACGTGAAAACGACGAAGACCCTGAACACCTCGCCGGATATGACTGATGAAGGCAAGTAGTTGTTTTAGAGTCTAAAAGTATCTAATAATTGGCCATGTTAATAGTAGTGGCTGGTGAAACACTGTGAGAGATCGAACTAAAGGCAACAGTCCAAGACATCATAATAGCATGCAATAATAAGTTGAATTTTCATATTCATGGTTTTATTTTTATAACATCGAAGAAAGAAACTTTAGCAGTCAGAGAACAGCATCTTTTCTTTTAAATTTCTTTAAAAACATAACCATGAACTCACCTTAATCATATTGGCATGTGATGACTAATAAAGTTATCAGAAGGTTCCTGCTTGCGAAGTTGTTTACGTGCAATGCGATTCAAATGACCTTCCAGGTTCTCTCCTTGATTGATATTCGTCGCTCCAGGCTTCACCGCTATAGCCAAGTGAAGTTCAAAAGAAAATCATGGGCTTCCTGTGGAATCTTCACAGGAATCTCCACAGGAAGCCCGAGATAACTGAAACTTGATCCAGACATTTTCATGTGACCGGAAATGAATCCCTTCTTGCACTGATTTGCAAATTGTCGAAGGTCACATCGCTCTATCTTTCATTCTTTCAGCATGGAAATCCATTGGGTATTCTTCTTCGTACTTTTTTCACTGGTTTGTCCTCAACTTAACGCTTTCCCTGGATGTGGTGAGTAGAAATTCATTTACCTACGCACAGAGAACACAGGCAACCCAAGCCAAGTTAAGTGAGATCAAGGAATCTGACTATTCTCTATTTATGAAGAAAATATTTTTTTTAAGAATCTCAAGAAATCGAAAATGAAATTCTTGATTCTTGATTGAAGCTTACTAGCACTTGAGTTTTTATATTATATTTGTTGAAGATCCATTTTAATCGGCGAAATCGAGCGAGCTATAGCCGTTTGGCTGCTTGAATAATAATTGCCCCAAGTCAAAACTATTACAATAGGTGACCACATAACGTGATTTCCAACTTGCTGGGACAAGCACGTTGACCGAGGCACAATATATATCTACTTGAGAAAACAGATCCGTGACATTAGGTAGCGTACATGAGCTAGTTCTATTTATCAACTCCTCGAACACACTCAAAGGTGTCTTGGATAATGCTGACTAGATTGCGACAGAGGTTACAGGCTAAAGTCCATGTTAAAATATATGCAATAGTTTATAATTAAAAAGTAAATGGGATTCGAACGTATTCGTGGCATTCCTACTGAATAGCTTTTCATCCACTGTATTCAAATTAGAATTTACAAGTTGATCTTTGCAAAGGGAGGAAAACCGGAGAACCCGAAGGCCGGGGAATTGAAATCTTAATCAATGAAAAGGACCGTCTTCAAAATTCCGGGGGTATACGTAGGATCTGATGAAGAAAAAAAATCCTGGCTCTCTCTGGCCCTATGATGCTGGTTAATTAACAAGAACTTCTTTTTTATGTAGTATCAGACATTTTTTGTTTTTTACTTCTTGAATCGCAAGGCATTATGGGACGTCCAGGGTGCAAAACAAAGCAAAGATGTCGGATAATATAACGAGTTTCGTTTATTTGTCTTTCTTTCATGTCCACATCATCTTCTTAGTTAATCTCTTATCAAAATGTCTTGTGGTGAATTGTAGATGTTAATCAACGCCATTACTGTAAGAGAGCTTTGTATATTTGCCCCCTACCAAGATGGCCGCCGTATCGTCGAAGTAGTCCATTCCGAGCACAAGGCTATCGGATCAATAGAATGCGTAACTCACCAAACCACGGATAACTGTCCTACTCATATTCCATTCGTTTCCTAGGTGACGATGCACTCACCCAAAACCTGAGTGACGCAGCATCGAAAGCAGCGAAATGGCTTAGTGAGAATCTCATCAACAACACCACTGAAACTGAAGGCCATATTCTTGGTACAGCTTTTCACTCCCTCCGTCTCGTCAACTATCCACTAGGGTCTTTAACTAACCACCCCGTATCTA
The DNA here is from genome assembly GCA_964019055.1 of Anthopleura xanthogrammica. Taxonomy (NCBI): domain Eukaryota; kingdom Metazoa; phylum Cnidaria; class Anthozoa; order Actiniaria; family Actiniidae; genus Anthopleura; species Anthopleura xanthogrammica. The sequence continues at coordinate 2,244,272 of OZ025209.1, read as the reverse complement.
ACATCTACAAGGATTTTGATATTGATGGCACAGATGTCTGGAAAATCGCTCAGTATACTCAAGGCTACATCGCTACAGGTCGAGAACCGAGGACAAAGTTCATTCAACGGTTGAGACAAGGGATCAAGCAATGCTGCAAGGCCAACTTCACGCATCCTTTCCAGTACATGGTCACTATCTTGGCTCTGTGTAACAGCGGGAAGCCTTATATTCGATACTGGAAGATACACGATGTTATGAAGACTGTATTGGCACCAGGGTATCGGTATAAGAGCATCGATACTGTTGCTATGGCAACGATTGCTCTTCGGTGTGTGAAGAGAAAGCACCGTGGTGTTCTGAGTCGAGATGAGAGAATCACAAATTGGATAAAACGTGGAACTAGATGGTTGTTAAAGAGGCAAAATAAGGATGGAAGTTTTGGTAAAAATGGAATCACAACAGCACTAGCAGCACAGGTAGGACTGATTAGAAGAAACATCTAAACCGATTGTAAGACGAAATGTCTCTGAAATTTCGTCGAGCATGCGCAGTAAGAATGACAGGGCTCTGGGGTCAAGAGTGATCCGCCATGAGTTCGACTAGCGTTTACAATCTAACAAGGTTCTCTTGGCAGAATCATGGGAAATGCTAATCAAATACAATGTGGAATCCTCAATTCTAATTGGTTCCTTGATATTCTTCCCAAGGTCAACTCAGCTGGACTGCGTCAGAACAAAATCTAATATTAAGACAGTATCTGACATTTCTTTTTCTTTTCACAAGGCCATTCCTTCAAACAGAAATTGGGCAGGACGAAAGTGGCAGTGCTCCAAAGCAATGAAGTACCTTCTTACTCAGCAGAAACATGATGGATCGTTCGGAGATCTCATGTCTACTATCCAGATATTGCCAGTTTTGCAAGGGAAAAGGCCTCATGATCGGCTAAAACCAGCAAGGAACACCACAAGAAATAATACCTATTCTACTAAAACTAATGTCGAAGAATATGCTGCCTTACTTGAAGAAAAACCGGTAAGAAAAATGATAAAAATATTGCTCTTACTGCACATTTTTCACTTCTTGATTATCAATTCCAAAACTAGATTTTCTTGGACGTTTTCAAGAACGCTTTAATTCTGAACAAGGAATTATGAGGCGCAAAAAACTGAGGGGAAAGTTAGATTTATCCTTAGGAATATTTATACTGATAGTGTATATATGAGCCCTTCTCAAGGCCTTCTCTGAGCTCCAGTCCTGTTTTTCCCCTGTAATCTCGTCAAAAAGCATACCGTTGCAAAGCTATCGTAGGCTTTATCTGAGATAGCAAACATGGTGCATTGTGGTCTACTTCGGTACAAACATATTTTGTTCACCATGCCTTATATGGTGTTTCACCGAAGCTAGACCACAATGCATCATTTTTCATCGGACTGAGAAAAGGCCTATTATGTATACATTTATGACTGGCGCAGAATGAGAATTTTCGAACCAACTTGTTTTGCACTCTTTCGCTCTTGCAATGACTTGCCGAGATAGACTTTCGCAAAGTCCTTCGTCTCCGTATTAGTTTAGGCGCGCTGAATAAAGCACGGACAATGCAACCTCGCGACGTCGACGTTCGGTTCTCTTTTTTTCACTTCCTTCGCTTCGCCTGTGTGAGTCTCTGAGAGGTTGGCTTGGAAAAAGTCTATGACATAGATATCTTGAACACTAGCCTCGTTTTCGTGTTCATCGTTACCAGTCCTCCCTCTCCCCTTACGGCCGTGTTACCCTGGGTAATTCTTGAATTATGTATTATTTTCAGCTTATCGACGTGTGTCTACAAATTCAAATCTCCAAAACGGACCAGCGTCGCTTTGACGTGAGGGTCAAGCAAGGCTCTACCGTACACGAGATATTCAAGATGGCGGAGCAGCAGTACGGAGCCCAGTTCACGTTCCGAGCCAGCAAAACAAAATATGGCGCCTTGATTGAGTCAATTTGTGGCTTCGACCAAAGTAATCCTCAAAGACTCAACTGGATGATGTACACCAGTCCTGTTGCCATGGCAACGGTGGGAGTTGACGGCTTGCGCCCAGAGAATGGTACATGTGTGATATTCAAGCTCATGAAGACTGGAGATGAGTCACTTCCATGTGGGAAATAGGAAAATGTGAAAAACAAGAACTAAAGAAAGTACCCTAGTGGGCTTCCTGTGTTGGACAACACAGGCTACCCAATGACGAAAATGTTGCTGCATCGACTCGTAACTGAAGTAACTCCGATGGTTAATTGACTTTGATTAATTTGATTAGGAAAAATTATTTGCCTTTGTATGAAAATTTACAGAATTTTAAATGGTATTTTGAGCACCACTGAGGCCGTTTTTCGTAAATTCTAATCAGTCTTCGTATGCGTAATTTTCAGTCGATTTGTAATTTGTGATTGGGCTTATTGAAGGTAGGGATTAATTTAACACATATCCATACTTCCATTAACACAACCAAAAATCGATTATTTTGAGGAGAGATAAAAAAACTTTCGCTTCTAAATTATTTGATAGAACATTTCTTTTATTTTCATTTTTTCGAATCAAGATTTCTTTGAAAGATGAGCCCATATAAAGTATCATCAAATAGAAGTTCAAGCAATTGAATAAATCGTTTTGGTAATTCGAATTCGTGTTGTGAGTTTGGGAGACTTCACAGCGGTTGGGCAATGGTGGTAGAATTTGCATGTACAGTAGCAAACAAGGCCGACCGCATAACATTGATATATCATTCAGGCCTAACAGGTGATATTCGCCACGACAAGCTACCAAAGCCATCCTACTTTGTCAACACATCTAGCTCATGCAGGACTAATTGCTAGAAATAGCCGACTTCAAGAGTGACTTCCTTGATGATCTACAACACGGAAAAAAAAAACACTAGCTAGATAATTTTAGCATTCGTATCTCTTACTAGTCGTCGGCGACCAAAATACAATTCTTTTCCCAAGTTTCAAGGATTAAAAGATGTCAGACATTGACGGAGAAGTTGAAGAAGAGAGTCCTCACAAATTCCAACCAAAATCTCTCGTCCTCAAGATCAGCATTTTCATCATTGTTCTAGTGATTGGAGCAGCTATTTTCCAAGCCATAGAAAAAAATAACGACAACGTCGAAACAGAGTCTGCAAAAGCCTTAGATGTAAAAATCGAAATAATTTCCAAGTATAATATTACTTCGGATGATTTTGATAGATTTTTTTCTGCAGTAGAAGAAGAAATACAACTGAAAGAGTTGGCAAAGAAACCACGTTGGACGTTCAGCAATTCTGTGTTTCTAGCGTTCTCTATCATGACTACAATAGGTAAGATACTTGATATTCAAGAATGAAGCTTGTCCAAACTTGTTTAATAGTTGTCAATTGAGAATTTAACAATTCGACCTGTTTCCCGCTTTCAGACAGCTTATACTATCATTGAAATAATTCAAATTACCATCCCCTATTTCTCTTCATTATATTTTTTTCAGTCCCATTTTTCAATTAATTTTTCCGGTTTCCCTTTTCATAAAGCCATTTCCTATAACTTCTCATTCATTTTATCTTATTTCACTTTCATTTCCTCACTGGATTTTCTCTTACTTCCACAATTACGCCCTTCTAGATCTCTTTTCAGTCCTCTCTTTGTCATTCATTTATCTGTTCTGACAGATTCTCGTGGACAAAAACACACCTGTTAAATTTTTGATAATGTTCTATAAGTACTTATATTTTTGGAAACTGAAAACAACGATATTATTATTGACAAAACAAACGCTTTTCTCCGCTTTAAAGACAGTCAAGTTAATTAACTAATCGAGACAATTGTTCTCAAATGATTGGTCAAAATTTTTAAAACATAAATTTTCAATCAAAACTATGATTGTCGGTATGTATTTTTAAGTTTAGAACACAGGATTGGTTGAAATAGAAAAATAAAACACAGAACTTGATTAGGACATTCTAGTATTTTTGTGCCGCAGACTGGTACCGTGTACAATAAACACGAAACATGACTCACAATTGACAATCAAGATAAACGCTTTTCCAGTCAAATAAGAGACAGAATTATTTGCCCAGAGTGAGTTGCAACACTTTATGAACGGGCATACGAAAACTAGACACAAGTAATTCACTTTTTTTTGCTCAATTCTATACTGAATTCGTCGGGCCGAAAAATGAAAACCGGTGAAAATGTCAAACTTGTTGTTGACAGTCTGTCGTCATAAAATATTTATCGAGTTTTCTCAGGCTGCTGAACACTAAAATGAAGCGGCTGAAAAGCAGTAAAGTTATTCTTAAATTTTTGATTTCAATTTTTTTGAGAGGACGTACAGTATCTATAGGTTTTTTTTCCACGGCAGCCATGTTGGAGCCCGCGATGCTTTTGGTCGCGGCATACAAATGAAATAGTAGTTGAACATATTTGATTAATTGTTTTGACTGATTTTCAGTTTTATATCAGCCTATCAGAAAAGGGCGGTAGTTGAGTGACTGAGGTCGTGTGTTTCTTGTGGAACTAAAAGATAGTGCTTATCAGTGTTTCTCCATTTTCTGGTTACCCTTCAAGAGATTAAATTCTCACTGATCATCAAGCTATCAACAAGAATGAAACCCGAACAAAGAAACTTATTCCCAAGTGGTTCAGAATGGGGAAACATTACGCCCAAATTAAAGAGATTCCCAACAATGATATACTAAAAGCATTTGTTTTCATTCCTTATTCAGGTTATGGTCATTTGACTCCCAAGACCAGCGGTGGCCAAATCTTCTGTATTATTTACAGTCTTGTAGCCATTCCAGTGGCTGGTATCATGTTGATCAGCGTTGGTTCACACGTTAGTCTAGCACTTCAAAAATTCATCAGTTTTGTCGAGAAGAAACTCCTTCGTCGGGAAATGGGCCTCAACACGGAAGTGAAAAGCACCGTGGTTACATTCGTCTTTATGATCCTCATTATCATTTTTGGCGCCATCCTGACGTCACACACCGATGGCTGGACATTCGTCGAAGGGATGTACTTCACCTTCATCAGTCTCTCGACCATTGGCTTTGGCGATTACATCATCAACAATGGAGAACTTAATGA
>OZ025209.1:774196-926696 GCA_964019055.1 Anthopleura xanthogrammica | reverse complement strand
AGCCTTGAAAGATGCAATCAACCGCCGTCACCTTGGTGATATTGAAAAATCGATGTCGTTCATCCGTAAGAATGGATGGGAAAAGGACTGGGGCCCTGAACTGAAGGAAGGAGAAAGACTGGCAAACAGGCTGCGTAGACTTGAGAGAATCAGAGCTGAAATCTTGGAACTCAAACAGAGTGTTATTTCTGAAATCCGTAGCTATCAGAATCCACCCCCTGCTGTTCACAAGGTACATTTCATGGATATGTGTAGAGCTGTTAAGTTGTGACATATTTTTGGGTCCAACTGCTGATAAAAACTGCTAAAATAAAGCAAAAATGTTTTCAATGATTTAACCTTCACCTGAAACAGTTAGAACTTTGGACAACAAATCCTGTCATGAAGAAAAAGTAAGAAAAAACTTCATAACTCTGCTCTTAGTTTTGGAACCGGAAGTCGTTTTTTCATTCAATTGATGTCACACTTAAGAGCTCTATTGAATCATTTTTTTAAATCACAACCAGTATCATCATTAACATAAATTCACACTATTATAATAAAATGTTGTTGAAAATGATGACAGGATGTCATCGAAACGTCCAAAATTTTTTGCGTTTAACTTTCTTATAAGATGAGTATCGTCGATCATTGTCAATTTTGTCATCAGTGGTAATATATAGTAAGCAATACAAACACGAAATTGGTGTTAGTATCGGCAGGTTGTCAATGATTATTAAGCAGGTGTCAGTAGAGTGTCAACAGGATAATGATTGAATGTCAGTATAATGGTACACTGTTGGTCAATACCCTACAAAAAAATTAACACCAATTTTGGGGTCGTATTTACTATAATTACTGTCATCAGTTTCATCATCAACACCAACAGTAGCGACAATGTTCAAATATAATGATCATTGTCAACAACATTCTGTCAGATTTGATGGTAAAAATATTACAATTTTGAATTCTCTTTGGCTCAATGAAAAACAAGGCTAAAAATATCTGCAGGTCAACAAACAATGTCTGGTCAGATTTGGCATTTGTCTAGCTGGCAAAGCTCCTCTTAGGCTGGTCCTCTTGACCCATGCATTGACTGGTTACATGTTGATCAATCCGATGTGGCCAGTCATCATGTCCAGCCATTGAGCAGCCAATATTTTTGGTTTTTAATAATATGACCCATGTTAATTTGTAGGTGATGATATCCGTCTATATTCTTCTTGGCTACAAAGAGAAGGAGTTACTCAATTGGAAGCACATGCAAGCACTGCTGGGTAAAACGGGCAAAGAAGGGTTAAAACGGCAGGTAACATCACTGGACCCCTTACATGTTGAAATGCACCATGCTGTATATGCACATTCAAAGTACCTGGAAGATCTGGACTTGGAAATAGTCAGGGACATCAGTGCTGGTGCTGCTACATTTTATGCTTGGGTAAGCTAAGTTATGATATATTGGGTGCATTAATTGCATTTATAGAAATATGGGGATCAGTTCAATGATATTTGGGGTTTTGGGCGGGTGGGCTCACTCGGAAAGAAAAAGGCACCCCATTACGTACTTCAAGTACATCATTTCAACACCGGTACGGTAGAAATCTTGTTACCTGCCATAAGCTAGCAAGTTAATCAAGTTTAATTTTCTTGATGCTCAGGCCACCAACATGATTGAGGAAGTTCACTCTGTGGCTGAAAACAAAGAAAGACTTTTGGAAGAAGAAAGATTACGAAAATTAGAGGAGGCTGAAGAAAAAAAGAAAGAGGAAGAGAGAAAGAAAGCAAAGGAATCTGGGAAAAGAAGAGCACCATTGGTGAAGAGGACCTCTCAGATGCCTTCAGGAGACAGAAAAACATCTAGGGACAGCAGTGTGGGGAGAAAACCATCACAGGAGGATTCAAGAGCAAGGAGTAGAAGTCTGTCTAAGGGAAGGGAAAATACTAGTGACAGATTAAGTAAATCACCTGCAAGACCTGGGATGGCTAAGAGAGCAAGCAGTAAATCACCTGCCAGGACTTGAAACCTTGTGATTGTATATTTTAAAAGCTTCAGTGTGAGAAATGGCATTAGGAATCACCAAATCAGTGTTTGTTGGTCAACTGCATGTTATTAACTTATGGGCATCCTACCAAAACCTACTTTAGACACAGTCCCCTCCTTTGACCACTGATCTGAGTTGCAGATACTTTACCAACACCCTACCTGCACCAATTTCCAGGTCACATTCTATTACTATGCTTATCACTTATAAGAAACCAAGTTTCTAAAGGAAACTAAAATTTAGAGTCACAAGTTTTGGCATCAAAAGTACAGGGTTATTAGGGGCAATTACATAAGGTTATTATGTCAACAACAGTCTCTTCCCTCTTAGACATAATATATCAACATAATACCCTAATGCTGTTGCCCCTAGCAACATTGTACTTTTGATGGCAAAACTAATTAAACTTCTTAGCTTTTACTCTAGTAATAAGTGTAGTATCAGAAATGCAATGCGAGACAAATTTTAGCATCTGTTTCAGCTTATTGAGCATTAGCAAGATTGTTGAGGTGGATGATGAAGTAAAATCACCAATGAATAAAGATGTATTATAATGCAAAAGGTACAAGACAGTGTATTTTAAGAAATATTTTTTCAATTTAATAGAATTGTAAATAAATCTACAAGGTTATGGTATTCTATTTTTACATCAGAGAAACAATAGTTTTTTTTTCTTATTTAATCACTGAATAGCTTACATACTTGTAATAGTGTTATGGCAATATTTTTTATCTGCACTCGCATGATATGTAAATAATCATTCATTCACCATTTCTGTTCAAAGCACAAGCAACTAGACTCGAATCTTTTTTAAGGAGTTTAAAGTTATACTAGCCATGCCATTAATAAGTGAATAACTCTATCTTGGTTATCGATTAAGCAGTCTGTAACCCATGCGAGCAGCTTCAGCTAGACTGTAAATAACAATTAAAACATTTAATATAAGTATGATTGTTGTGTAAGTTTAACAAATTACTTTCAAAACATGTAAGAAAACTGAAGCAATCAACCAAACAACAATTTTATTGAACCCTGAAACAACCTCTGGGCTGATATAAGTCAGGGCATGGCTAACTCATAGACCAGAGAACCCAGATAAATCAAGGAATAGACTCCTCATACTCTGCTCACGTGTAATGCAGAGTACAAGGATGAAACCTGACACCCCAGAAGTGAGAGATAAATGTACTACCACCACCACCCTAGCTTTATTCACAAAACGTAGAATCCTTACCTAAGAGTTGCTATGAGACCAGCAGGCATAAACTTGCCACTCCTGACAGCCCTTGAACCCATTGCACCAGCGAGAATCATTGATGAAACTAAAAATATAACAAAACAGTCATGCTCAATGACATGAGCCATCAGAAAATAAGGAGATTTAGAGGCTGTAACAGTGAAATGGCTTCCTATTTTTGGTGTGAATGAAAATCACTTAAATATATTTATGGCAATTAAAGTTTACCATAAATTTAATAAAATTTAGTAGAGTGTAAAATTCTAATTTTAGGGCGGTGATCCGAGACTGGGCTCAGCTGAGATATGCAAATGAACATCAATAGCAGTCTCGCGTCAACAGCATGAAGTCTGTCTTGGAATAGTACATGTGATTATAGCTGAGATATTTGATATAAATAACCTTACCAAGCAACACCCAAACGTTCTTTGGATCCCTCGATGTTTGCACAGCACCAAATGCAGCTATACCTCCAAAGCTAAGCCCCATCGCAAGAGAGACTGTGCTTCCTGTCCAGAAAAAAGACCAGAGAACAACATGTTTATGTTTTGGTGATCGCTTGCACGAGGGTCAAATTCCCAACAAACTAATATAAACTATTCTTGAACTTTATGCCATAGCAAAATACTGCAAGGAGAACCAAATATTTCGTGCATCTATAGTTTAAATTTTGCTTGATATGATGAATTAAATCACGAAATTTGTACAATTTGCATTTTTTAGGTCCTAATTGGAAGGATATGATACATATTTGATTACATAATACACTATCAGAATCACTGATTGTACAAAAATAACGACAAAAACCAATCAATAATGATTGAAATTTTCTCTGACCTGCTTTGGCATACCCGATCACACCTCCAAGAGCAACAACAGCAGCAAAACCAAACGATAGGTAGTCTGTAGAAGCCATAGTTTTCATGTGCTTGCTTTCAACTGGCATCTTGGCGCTTCTATTTGATCACGTGCCCAAGAACTACCTACACCACAGGTAACCCAAAGTACATAAATGTAGTATGCAAATAAAAGGGGTTTTTTTTCGGGGACTTCTTCCATTCATAAGCATTATAGATGAAAAATGCTTTCCTCATCAAAAAGCTTATCAAAAAAACCTTTATCATATGCCCTTTCCTCCATCCATTTTTCTCATCCATCTTTCCACAGGTAGCCCAAGCTCCCTACTATGTATGAAAGAATGAATATTGTAAAATCGATAAAAACTGCTAAAATTTATCCTATAAGCTTACATACGGCAAGATAAAGTTGAAGACGCTATAAAAGTTATGTCGATTTTTATTCAAGATATCTTGAATTCGAAAAATTATCCTATCACTTTAAAATTTCGCCTCTTATGATCATTATAGCAAATTTAAAACGAGAAAAATAGTCAGCGATAAATAAACATATAAAAGTACGAGTACTAGTTATAAGCTCTAGTTATATGAATTTCGAATTTTTCAGGGCAGAAGTTTTTATGTTTTGGGCTCCCTGTGGTTTATCCCAGTGCGCAGACTCGGCAGAGATCAAAGACAAAAACATGGCGGACGTTGCTAATCATTGTTTTTACGATTTTTTTATTAATTGAGGTTTTTTCTTTCGTATTAGGTTAACTAGCAAACATAGAATCGTTTTAATTATTGTTCTTGTATTTTAATTCGAAAAATGCCAGTCTTAATCGAGCGAGAACGTCCCTCAAAACAACAGCTGAAAGCTGTCCAGGCTTACATCGTGAGGCGTCGACTCAAAGAAAGACAAGCTTTAGAGGAAAGCAGAGCGAAAGAAGAGGCCGAAAAACAACGAAAAAGGGAAGAAGACAAGAAGAAGGAGACAGTAGAAGACGTTAAAATGGAGATCAGTAAACTCGAAGCCAAGTTGGAGTCTCTTAAAAACGAAAAACATCAGCTGTTTTTGCAGTTGAAGAAAGTTTTGAACGAGGATGAGGAAAAAAAAAGACAGAAAGAAAGACTGGCAACTGCTATGATGCCCCCACAGCATCCCCATCCTTTAATGAGTGGTAATGTGCATCGTATGCCATATAATATGATGACTCAAAGGCCTCATTTTGGAAATATGCCAGTGAATGTACCATCTTCACAACCAATGGCTACAACCAATATCCCTAAAATGCCAGTTGCTAGAATGGAGACCCCTATCACTGGTGCTCCAGGTTAGTGCCTTCACTGATTGATTCACTAGTCATTTGTCACCACTCCCCCACTCCCAGGTATGACTGAGTCATTCACAGTCTTTTCCAATGAAAGATACTGAATGGCTTAGCATATAGGTAGTGATGCACATCCCTTCAGATGGGAAAATAAGGGCAAAAGTAATTGCTGCCATGTTGGTTGACGTACATAATATAGAAACCAAGACATAATCTTCTGTTAGTCATCCAACATGGCAGTCATGGCATTACATTTTATGCTCTAAGAATGGGGAGGATGGCTATCATGTGGATTGACATGACAGAGACAAAAATCTTTTGTTCAAGTCCTCCAACAGGGAGGCAATTAGATCACTTACACCCTCAGAATGGAGGGATGATGATGAGGGGGCAAGACCTTGTCCCAAGGGGGGGAACAAGAGTATAAACTGTTTCAGAGAGAAGAATGAACACACCCTATCTTGTATATAATATGAATGGTTACATTCTTCATGATTTGTGACTTGGATATGTATAAAAGAAGTTGTATCAAGTATCCTTTCATTCACATTCTCTAACTCCTTTACATTTTAAAGGTGGTATAAAAGATCCCCTTAATCCTCCCCAAGGGTATCAAGGTCACCATGGCAACCAACCAACAGGGCACCCTTATCCAGGTTCATACAGTGGAGGAGGATCCAGTTACTCATTTGGACATGGAGCAACAACTCATACACAGCCCGAAAAACACTTCAAGATTACTAGCACCAGTAACCAGGGCCAGGCATTACCAGGAAGCAATCCAGTACCACAGTCTACAGTGATTACCCCGATGGCACCAGTGCATGTTGTTACTAGTAATCCATCAACATTATCATCATCAGTATCTGCGAACCAGCATTCTCCTTATTATCAGCAAACTAATCAACAACTTATTCCATCACAGGTTAGAATAACCTTTGAGAATTAATTCTTATTATATTTGAACTCCACTTTTAAACTTTTATGTGGCTTACTATTTATGTCAACCTTAGTAAAGTATTCCCTATTACAGTGAGGACACTCGAACCGTGAACACTTTGAGGTTTTTTCATACTTTTTTTCTCCTTTATCCCTTGTGTGAATCGATTGAGAAAAATGATATATTTTGAACAATAAGATTATTTGAGTTCAGTGCTTCATTTTCAGAAGGTTTGAAGCAGTAGAAAGTTCAAAAAATAAAAAATATAAAAATATCAAGTGTTCATGGTTCGAGTGTCCTCACTGTAAATAAACCAAACATAAGCACCCTATCAGAAAGAACACTTTCTCTAGTCTCTTCAGTATAAATCAAGGTGGCTCATCTGTTTATGTAAAATTCTGAATAGATAATAATGATTGGTTTTGAAGTGCTCATAATTACAAAATTATCTGACTGTACATTTTTCTTTTTTTTATGTTTATACTTAGCAACCTAAACATGTTTCACCAAAGCCAGCTGTAGCAAGTTCTGTATCAACACATAGTCATCCCATGCCAGGACAGCAACCTCATCCTACAGAGTCTGGATCATTTCATGGAAAGGTAACTGAACTTCCAAAATTAAAAAAAAACAAAAACATTTTACTATCACTCCCCATTAGGGCCTTTTCTATGAGGTTCACTTCACACACACACTATGAATACATTCACTATTTACAGGGAGGAAAACTGGAGAACCTAGAGAAAAACCGTCATGGAATAGAAGAGAACAACACATCAAACAAACTTATCCTGCAAATCAAGGTTTGAACTACACAGTGGTGACAAACAGCACCAAAACATATTGCACACTTTCACAATCACATGACTTTAGAATTGTAATATTTTGGCACTTGCCAATAGTTATATTTCTAACTTTCCTTTTTTGGTGGTTCTTAAAAGCAGCCGGTGAAACAGCAACACCCACAGCACCCTTCATCAACACACCAACTAATACCAGTACAGTACCCCAAACATGAAGCAAAACCAGCAACACCCTATCAAAAACAGGACACGAATCAACCAGCACAGTATCCATTATCACAGCCAGTGCAGTACCCAAGACATGAAGCAAGTCCTTCTGCACAAAAAACAATCCAAGCAGTACAGTATCCAAAACATGATATACATCCATCAACTCTACATCCATCACAATACCAAAAACGTGACTTACCACTTCAACAACACAAGTACCAGACAGCTCAACCTGCTGAGCAGCAGCATGCTAAACATTATCCTGTGTACCAAGCTCAACCAAAGCCTGAGGATGGACAGCAGCAGCAAGCAGCTAATGTACCACCACCACCACCACCACCAATACAAAGTCAACAGCACAAACAACCCCAACCTCATAACCTTTCAAAAAATCCAGAAAATACTAAGCAAGAATATCCACACCAAAGACCACAGCAGTATGGAATGCATAGTTATCATCAACAACATCCAAAACAGCCACCACAGTCATTCACAAGTCAATCACCTTCACAACAACAAGCAAAGAAACAACCAGATGCTGATCAGCAAAAACCACAGTCATTCCAAATGCCATTGACCCAGCAACAGCAACCATATGGTTATCCTATGCAAGCACAACAGCAGGCTTATCCAGAACATCAGCAGTATGTAGCCCAAAACCAGGGTCAACATCAGCAACCGCAAGCCCCAGTTAGTTATCCACATGCTGCACCACAGACTGGCCAAGCCCAACAACAAAGTTATGCTGGATTCTCAAATGTACAAGAACAGCATGCTGCATCACAGTACTCTCAACAACAAACAAGTTATCCTATACAACAACAGGTTTATGGCTACCCAGCTCAGCAATATCAGACACCACCATATGGATATTCAATCCCTGTGGATCACCAAGGACAACAACAGCAGCAGCATCCAGCTGGCACACAGAGCTACCAACCCCCTCCTCAGTCTCCACAACAAGGGAAGACTCAGTCAAGGCAGTCACAGTTTGACCCAAGTAAGGTTGACCCGCAAATGCCACCTCCCCCTCCACAGAGACCTCCACCACCAAAACAAGAACAGCCACAGACTTCAGCAGGAGGGCATAGCACACACTATGGGGTAAGTATAGCACACTATAAGCGTATGATAAGTAACCAAACCAAATAACATTCATATTTTGATTGCTTGTTATCTATTGTTACGTTTTACTCAGGATTATTCTCACTCTCAGCCCAGCAAGAGACCCGGTCACAGGTATAACCCATACTCATACAGTAAGAGGGACCATCATTCAAGCAGCTCTTCAAAGTCTAAATACAGCGACAAGCATTCAAACTCTCAAGAAGGTAGGTATCCAATCCTGCATCATCCTCCCTAAGTTGACGTGTCCAAGTCTGGTTTAAATAACAGGAAGCCCTAAATTATTTTTCTTTTTCTTTTTTAGAAGGCAGTTCGCATTCTTCACGTCATTATTACCATCCAAGTAGTAAAAGCTCTCACAGCAAGAGTACAAACTCAAGCTCTTCGCAGCACAGGCAGCCCAGATATCACTAAACTGCATGCCAACTGGTTTGCTTGTATGTGCAGATATTCAGGACTTTAAATGAAATCGTAAAATATGTAAGCTGAAGAACAAGTGTAAAAATACCAGCCAAAAGAAGAAGAAAAAACAATAATTTATTAAGTGAGATTAAATAGTGTATACAATAAGTTTCTTTTTTTAATTAAGAACTTAACTTACTTGTATCGAAAAGGCCATATCCATAATGCATCCAGAATACAGCTAGTCCCTGCTCTTATGGAGCCTACTCTGCACGCTTGAGGTTTTAGCGAAAAATCACATTCTTTGCGACATTTTTAAATTCTAAAAGGAGAAATAACGTTGCATCAAACTTCTCTTTACGTTGGGAGTCCAAGTAAATCTAAGAAAAATGCAGGGAGGGTTGAGAAGGAAGAGGAAGGAAGGGAAGGAAGGGAAGCAAGGGGTAATCACATTTGCATTACGTCATCTTGAATGTGATTGGTAGACATACTGACGAAATTTGGCGCCACATATTTGAAGTCGGACGCGTGCGCGTCTGCTCAGAAAGTAGCGCGAAAAGAAAAAGAGAAGAAGAAGATGATACTTTTTCCTTTTACTCTCAAAAATTGTATTTTTGGAGCTTAAAATCTTGATCTTTTCTTCATAATATATCATCGAACAGCTGGTGAGTAATTTATTCTTAAATTCTGTTTACTTTTGTATATATTCTACGTAGTTTTCTGCTAACTAGAGACTGAAAACATGTCAATATTTTGCATTCAACTTTTAATCGTAAGCTTACTTTTTACAGCTAAAACCGCCTGTTGTAAGTTAATTAAAAATATTATGGCTGATAATCAGTTTGTTCCCGAAAACCAACTGTTGGTCAATGAGATGAACGTGGAGAAGAACGACTTAGGAAATCAAAGCGAAAAATCTTTGTACTTGAGTATGGGTAAGTCTTGGCATTGTTTTCCTCTTCGCCAACTAGGCTAGCTCTCGGCCGAAGATTAACAGTTTTATTTTTATTTTATTTTCAGAACCTCGAACACAATTTTTTCAGCAAAAGAACACTGGAAATGGTCTTTTTGATGCTAATAAATCTGTAACAAAAGACTTTTCTTTAGAGGAAATCGTTGTAAAATCTGTTGATTCCTACAAAAATGCCAGAAACGACTTGACGGTACCAGACGTTGGTGATGGAATTCATAGGGAAACCGAACAGGAGAATTTGAACGAATCTCAATATTTAAAATCTTTGTCAAAGTCACTGCTGAAACTTGAATCTGAGGGAAAACCGTGTCACGGAGAAATCCTCGAGCAGAAGGTAGCTCATGAGATGCAGAATGTACCGAAGGGCGTTGAGTTTACAGCCGAAGAAAAATCTACAAAAACCGATGTGACAAAAGCTTCTACAGCTGTGTGTGACAGTGAACCAGGCTGGGGGATGCACAAGAGGACTACAGCAAGCTATTTCCGAGGTATGTTAAAGTCCATAACAATTTATGGACTTCTGAGGGACTAGTCATTATTTACGGGCTGATGCATGTTGATTTTCACTTGCACACATTTTCGTAACCCCCCCCCCCCCCCCCCCCCCTAAAGTGCCCTTTGTTTCTCTTAGCCTCGTTCTCTCTAAACCCCGTCCTTTGTAAAATAAAGCTGCCTCCTATATTTGCACCAGGCCATAAGGGACCATAAAGCCGGGACGTCCCTCATGAATGATGGGTCTCTGTCTAAGTGCATCTATCAAAGACCAAAGTGCTGTACTGGAGTGCAACATCGCTGTAGATCAACCGTCCTTTTTTATCCGTTAATACTGACCGATGTATTGTTCTTTTTTTTCTGATCATGATCTATTACAGGATCGTTCCAGCTTTCTCCATTCGGGGTCAAAGCCATACAATCAAGTGAAGGTATTTTTACACTTGTAATATGAGTTACATGCATCACTTATTTATGTAATGTTAAAGATTTCATATAAGGGGAAAGTTGAATAATGGTATGTTGAGTCATTTGTTTGATTTCTTTTGTTATTTTCAATTAGCAGTTATTCGCCGAAGGTGAAGTGATTATCGATGAATATTTACCGAGCGGCGAGTCTTCGAGCTGCGAGGTAAATATTCATCGATAACCACTGAGCTCGAGGTGAATAATTGTTTTAGTATAAATAAAAAGGTAATTATTTCAAAAAAGAAAGAAGGAAACAACATTGAAAGTGAAAATATTTTATTTTTTAAAAGCGCGACGGTCACGCTGACAGCCATTTTGTCCGAAAAGGTGATTATCGGCTGATAATCCGAGATAGAAAACCAATCAGAGCGCGCGATTTTGTATAATAGAAATTATACAAGGGCCGCGAAGCGGCCCGCTCGTATAATTAGGATTATACGAGCAAACGTAGGGAGAAATATATTTATGGTATAGCTTTATATTACTCAGTGCAAACCACACTTTAACGCCTAAAGTTAAAAAACATTATGAAAATTGAATAGGCGGGAAATCAGCCCGCCAATACCCTTGGGAATGTATCCCATAATACCTCCCCTATATAAGCCCTGTGCCGCACTGTCTCGACGGCTTTATTTTCAAGGCGAATTGCGTGTTCAGGTGTCAAGGAAAAAACAGCTCCAGAATCGGAGTGGTTTATGTCTTTTTGTTTATTAGCAAACAACAACATATCAATATATCACCTTACAGTGAGAACAAACGTAGGGAGGGTAGGGTAGGGTGGGAGTATATGTATATTTCTCCCTACGTTTGCTCGTATAATCCTAATTATACGAGCGGGCCGCTTCGCGGCCCTTGTATAATTTCTATTATACTTCACAAACTCCGGTCGAAATATATTTATGGTAGAGTTCAACGCATTGTTTTTGCTTGTTCCTAATTATCACTGGTTGATAAGACTGCCGAAGCATATTCAGTGTTAATAACTGGTTTGTAATAAAATGATCTGAATGTGGATGGTGTAGACCAATCTGCCATATCCATTATTGATGCTGTATTTATTCCACCTGAAGCAGCCGAAGACATGGAGGCACCTCGAGTTGAGTGTCCTTTAAAGATTGAGCTGTCAATACCGCTCATCTTGATGACTTCACGTAGCCAACGTGATATCGTGGCTGGGCCCACTGACTTATGGGGCTTTTTAAAGGAGCGGAGGAGAAGGTCTGGCAGTTGGGGGGCGGACGATGCCTGACGGATTTCTCGTGTTGCCTTAAGATATGTGGTCAAAACACTCTAGAGGACAAAGGCGTTTGTTGCCTGTGTACTTAGCGATATTAACTTTCCCGGCAACAGTTGGTTTTCCTCTTTTCCTTGGGGTTGACAAGGTGAAAGTAAATCCCTCTGGACGCAAATGTACGAAACGTAAATCTAGTCGTGCTAGCGTGGACACCCTTTCCGGTGCTACTAGAGCCAAAAGCATGGTAAGCTTGAGAGTCAATGACTTCAGGTTCAGCTTTGCGTTAGAACCCAACGAATGAATTAGTGATGTAACTTTACTTACATCCCAGGTCGCAGAGTAGCGTGGTTGAGGTGGGCGTTTGACCGCAATACCTCTAACTAATTGACACACATAGGGGTGTTGTCCCACTGGGTGACCATCTATACGTGGGTGTACTGATGAGATAGCTGAGCGTAGTACATTGATTGTACGATATTGCTTTCCTGCATGGAATTGAACTGTTAGGAAAGAGAGGATGCTCTTTAGAGGTGCACAAAGTGGATTAATCTGTCTCTGAATGCACCAGCTTCTCCAAGTGTTCCATGCTGATTGATAGCATTTTTGGGTGCTTGACTTAGTGGATGCTGCAAGAAGATTGGCAACGTCTTCTGAAAGTCCCTCTGCTTCGTAACGTTGCTTGATATTAACCAGACGGCTAGATGAAGCCTGGGGAACAGTGGGTGCGACCTCGATGGGTCTCTCGGGTTGATCAAAAGTGTTTTGTCGTTCCCTAGAAGGACTGGCTGCTGAATCGGCCTTTCTAGGAGAATGGGCCACCAAGGTTGTGTTTTCCAAACCGGTGTTACTAGAACTATCTCTGCCTGATCCTGCAGTACTTTCTGCAGCACTCGAGATACGAGATTGAATGGGGGAAATGCATATCCTTTTATTTCTCCCCAGTTCATTGTAAGGGCGTCTGTGTATTTTGCCATGGGGTCTGGCCTCCAACTCGCATATACTGGCAGTTGTGTTGTTAGCCGTGAGGCGAAGAGATCTACCTGTCTGTCTTTCAGGAAAGGGCGGACTATCAAAGGGTTTAATTGCCAGTCGCTGGTGTCTTCGGACTTCCTTGACTCTGCGTCCGCCAGGATGTTTTCTTTTCCTGGTAAATGCTGAGCCATGGGGAAGATTTCGTGCCGTGAGCACCACTCCCATAGTTTTAGAGCCTCCTTTAATAGAGCTTGGGAGCGAGTTCCTCCTAAGTGGTTTATGTACGCAACTGCAGTAGTGTTGTCTAGGTACAGACGAACCACAATTGAATGTTGATCTTTTAAGAATGTTTTGAGACCTAGGATTGCTGCTCGCAATTCTAGTACGTTTATGTGCAATTTGGCTTCTTCTGCGGACCACGAACCGCCCGTTGACCATTTGTTGTTTGTGGCTCCCCAACCTGCCTTGGAGGCATCTGTGTAAATTATTGTTGTTGGCTCTGGTGGTTTGATGGGTCCCTCTGGGACTGTGTATATATTTTGTACCCACCAGTCTAGATCTCGTTTTGCATGTTCTGTCAGCGTTATTAAATTGGTGTACGACTTCGACTGGCGAAGTGCCGATACTTGTAGTTGTTGGAGCTGACGAAAATGAAGAGGAGCTGCTCGTAAGGCTGGGCGAGTGGCTTCTAGTACCCCTAAAATTTGGGCGATGCTGCGAACTGTTATTTCGGTGTTCTGTCTCGCTTTTTTGCATAAATCTCGGATTTTCTTTTGTTTGTTTCGGGGCAGACTTATGGTCATGTTTTCTGAATCTATGATAAACCCCAGGAATTCCAGACGTTGGCCTGGTATCAGCTGAGACTTTTCGTAATTTACTATGAAGCCTAGAGACTCCAACAGATTTATTGTTTGGGATGTTCGATACTTGGATTCCTCCCTGGTTTGGGCCGCTAACAGTATATCGTCTAGATACACGATCATTCGCGTGCCTTGGCATCTTAGGAATGCTATAACTGGTTTCATTAGTTTTGTGAAAATTGTTGGAGCTATATTTAGCCCGAACGGTAGGGAACAAAACTGGAAGGCTTGATTTTCCATGATAAAACTGAGGAACTTCTGATAATTTGGATGGATTGATTTTTGTCATAAAGTCCCCTTTTCGTAGAACTGATTTTAACAGATGTAGGCCTTCCATTTGGAAGTGTTCGTTGTAGATATACGCGTTTAAATGATTTAAGTCTACTACGGGCCGATATGAGCCCCCTTTCTTCGGAACTAGGAACATTCGGCTGTAAAAGCTCTGAGAAGAGAACGCAACGTTTCGGATTGCTCCTTTCCTTAGGAGATCCTGAATTTCTTGAACACATAACAACTTGTTTTGAGGTTCCGGTTGAGTGAACATCGGTTTCGTTTGAGTTGGGCGCTCTAGGAACGGGATTTCTAGGCCCTTTACGATGTTTAAAACCAAACTGGTCCTTTGTTAAATTCTCCCAAACGTGTATAAAATACTTTAGCCTGGCAGCCTGAGGAAGGGTTTCCTTTAGGGGCGAAAATAGCCCCGGCCCCGGCCACGGTTTGATTGGTACTTTGTTGACAAAAAATTTGGCCTGTTATTGTTGTAGCGATTGCCATATCTAGTGTTTGAATATTCATTGTTTGTTTGATTTCTATTGAATCTGGCTGGAGGACCGGGTCTTTTGAAATCTTTCGCCAGGCTCTTTGATACATCTACTTCCTTAGAGGCAATGTATGCCAAATCAGGGCCAAACAAATTTTTACCCGCGTTTGGGAACGGTTTATCAGCTAAACCTGCTTTAGCTGGGTTTATCGCCCGAAGGATCTTAGCCCGACGAGTGACTGTCAACATGTGTGATGCTGAGCCGACAAGGCATAAAGTCTTCTGTACAATGCCGAGAATTTCAGCTGAATCTATCTTGTCTTTGTTTTCTAGCATATCATGAAGGCTACATAACGGGCCAGTGGTTGCTAGCAGTGAGCGTTGTGCTAATGCTAGGTCCTTATCATTGAGCTCAGTTGCTTTACGCGCCAATGTCTTTGGGATTTGTTTCAGTAGATCCCTATCGAGCTTTGGTGTATAACATTCTTGCACCTCGGGTGGTGAGAATGAATTGTAAATTTCTTGGAATTGAGGGGCTGTTAACTTTTTATTAAAGTTTTTCTGAATGAATGCGGTCAGTTCTTTCGAAGGTTTCCAACTGGATTCGGTCGATTCCGGGTCAAAGAAATTATTCTCATCGGAATCAGTGGACACTTCCTTTCGGTCTGTGTCTAGTATCTTGGGCGAATTGCCCGTGGTTTTGGACGAATTGTCCGTGTTAGTGGGCGAACTGCCCGTTTCTGTAGGCCAATTGCCTGATGGAGTAAGCGAATTGCTCTCTGAAACCTCTTCGGGGAAATCATCTTCCTCTCCCGCGTAAACTGACATAGCGTCTGAAATGTAAACATTGTTGACCTCTTCGCGAGAGCTCTCTAGAGATTTTATTCTACCTTCCATAGTCTCTAGTTTAGCCAGAATTTAGCTCAGTGGGTCTGTAGCTGTTTTTTCTTTGTCTCGGTTACTAGAGTTCTTTTCATGAGAGGGTTCTTTTCTTGTTTCGGGGGATTTTGAACCCGATCTATGTCGCTTGCTGGGCGACCGCGAAGGAGATCGTGAGCGAGATTTTCGCTTCTTAGAACTGGAACGCCCCATTGTAGGTATTAAACCAATAACCCTGTAAGCTAGGTGAAAATAAAAATATATACTAACAAGGGCTACGATTGATATGTAAAAAAGGGGGTTAGTAATCACAAGAATATATTTGTACTTACCGTGTGGCTTCTTTGCAAGAGCACTGAAAATAAAGCCGTCGAGACAGTGCGGCACAGGGCTTATATAGGGGAGGTATTATGGGATACATTCCCAAGGGTATTGGCGGGCTGATTTCCCGCCTATTCAATTTTCATAATGTTTTTTAACTTTAGGCGTTAAAGTGTGGTTTGCACTGAGTAATATAAAGCTATACCATAAATATATTTCGACCGGAGTTTGTGAAGTATAATCACCTTTGTATTTATACTAAAAGGGGATAAATCTTGCGAAAAGGACACGAATTCGTCCCCACAACGTATTTCTTGTAGTGATGGTCAAATTGGAAGCCAACGCCTTATTTTTTATGGTTTTTGGAGTTTCCTTTCTAACAGACTTTTAAATTTGTTTGTCAGCAGCCATCGCAGGTCGTGAAGAAACGATCAACTTTGCAACCCTCGCGGAGTGGTCAAACGTGCTGCACCAAGAGGGCCGAAAACCCAAAGACGACAAGAATCTTGATAACATTCAGACAGTTATGACCAACCAGCGACAGATACGATCCATACTTAAAAAAGAACAAGTGGACAACGTAACAAAGCCTGAAACGAAAAGTGTTCATTTTGGGTTTCCTGTGGTTTGGACAAAATACTTCACTTCAGATGATGACAATGAATCCACTGCATCAACTGAATTATTGTTCTCAGATGAAGAATTCGAAGATGAGGTACAAGAGACTGAGGATCAGGAGGTGCCTCGTAATGAAAACCTTGACGAACCTTGTACTAAAAAGGCACGAACAGATGATGGAAGGTTTATTCCATCATTTACCTTCCCTGAGGTGATATCAATTCCTAGTCTGGACATATTGAGGTTTACAGACGAAGAGAAAGATCACAACATGACAGAAGTAACAAATGGACCAACAGAAGAAATTAGTATTGAGGTTGGTGAAAATGAAAGAAAAGTTGAAAAATTTCAGAACTCTTCTCCGGAAGAAGAATATAGTACTGTTAAAAATAACCAAAAGGAGCTGGTACCAGCCAAAAGTGACGACGGTCCAGGTTACGTAAAGCCTGCAGAAGTACCATGCCATGAGCTGGTCCCAGCCAAAAACGAGGGTGGTCCAGATAACATTAGGTCTGCCGAAGTACCATGCCATGAGATGGTCCTGGCCAATAGTGACGACGGTCCAGGTTACGTAAAGTCTGCAGAAGTACCATGCCATGAATTGGTCCTGGCCAATAATGACGATGGTCCAGGTTACGTAAAGTCTGCAGAAGTACCATGTCATGAGATGGTCCTGGCCAATAGTGACGACGGTCCAGGTTACGTAAAGTCTGCAGAAGTACCATGTCATGAGATGGTCCTGGCCAATAGTGACGACGGTCCAGGTTACGTAAAGACTGCAGAAGTACCATGTCATGAGATGGTCCTGACCTATAGTGACGACGGTCCAGGTTACGTAAAGTCTGCAGAAGTACCATGCCATGAGATGGTCCTGGCCAATAGTGACGACGGTCCAGGTTACGTAAAGTCTGCAGAAGTACCATGTCATGAGATGGTCCTGGCCAATAATGACGATGGTCCAGGTTACGTAAAGACTGCAGAAGTACCATGTCATGAGATTGTCCTGACCTATAGTGACGACGGTCCAGGTTACGTAAAGTCTGCAGAAGTACCATGCCATGAGATGGTCCTGGCCAATAGTGACGACGGTCCAGGTTACGTAAAGTCTGCAGAAGTACCATGTCATGAGATGGTCCTGGCCAATAGTGACGACGGTCCAGGTTACGTAAAGTCTGCAGAAGTACCATGCCATGAGATGGTCCTGGCCAATAGTGACGACGGTCCAGGTTACGTAAAGTCTGCAGAAGTACCATGTCATGAGATGGTCCTGGCCAATAGTGACGACGGTCCAGGTTACGTAAAGTCTGCAGAAGTACCATGCCATGAGATGGTCCTGGCCAATAGTGACGACGGTCCAGGTTACGTAAAGTCTGCAGAAGTACCATGTCATGAGATGGTCCTGGCCAATAGTGACGACGGTCCAGGTTACGTAAAGTCTGCAGAAGTACCATGCCATGAGATGGTCCTGGCCAATAGTGACGACGGTCCAGGTTACGTAAAGTCTGCAGAAGTACCATGTCATGAGATGGTCCTGGCCAATAGTGACGACGGTCCAGGTTACGTAAAGTCTGCAGAAGTACCATGCCATGAATTGGTCCTGGCCAATAGTGACGATGGTCCAGGTTACGTAAAGTCTGCAGAAGTACTTTGTCATGAATTGGTCCTGGCCAATAGTGACGACGGTCCAGGTTACGTAAAGACTGCAGAAGTACCATGCCATGAATTGGTCCTGGCCAATAGTGACGACGGTCCAGGTTACGTAAAGCCTGCCGAAGTACCATGCCATGAGATGGTCCTGGCCAATAGTGAAGACGGTCCAGGTTACGTAAACCCTGCCGAAGTACCATGCCATGAGATGGTCCTGGCCAATAGTGAAGACGGTCCAGGTTACGTCACGTCTGCACAAGTACCATGCCTAGATAAAGTACCAGATGCAAGTGATTTATATCAGCAAACTTTCACAGACATGCAAGAGTCACCACAGTTACCAAAGAAGCATGTCCTATCCAGTCAAAGAAACGATGATTCAGAGTATGGAAAGTCTGACATTGTTCCATGCAATGATATATTACCAGATGCAAATGACCAATATCGGCACATTGGCATAGAGAAAGCACAGTTTTCAGAGAAGCTGATCCAAGCCAAGCACGACATTGATTCCAATTATCGTGAGAAATTTAAAGGAACTACGCCTGAAAAATGCTTCTCATCAGAAAAGGTATCACAGAATCTTGTTTCAGATAGAAATGGTTTGACAGAGTTGCAACCAATCCAAGGTGAAGATGCTTCCTCAACTAATCCATTAATGGGAGCCAGCTTCACATCTGAAGGTGTACAGGAGATGCCCGAGACAGTTTGCAACATAACCTGCAACAGAGAAAATGATCAGCGCCACGCTGGCGTCTGTTCATTATTGCTTCGACTGGGGGAGGAATGTTTACTTGACGAGGTAAGTAACCCTCTTATTGGGTGGGGCTTGTTTTGAGTGTTTTTTAAGCCCTCTTTCACTAGCATGCACCAAATAAACTTGTGCGTCTTGAAATTATCTCAGTCACCGTTTTTAGACTGCCGATGTTGTACGTTGCCAAACATTACCACTGTTGTCACAGTGGTTGTCGATCGTGCTGCGGCCTGCTTATTTATCACATACAATTATTTTATAGGTTGGTAGCCAACTCTACACCTCACTAGATAGCTTTGGAAAACCATGGATGGACAGCCACTTCCTCGAATTTGAAGATCCATCACTGTATCAGGATGACCGTGGTATAATAACTGATGGCACTTCTAAAATCCCAATGTATGATGATGATGTTACCCAGAAGCTGGAGACCCCTTCACTAAGCCCAGTAAGAAACGCATGGGCGAAGACATCTTCTTTTGAGGAAGAGTTTTATACTTGTGATAATGACAATGACAGCTGTAGCAGCCAAATTAGTGAGATGGCCGAAGAAGTAAAGAATCTCCTAACATTGAACTCGTCTGGATATGTACAACCTAGACCACACTCACCAGATCGTAGCACTGTTTCTACAAGCATTGAAAATCAAGGTACGATTAGATAAACAGCTAGGGATAGTAGTAATGTAGTTAGAAACGTCACATCAAGTATTGAACATTCATTATCCGCCCACTGAATGTATTTTGCAATATTAAGACTTCTTCGTTCATACTTTTGACTTAAAAAGATCTTGGGACGGTTCCCGATCAAACCAAGTACAGTACACAGTTTCTGTCAGCCTTGGAAAGAGATGCCTGCAGCCTTGATGGGCCAGAGCTCTTAGAAATGGCCATGCATCTAGTGGAAAGTGCTATAGCAAAAACAAAGGTAACACAAAAAGCTCTTTGACTTTCTCCTCTATTGGCAACTTTAAATAAAATATATTTCGTTGTTATAGTGTCCAAACAAGAGATTAGAACAGTGTCCTAGATCAGTAGAGTCTAACAAAACTCCTCATACTGAAGTCAAGGTAACGCCAGCCTTCACATGGAAGAAGTTTTCATACAAAAGTCAACGAGCCACACTCAACTTGGATAACCAAGACAAGAATGACAGCGACCAGGGTGTGTACCTTAAAATAAAATACTACCTATATTTTCATACAGAAGATCCGTGTTGATTAGATTCAAATATTTTTTTAGGTATGGAAAGCGGTAGTCTGAATCATAGAAAGTTGTACTATAACAAGTCATGCACTCGTCCACTAAGAGTGGGTTTGTCCAGAAGAAGCCGCACCCACTCCCTTCATCCATATGCAGCAAGACCCAGACCTGGTAACACAACGGAAAACAAGTTTCACGAAGTATCAGACTATGACTCAACAGAGTGAACAATGGTAAAAAGAAAAAATTTAAAAATACTGGAATTTCTACCACATAAGCCATAGGGCGTATACTTTATTTAGAAAATATCGATTACAGTTGAATGTTAATTTAGTAGTTACTGTTACCATACCAGTTTCCATGCTTAAAGCTGATATTATTCATGCCTATGCACTCTAAGGTATGTAATACAATTGCATTTTATATATATATATTGCACAAAAATATAAATGAGAAAGAAAATCAAATTCAGATCTTGATTAACATTTTTTAGCTTTAGACTTAATGCAAAGGTTTGATAATTTGTCTGATATCTGAGATACCATTACATTATCACAAACGTTGCATCAGTAGCTACACCACAGTTATTGTCCTTCTGTGACATGAGGACAAATCCGTTATTGCCCCAGTGAGTTGACCAAGAATTCTTTATCAGCCAATAGGGTTTGCCATCCAAAGTTCCATAACCAACAGCAAGAACTGCATGATCAAGGTCATCTGGTTTATTTCCTAGTTTCAAGCATTAAAAAAAGAAACATTTGGCAACATATCTGGGTATGAATGAGTTAGGTCACAATTTCAGAAAATTCAATAGATAAAATCTGGAGATGTTCCAATGTGAAAACATTTTTCTGGAAATATGAGCTACAATAAATGGTTATCTTTAACTTACCACATTTGGGTTCATAGTAAACACCAAAAGAATAAAATGAGAAAGAGCGATGAGATGCATCAATACCAACTGCAACAGGACCTCGCTGAGCTATGGCAAGCTTCAGAGCATTCAGATCGCCAGAAGTAACATTAACATAACTTGTGATTTGTGCCCCAACCTTGGCCTTCTCAAAATGACAGTAACCATCCTAAAAACCATTTCAAAGACAAAAGATATCAATAGTGAATCCAAGATGGAAGGGTGGCTATTCCCTAGAAATCAAGTACTAACTAAAGATAGCATCTTAGATTTTACAATACTGTTTATTCTTATGGTAAAATCACTACCTGTCCTTGGTATTGTCCATAGCTTTCTTCAGTAGCAATTCCTTTGTGTTTAATCACCCACTGATAAGATCTGAATTCCTCTCCTCCATCACAACCATTATTGCCATATCCCCAGCTACAGTCTACTAAGTTTTGTTGAGACAATCTTGTTAGATTCTTAGTCTGCAAGAGATAATAAGGTGACTATTAAGTGCTTGTCTGAATTGACTAGTTTTACAACTTTCATGTGCAAGTGTATATGTGAATAATTTACCTTCATAAAAAGAGCTCCCTCGATGGCACCAGTAGAACCAAAACTCCAGCATGAGCCGCATACAGCTTGATCCTTGACAGGGGTTACCGCTCCTACATAAATTTAGTGATGTCAGTAAAACCATGCAAAATCTCTCAGGAACTGTGAAAATAACACAATCTAATGCTATGCTATTTTATACCTCTCAGATTCCAATCTATATGATCTGGAACATCCTTTAGTTTGGACAAGTCTGGTTTGAAGGGCAAGCCCCCATTGTATCCTTTACTTGTCCTTCTTCCTCTTAAAACCTTCAGCTCTTTCTCATTCCTGTCACCAAGGTGATTCATTGCCAGGTAGAAGCCAGCATGCTGACGGTTTTTGGAATGAATAAATCTAGAAGAAAATGCATAAAAATAAAATTATATTTATTTGATATCTTTCTGTCATGTGGTGCCAAAGTAAATATAATATACCTCAAGTTTTGTCTAAATGTTTCACGTCGATGATGATACTCCTGTTTATCAGCATAATCCTTGGGATGTTTTTTAAGGAAGTTATCAAAGACATGGTGCATAACATTCCTTCCCTCTGGTTCGATAAATTCCTGCATGGGGTTAGCAATAATAGTAGCCTCATCGCCTGGTCCAGGAAATCCAGTGCACACCATACCTAACAATAATATTGAAAGATTCTGATTATGCTGATCAAGTTGATTTAGAGAGGGTGACATGTGAAAGTCACAACTGATAAACTTGTAGCCCTCTATGTTTAACATTGCTGAATGAGTCAGGACTGCCATTTTATGTGGTCATCTAATAAGCTACAGTGAAGGTCAGGGACAGCGGAGGGGAGGGGTTGGTAGAGCTATAGCCCTACCACTTTTTCCTTTTTCCTATACTAGTCTCTTATATTTTCCAATCTTAGCCTCACCACTTTTCCCCATACTAGTCTCTTATATAGCCCCACCACTTTTTATGGTGCTCTGCATGCGCAGTCCATGAAGGTCTTGCCATTTGCAGATACTTTTAAAGCAAAGGCAGATATTTTAAGACCCTGAGTGTTAGTCTGGCTGAGGCTTGAAGCCACAACCTCCCTCACAACAAGCTGATGGCCCAACCTACTGAGCCAACCAGGAGGTGGGAGGTGGACAGTACATATATATCTTCTTTGTTTGACTTCTGATTATGGGAGCTCATGTTCTGAAGTTGTAGGGCACAGCTCCTCCTATCTCTGGTTGGCCTGCCATTCTTTTTTATTGGACTAGCTATTATTTCACTTATGGCTATTTACAAAAGGCTTAATTTCTAATAAATAAATAATTATTAATAACAATAAAATGTTCTAGTAACATATATATATATACCTTCTGGTATTTCAAACACACTTGGTGATGGTGTTTCAGTACTGTAGTCAGCGTACACTATTTCATATTTATCATAATGTGAACCCAAGAGAGAGTCAAAGCCAAGCATCTCATAATGGATGGGTTTAAGGGTGCCATCCATCGATACATGCATTGTGTACTTATTTCTCTTGTGACCTTCGACCATAATGTACTCCCACTGCAAGCAACTAACATCTCCATAAGTCGTGTTACCTTTAAACTTAATTGTTAACAAAAAATATATTCATTAGAGATAAATAATTCACTCAATCATCATTTTCACGATTTTTAGGGTGCATGGGTTTGGGGTACAGTCTTTAGACAAGACCATAAACTAAGTCAACCAGTATATTACTATTAAAATACAAGTGTAGGATAATCCATGGTATGCAACTCAAAATGATTGTATAACTGATATACAACTTACTGTAAATTTGCTCAAGTCTGGAAGCACTGATTGTTGTGCAACCGGAGCTGCTTTAGTTCCATTAGTCTTGAAGCATTTTTTGACATTTTTGTATTTTTCGGTAGTCTCTGGACAAATCCTAAAGGAGGCCCCATATGACGGTATGTCTCCTCTTTGGAATGTCGCATCCATGCCTAAAAAAACACAAATCGTGATTGGATAAATTATTTGTACAAAAACAATCACAAACTAAATTTCAATGTTGTGGCATGACATCCCTCCCCCTAGACATCCCCCTCCCCTTGGTGCTATAGTTTTCTCAACTCATAAGAGTACAAGTTCCAATGCACATAAAACTAGAAACTATTCTGATAAGAAATAATAATAATAATATTTATTAACTTATAAAGCACCAATAAAATCTCATAAAAGATTAACGAATTTGCAAACTTTGTACCATTTTCCTGCCATATCCACAGGAATCCCGCATAGATACTAATGAAATTTTGGTGTGAGATCAAACTTTGGAGGGGCCACCCCCTCCTCTCGCTATGCCACTGCAGTTGAATGAATGAATGAATGAATGAATGAATGAATGATTTGATTTACTCGTTTTATAAATTGTTACATGAATTTTGGTATTTTTATCAGTTGTCTATTTCATAATAGAAAGCAATAAAGAAAATTGGTTACGATTACTAAAAATAGAAAAAACTAAGTTGATATTTGAGATTGAGGCCTAAATTAACTTTCGTTAACATCATTCACAGCAAAAACCAACAAAAAATGAAAATATCTTTACATTTCAATAAAGCACATTAAACCTTTCTTGGACTTTTCTTGTAAATACGTACTTGAGCTTACTTGAGCTTACATGAACATTTCACAGACCCCAACAAAGACAAAAATATATTTCGCTTTCGACACGCAATGCTAAAATTCTTTATTCTTAAGCATATATCTCTTTGTCAATTTGCATTGAGGCTAAAAAACCTCAAAATTTTTACATGCGTGATCTATAAATGCAATGAACTACCTCCATAATAGTCGATCCTACTCCTTTTATTCCCAGCATCGTACCAAGCTTCAAAGGGCTCTTCGATCTCTGCGTACGGTAAATACAACACTCCAGTTACAGTATACGCTGATGGCCATACTGGGGGATCTTTAAAGACAGTAGGTTTGGCAACAGCAAAGCTAGAAGCCACAAAGCAAACGAGAACACAAATCGTCAACATCGTTGATTCTCTAAGAGGTGGTTTGCACTCCACAACAGACTCCACAACACATGACAAGCATGTGAGCTTCCCAGTTTACCCTCCGTTCCACAGGCAACCCATAATTAACCTGCTTTACTTCCGGTTTGAGTTCCGATAAATTATATTTCTCACAGGTTCCTTTCTTTGTTTCTCCCCCCCCCCCCCCCCCCTTGTGTTTTTCATAATTTCTTTTCTTCATTCTTTTGATTCTTCTATTAAAGTTTTTCAATTAGTTTTTTCATTCCATCTTCTCATTATCTTGGATTTGAATGATGTAATAGCAAGTGTGTGCGTGCTGTGTGCTCTCATAATGCACCCTCCCCCCAACCAATTAGAAAGCGAGATTTATAACTGTTATTTTATAATGTGGTATGACGTCTGCAATGGAGGCTATAATCCCCAATCTAGATCTCCTTTAATACAACCAAGTTTGGTTTTTTCTTGTAGAAGTTGAATGAATGTTTAAAATGCAATAAAGTTTTATCCTTCTTTATTTCACGATCATTTGACAATAAGTTACAAGGTACTTTCAATTGCTTTGTTTTGGTGTGTACCACCAAACAAAGCCTTACACTACAAATAGTGCATTATAAACTTCTATCAAACCATGGATAGGTACACATGAACTATAAAAATATTCCTTACAAAAGGTCCCATTTCTAGCGTAATGGCCTTAAAAGGTCACAAGAGATTTTACAATTTTTGAATAATTTTTTGAGAGTATAACCTACCAAAAGTTATTACAAAGGGCAGCTAGTGGTTGTTCTGATGCTGGGGGGGGGGGGGGGGCAGGCATGCAACCAAACTAGGCTACAAGAGACAAGTCACCACAATATTCCATTAACTCTTTTGCTTTAAAAAATCACCAATAACAAACAAACCCAGCGCTTCTTTTGGTGAAGGAGAACAATTATTGCCCTTAGGCAATGGATTCTATTGTATGTGCTAAAATAGCATTATTACTGCAATCTAATTATTACGTGGCATTATTGTTTTCTAAATGCTAATAAATATTAATTCCATGACTAGTGCGTAAATGTGTCAAGGCTACAAAAATAAATATTCTGCTATTCACATCCTGATCCTGAAAGAGCTACAAGAGAAAGAAACAAAAACATTAGCCCTAATATCATGGCATGGTATATATAAATAGCTGTTATTATGGATGCATGCAAATGAGATGCAAATGAGACAACAAGCATTGTATTTATATATTATTTGCATCTCATTTGCATGCTTCCATAATAATGTTAGCTATTGGCAAGTCAGACTCTAGTCACATGTGGCACCCAAAGGAATCAAAGCTGTGATCAAACCTGTAGGACTCACAAAGTTGAAACATATTTTACTCAATGCTACGTACACCACTCGTTAATAGACCTTTCCTGAATTTGCTTGAATGACCATAGAACAAAAGATTCAAGTTGAGGCTGAAGTTTTCAAATCCATACATTTACTGCATTTTGTCTACTCCAGCCTCGCCTTGAGTCTATTGTTTTGTGGTCAGTCAAGCGAATTTGAGAAAGGTCTATTGCCATATTACTGCATCATTCTTTATTGCTGTGCTTTTAGGTACAACTACCCAGTAGCCTTGTTTTAATTATATACTTTACTTATATTTGTCTTATACTTAACCAGGAAAGTGGATGGCACAATCCTTTGATGGTTATATGCAAACATTGTAAAACATTTTTCCATACTTACTTCACGAAATCTGGTGCCTTAGAGATCACATGCTCAAACTCTGCAAATGACAGCTGGTTATCTTCATCGAGATCAGCCTCTTCAAATATCTAAGAAAAAATTGATAAACAAAATTTAATTTTATCCATTTTACCATTCCTACTGGCATCACAGATGTCAAATGAGAGTGAACCTCATTTTAGAATCATCATTACAACTACCTTTTCAATCAATGCCTGCATATTTTCATTTGAAAGTCGTTGTTGTCCACAAAGTCTTTGGATCACCTTCTTCAAATCATTCTCACATATGTAATCATCTTCATTAAAGTCTATGCACAGACACAAAATAATTTGTTTAGATATTTATACTCTAGTGAAGAGAGAGACCCAATAAGCACAAAAAAATATTTACCATAATACTAGGGACTTACCATAAATTCTGAAAGCATATTCCACTTTTACACTTTTAGGAGCCTGATTAAGATCAATAAATTTACTACATTATACATTTATTATGGTACTGTATTATGTACAATGTATCTTGATGTATTGCCAGCAAAGGTACAATGTTAACACTGTCAAATGCTAATATTTTTACACACTGAAAGTATTACAGGGCAGAAAATGTCTTATGGGTCAAAGTAACGTAAGCACTAAAACATGGAACGACCTAAAACCACCTAAAACCACCTACAACCACCTAAAACCACCTACAACCACCTCAAAAAATTTAACAACCACCTACAACCACCTCAAAAACATCTACAACCAGTCACAAACAATCGAAAACCACCTAAAACAAGTCATATGTGTCTAAAATAAGGCGAAAACAAACAAGTCATGTACATGAAATACGAGAATCGAACAAAATCCTCACCTCCCCCATAAACTCTTACTCTCCCCCCTGGTCCCCTTACATAATCATCTACAGATTAAAAAGTCACGTTTTGACACGTCCATGAAATACGATGATCATTCTACAGTATCTATATCTTGTGTACGTTAATACTGGATCTGATTACATACCAACCGCCATCGTACTTACAGAGGTCGGATTACGTAAGTGTTTACAAAGGTCACAATCGGCCATTTCAAATTATTCTCATACTTAAAAAAATGTTTTGAGTTTCGTCCAGCAAAAAAAAAATGATCAAAAGAAAATGTGATCTGACGATGAGTGAAAGTTTTCTTCTAAGATATAGATACTGTAGAATGATCATCGTATTTCATGGACGTGTCAAAACGTGACTTTTTAATCTGTAGATGATTATGTAAGGGAACCAGGGGGGAGAGTAAGAGTTTATGGGGGAGGTGAGGATTTTGTTCGATTCTCGTATTTCATGTACATGACTTGTTTGTTTTCGCCTTATTTTAGACACATATGACTTGTTTTAGGTGGTTTTCGATTGTTTATGACTGGTTGTAGATGTTTTTGAGGTGGTTGTAGGTGGTTGTTTAATTTTTTGAGGTGGTTGTAGGTGGTTTTAGGTGGTTGTAGGTGGTTGTAGGTGGTTTTAGGTCGTTCCATGTTTTGGTGCTTACGGTCAAAGTAAGTGGTAGGCGGCATGCACTATTACTATACTACGGCACTGTCTCCCACTGCTGGGTAGTTCATGCCTGGGTTCTTGGGTTGCTCTCTCCTTTGCCACAAGGGTTTTTTTCCAGGTTCTTCAGTTTTCCTACTTCGATAAATATCAACATCAAAGTTGAGTGGTGTTGTATGTTGTAAAAATGAATGTAGTGGTAGTGTATGTAGAGCAAACCTCATGGGAGAGCCCCTTATGGGGACTGACAGTTGTAAAGTTATATGCTTTAATATTAATTTTATAAGTTTTAGTATGTGCAATGTGAGGTGGTTCATGCATATATGAGGTAATTAAATCATGAAAGATCCTGCAAGCTTACATTTTCACTGAACACAGACATCATATCCAAGAAGTCCTCAAAGGTAAGGTTACCGTCTTTAGAAGATGAGAATACTTTACATATCCTGTCTTTAAAGGGATTGACCTAAATATGGACAAAGACTTAAAAACTTAGAGCTTTGCCTCACTTGTTGATGAGATCTCGTACAGTAAGCCCTTAGAAACAATTGTAAGAGCTTTTGATATCTCCTATCCTGTTGCCTAGGACAACTTTCACACATATTGGAATGTTAAATAAACAATTATAACAAAATTACACAAACAGAATAATTTGTAAGTACTTACTCTCAGCTCTGGTAATGTTGCTAGAATCTTTCTTTGGTCGATTTTAGCATTTTTATTTTGCTTTACTGCCACTGGATCTATCTGAGTAAAGCGTTTATGACAACTAGAAATAATAAGAAATACAATAAAAAAAACAAATTGGATACAAGCTGATGAAAATAAGCTTCATAAAAAGATTATGAAGTTTAAAATGTTGACGTCAGATATTGAGTACATTGAGCAGGAATTCATAATGGCTTTAGACTTTTACGAGATCAATATTACATGGGAAAAATATCGCATAAGTAGATATTCAAAATTATAGGATACTAGTAAAACTTACAAAATATTTGAAATTTCAAACATAAGATTACTCATGCAGAAAGATGTTTAAAGTTACGTGTGCGTTTTGAAGCGAATTCTCCTTCAAATCATCACAAAAACTACATTCAAAATCAATAATTAATAGATAAATAGATGACTTTCGATAATATTAGACTTGACACATTAACGACTGCTGTAAAATTTAGCAAAATAAATGAAGAAATTTGTAAAAACTTACTGTAAAATTTCTTTCTGAGTGAAAAACGTCAGCTCCTGAATAAACATAAAATCATACCGCATCAGAGCAAAAGTTGGCAAAATAAAACTCCATGTATAATGTTTGATACCCTGTTAACGTAATCAGGGTATTTGTTGGGATTTCAAAGGTTTTTTACCTGATAATCTTTGAGTTCTTCTTCAGTAAACTGCGAATGATGGCCTCCCATCTTGTTGACTTCGAAGACCCGATGACGTCATGGATCAAGACGGAGCCTCGCTTTGGTCGATGTACCAAAGTTTTCCCAACCTTAGTTGCTAAGCAACGCTCCAAATCCAAAAAGCTACGAACTAAAATGTAACTTTTTTTGTGGAAAATCAAGAGAGCATATTTATTTTTCTTTCTAAGTTTCAGGGCTTCTAACTTATAGCTTTCAACGCCACAAGGGAAATTGAGTTCAAAATGGGATGGTTGAGTAGTTTATTACGAAGTACTGAAATACATAAAATCGTCACAAGAACAAGTTGAATATCTAACTTATTTTGACCATTATTTTCGGATTTTCACAGTCTATTTAAGTATGAATTGCAGGTAGCTAACCACAGCCACAGCATATTTTAATTTCTGAAACCTGTGATATTCCCGAGCTCCTTATACAAGATTAGAATGATTTCGAAAAATTAATTTCTTACTCATTTCTTTTTTCTATTCATGACAATATCCTTAAGAATAGGATAAGTCAAATAAAATAGAACAAAAAATTAAAATAAAATGTAGCACAAAAGCTAACTTGGGCTACCTGTGGACAGTACCAATAAGCCTCGCTCTCACGGACCCGCAAAATATCAACATTACGTTGCTTAGCAACGCTCTAAACCAAGATGGCTGCCTCCTGAAAAAGGCTTCATAAAGATAAAGGTGTTAAAAGTCAACTTTTCTCAAGAAAATTATGAAAACCTAACTAAATGAAGTCGAAGAGACTATAAAATATCGTAAACAGATGCCGACAGTTGTAAGAGAAGGAGTGAAGTCCCGTCAAAACGGGCAAAAAGTGGGAAATTTTCAAGATGGCGCGAACATAAGCCCAGAACCAGGTTCAGATAAAGAAGCTCAAAAAGTCAACGAAGGTGACAAAAATGGCGAAAAAGACAGCGCCAGTGAGGCAGGAAATATCACTAATACTTTGAATAAGCCGGAGGAAGGTGTTTATTTGGTATCAAGATGTAGTGGAGAGTCAGGTTTAGGGATTGTTCCTAATGGGGATGAACATGATAAGACACCAGAAAGAGTTTCGGGATCTAAAGAACTTGTTCCTGTAGACACGGAAAAACGAATAGTAGAGAGGAATGACGCAGAAAATAATGATCAAGAACAAAGAGGTTAGCTATGATTTTCAGATAATAACATAACAGGCTAACTTTATAATTGTTATCATAACTGTTATTGTGATCATATAGATGATAATGATGATGATTGTTATTCTGATGATGTCATTAAATTGCATACTATTGTTTCATGATATAATACCTTACTATTATTTTTATAGATATTGTTCCAGCCCTACCAGAAGGGTGGCCAGAATTTAAAAACAAGCTATGGCGCCGCAGAAGTTGCGAACTGGTTAAAAGTACATCTTCATGTGTGCGTAAAGCAGTCTCTCACCTTCACTTTCTTCAAAACCTCCTTGAAACCTATTATAAGCCTACCTCCTCTGAGGAGAAATATAGGGAGAATTTGAGTCGAGAAAGCAAACTTAAATCTAGGAGCGAAACTACTGCCACTGCTCGGTCATTTTCTAGAGGTGAAGATGAAAGTCGTTTAAGAAGTGCCACGCTTGATGATGCTGAGTCGATTGAAGGCTATAGCAGTCGTGGGAATAAACTTAGATGGCTGCTTAGTTCAGACTCTCTTGGAGATTATTCAAAGGAGGATGATTTAGACAGAATGTTGGAATCTTCTGCGAGTGGAGCAGTGCTGGAGGTATGCTTACTTTTTGTAAATATGCAGCAAGGTTGTTTTTTTGGGGGGGAAAGAGAGGGGGGGGGGGGTAGTTTTGCTTCTCTCCATGCCTTATCATGCCTTATCCACTGGCATCTTTAGTTCTTCTTCCATATTCTTAGGTGCTTGGGTTCCCTGTGGAGTCACAATAATATCCTAGCACCACAGGTAGCCCACTAAAGCCAACATAAGAAAAACAAAATCTTCCATTCTCTTGTGCTTACGTCACTTGATTTCATATTGAAAACATGCACTAGCTTGGAGTTGCATCTTCTTGTGTTGGCTTGCGTCACAAGTGAGAATGAGGCTAAAAGAAATTTACATGTTTTTTCTTTCACTTCAGGTCAGAGGTACCAGCGCAGGCACTGCACTAGCAAAATCTCTTACACCCAAATCATCCTCAGCAAAAACTGATAAACCTGAAGAAGCAGAAACAGGGCTTGAGCAAGATATTGTAGATGAAGTTTTAACTTTACTTGGTCGACTTGAAACAGACAGGGTCAATACTGAGCAGAAGTTACAGAAAGAAAGAGAGAGGGTGCAACAGCTTGGGAAGTCTATTGACCAGCTGGCTTACAAACGAATGCAAGAGCTGCCTGTTTGTGTGCAAAGAGGTAATCTATTTCACTTGTACATGTGTACTACTTACCTACTATGATATAATTGTCTGGGGTATAACGTTTACCCATTTCAGACCATGTGTCATTCCCTAGAGTATCATTACTTTGTTTAACTTTTACACATGAAAAGACACACAACAAAGAATCTTATTCTCAAGAGAATGACACTTGGTCTGAAATGGGAAAACATTACACCATGGTAAAGAGGTCTAGCACTGGTAACCCTTCATTGAAATTAACACCATGACTTTGCTGTGTGTGTGGGGGGGGGGGGGGAGGGGATCACAATCATGCAAATCTACTCCACGCTGATCAAGTCTTCTTTTATCAGTGCAATGTCAACATTACATCCATAGTATTTAATATTAAATTTAGAAATTAATTTTGTGTAAAATATAATTATTTAGAGCATGAGGCATGTGCCATAGACATAAATGAGTTGAGGTGGCATTGTGCTTACACTGGACGAGTAGAGGCAAGGCTCAGTGAGAGACTCAGACAAGCTGGTAAGTGATTACAGACTACAGGGATGCTAAATTTATTGCTTGAACTCTCGGCAAGAATCATGGTCATTTTTCATTTTATTTTTATTTCATTCTTCCTTAATTGTTCCTTTATTTCTTCCCTTCTTCCTTCCTTCCTTCCTCCTTCCCTCCTTCCTTTTTTTCTTAGAACACTGGCACTTTCCAGGTAAAAGGATCTTTTCTTCATTCACTGACCATTTGAAAGACTACAGTATTTTCCCTCTATTTCTTTTCATTCTATTGCTCTCTTTGCATTGTTTCTTTCCCTCTCTACCTTTCAATTAATATTTATCTTCATTTTTTCCATTTTCACACCAACTGATTCTTTCTTCCAGTTTCATCTCTGTCTTTCTAGTCTGCACAGTCAAGTGCTGCTACTACTACTTGACTACTACTGGTACTACTTGTACTATGTCTAGCAAACTAACTTCTCTTGGGTAACTTTTGCATGACTCTTCTCTTTACTCTTCTCTTATTTCTAATACTTATGAAAAGGATCCTTGTATGTTGTATGCATGTAGGGTTTTGGCCTTACGATAGGCATTTGGTTCAATACTTTCTTTTCTTTTCTTACTAACACTCCTGCTTACAAATGCTTTGTTTCTAACTTTAGTGAGATGGTCTTCAAAACTGGTATTTCAAGCCTAAACCTTATTAAATATTATTTGCCTTTTTAGAAAGCAAACATGCTAAACTGTTACAAGATTTGGAAAACATGCAGAAGCATTGGTAAGTAAATGCCTTCAATAACTTATTTATTTTGTATTCCTGGATAATATGCAGTCCTTTTTAAAGGACTTAAAAGTCTTGTTTTTCTAAGGTCAACTTGACTTGTTTCATTGCTAAATGTAATAATTCTGGTGTGATTTTATTGCTATCACAGTCCATTAGTAGAAGAAAAGCTAGACTTAGAAGGTGAAGCAATGTCAAGCATCCAGAACAAACAGGATGAAACAGATGATGAATTAAGGTCAACACTTGAAAGGCTGCAGGCCACGGAGATGAAAACTGCTGCCGCACAAGGCAAGGCTTCACAGGAACGAATACTTATCAAACAGGATGTTGATGTAGTGAGGAATGAGCTCAATGCTGTCAGGTAATTTCTAGCTACCAATATAGCTATTTTTGTTGTTCTATGTGGTCATGGTTAGAGGGGGTAGAATTGTTGAAGAAGCTAGGCCTTCATTTCAATATGGCTAAACCTTCTGGACGTGGCCAGCCTAAGTTACTCTTGCTAGCTCTGTTTATTATAGTTTTTAAAAAAAGAAAATTTTATGTCTTGTTTTTCAGTGATGACCTTGCTCAGTTGAAGATGTATTTCACTTCCAATACTCACACTAAACATGATATAAGAAACACACTAAAGGAAAATGCCGAACTGCTAGTACAGCTTGGTAAGTAGTGTAAACAACCTTCGTAGGCCACTAGACTGTCATCTAGATTCTAACATTCTTTAACAAAAGTAATCTCTTAGGGCCATCGGGCTACCTCACATGCTCACCAACTTACAGATCTTTCCTCAATACTTCATTTAACTTCATTCAAGTTGTTTTACTCACATTTAAATTGTAAAGCGCATTGAGACGATGTGAAATGCGCTATATAAGAACCCCATTATTATTATTATTATTATTATTAAAAAAATATATTACAATTTTATCTTTAGAGCGAAGAGAGGAAAGAATCAAGGTTCTAGAAGCAACGCAACAAGACAAAGTAAGAAAGAAAATAATACATTAGATATCTAAAGATAATTATAATTCAATGTCAGAGAATTACAAGTGAGGTTTAGGACCTTTATAACTTTAATAAAAAATTTTTTTATTTTGTTTAATAGGTGATGAGGTTACGGGAAAAGATTGTTGAACAAGAAGCAGAACAACACAAACTCATTGAAGAAAACAATGAACTGAGAACTGAAAAGGAAATTATGGTGAGTGAGCACCACATGAACTTTAAAATCTTTAGCACTTCTCTGGGTAAAAGAGAATTTTCGGATTAGAGTTTTAATATAATAAATTTATTTATTTGATCAGAAAGCAACCCTGCAAACAGATATCTCCAAGTTAGAATATCGAAAAAGTAATGGAACTTCAAGAATCAAGGACTTGAACAAAAGAAACAAGGAATCCAAGGGGGATATTCTGGAAACGAAGAAAAAAATAGATGTGAGGTAGGTGTAAGAACTGTCCATTTATTCAACACACCCACCCATCCATCACACCCATCCTTCCAGTCATTTCATCCCATCCATCCATCCAGTCATCCCATCCAATCCATCCATCTGCCAGTGTGTCTACCCACCTACACATGCACATCCATCCATTCCTATCCATTCATTGTTCTGTTCATTTATTTTCTTTTTTTTTCTATTAGCACCAAACAGCACGCATCTGACGACAAGACCATTCATCGAGCAAAGCTGGAAATGGAAAAAGTTCGGGATCAGCTTATGGTAATAAGAGCTATAGCTGTTCTTATTATATATAGCAGGCTCAGTGTTTATGCAACATACACCATACATCAATATCAAACTCTGAAACAACCTCTGAGTCAGGGCATGACAACTGACCAATCAAATGAATTTATCAGAGGGAGGAAAACCATAGAACCTGGAGAAAAACTCTCAAATCAAGGGGAGATACCTAACAAATTCTACTAACATGTGATGCTGAGTGCAAGAATCCAACATGTCATGATCAATACTGCTACACCACCCTTATTCCCCTCTACTCAAGCAGCCAATAGCCGGTCTGTTATTACATCACTGTAGTTTACCTTACTTAACAACTCTTTTATCACAGGTATCCCGAGAGGAAACCAGTAAGATCGCAACAGTGCATACAAGCCTTAGTGAAACGTACATACTCCTGAAAGAGGAGACCATGACAGTTGAAGAATCGTTGAAGACAACGGCAGAAGCGCTGAGAAAACAACTCAAAGATGAAGCTCATGCACGTACTGTTCTACAGGTGAGTTACCCAGACAGTATGATACATAACCGGGTATTCGGTCGGACGAACTTTTGGTCGATTATTAGCTTGCCTGCGCGCGCATCCATCCATCCATCCATCCGTCCGTCCGTCCGTCCGTCCATTCATTTAGTTTGTCTGCGTCACGGTTACGGTGATGCGCGGACACGGCACCGAAAGTCGAATGTTCGGTCAGAGTTAGGCGCGGTCCGTGCCGTAAGTTTTTCATAGTCATACGAAAACTGCTCTAATCGTTTCATTGACGAATTAGAAAGTGCGCGTGCGTGCTGTGTGCTCTCCTAAAGCACGCACCCACGACCAATCAGAACGCGAGATTCGGTATAGCAATTTTTTTTATAATAGTCATAATCTCAATCTTTTTCTTTTTAATTTTTAGGCGAGGATTGCCGCAGATGGTGCAGATCTAGTGAAAACAACACAGGATTCCACAAAGAAACGAGAAAAGGTACATTTTTCTTGCTCTTTTGAGGACGAATTGAATGCTTTAGATTTCAAGCCATTCTTTTCTTCGTGCAGCAGACCTCCGGTGTGTGGCCGGGCAACGTTTTAATCACTTGCGCTAACTCTATTTCCCATAAGTTATTAATGAAGAAATAGGTACTGAAAAAAATCTTGTTCACTGTTTCAGGCAACTGTCAGGGCTGACGAAATCGATAAGCTGGTAAACCATGTGAAAGAGCAGGTAAGGATGTTGATTGATGGAACCAACTCTCTCCGGGTTGATCAAAGTCAGACACGGCTAACTCACAGATCCAACTGGAATTTAGTGTGTTAGGTTTTGTGGAGGGAGGAAAACTGGAGAACCTGAAGAGAAAAACCCTTGAATCAAGGGAGAAACTTAACAAACTCTACTCACATGTGATGCCGAGTCCAGAAATCGAATCCGAGACTCCATTATTGGACGTGGTCTGGTGCGACCAGCACTCACCCCGGTACCTAACCCTGACCAAACTTAACATGACGATGAGTTTTAATTATTTAAAAAAAACAGATTGCGCAAGTTTATTTGTGAACTAATCAGGGCTCTCGTACACAGTACCGTCACGGTCACGGTAACTCACGCACGGTAATTACGTTAGTACTTAGTCGAATTGGAATTTTTTGGTTCTGAGTTGAGTTGAAGACAATTTCGTGCGCTGGTTGATTCAGCTGGATGTCGTACCGTGACCATACCGTGTGTGAAAGATCAGTAAACATTACTATGGAATTTAATCTTATTTTTGCTTTATTCATACGTTAAATATTCTTGAACACATTCTTTTAGGTATCGAAGCTGGAAAAAATTCATAATGAAAGACTACACGTAAGTTGAAATTCTCAACAACAAAAAAATTATTCCAAAAAACTTGCTGAAGGACTTATGTGAATTTTCCTTTCTATCTCAGACTATTTCAGAGCTGGACAAAATCCTGGGCAAGGTTGCCATACAGCATAACGATATGGAAACGAGGCTGAAAAAAGAAATAACGGATCTTAATCCAAAAGAAGAGGACTTTAAGGTCAGTATTCAAGCTGATATGTTAAGTAAGCTATGATGAATAGAATGCTTAGTAAAATACTGGTTGTTTTATCACAATCGAAACATCCAAGAATCAAGTTTAATCAGACCATATCTACAGCTAATACCTTAGTTGTGCAATATATCACGCACTTTGATTTGAAGTGAATAATAATTTAGTCAAGC
The DNA here is from genome assembly GCA_964019055.1 of Anthopleura xanthogrammica. Lineage (NCBI taxonomy): Eukaryota > Metazoa > Cnidaria > Anthozoa > Actiniaria > Actiniidae > Anthopleura > Anthopleura xanthogrammica. The sequence goes on along the minus strand of OZ025209.1, from coordinate 889,872 downwards.
CCGGTTAAATACCTAGATGGATGGCTTACTACATATTTTTCCTCTTTTTCTTTCACTCATTCCTTTTTTCCGTTTTCTTTCTTCATTTCTTCTTTTTACTATTTTTTTACTTTTGTTTTCTTCCTTTGTATCAAACAGTATTTTCTCACTCATATCTTTATCATTCTTTACACAGAAAGAAAACATGGACTTGACCAAGAAGATCGACCACATGACCTGGAAAACTGAAATGATGGATAAAAAGATGCAAGACATGGCGTCATCCAGTACCATGATGAACAAGGCAATAGGAACCACCTCTGAGACCATCAATGATCTCAAGTAAGAATTATACACAGTACTTATCATTTACAGCCTAGCCTATTCGTACACAGCAGCCCCTTTTTGTGGGCTGCAGTTTTTTCTATTGAAATTGGAGGCATTTGTCTTTGATTTGAGTGCTGACTTGTTGATGGTAGGATATATGTTGTGTTACAATTCTGAGCATATACAAATCATTCTGTGAGTGTATTTCAAATCAAGGGTGTGGCTCGTTGATTCCCCCACCCCCCTTGGGGAGGGGAACGAAGAAGGATGTAAATTGATGGGTGTACATTCGTGGGATTATAATCAATGACAAGTTAACGTTTATGGATGGTATCAATTGTTATTTCAGTGAAGAGTTAACAGAGCTGAATATCCAGCTCGAAACAGGAAGTGAGACTGAACAAGACTTGAAATCATCGCTAAGCCAAGCAGAAGGTAACGTGGTGTTTAGTGACGAGCGAAAATACATCTGGCTGTAGAATGCATGGGCCATTCTCGCGCGGCGACCCACCACTGTCGACCCCGTAGCCCCCTGTCATTCATACTGCGCATGTTCAACGAAATGACAGGGATTCCCTATTTGCTTTCACTAGGCTAGATCGCTTAACAATTGCCATCCAACATGGCGACAAATAATCACGTGACATGTAGTAAATGCCTTAACCAGTACAAACTTAGTTTTCTTTTTTCCATGTTCACAGAGAGAACCATACGGGCAAAAGAAGATCACGAACAGCACATGGTTCAAAGACAATTAGTCCTTGAGAACAATCAGGTATGATTCAGCTATTTATTACTTTTAAGCCTTGGCCAAGCGAAAAAAAAACTTTTTTAATACACCGCAAAGGTTATACTTTACTCAAGCGATATAACACTTTTACTAAAAAGTATTTCAAGATCTATCCTCTCACAGAAATCTCTTCGAAATGGTTTGGCTTAAAAGGCGTGGCCAATCCGCGGACAACAGGCTATCGCGAGTTGTACAATGTATGCTGTAAACGATGGTTGAAATATAAGCTGACGAAAGTTTAAGAAACATTCTTAGGCTAAACCTTTTGAAGGAACTAAATTTCTTTTTATATTCTTATATGACGACGTAGCTTCTGAGAGGAAGACAATTTACTGAGAATTTTTTATTATTTATTTTAGAGAGGTGTACAGACTTCATTAGAAGAAAACAAGCTTCTTGCAGTGAAGTATCAACGCACTCAAAAGGAATACCTGAATACAAAAGCTGCTTTGATGAGAGAGTTTGAAAAACGAGTTTACGATGAAGACAGTCTCAAAGATCATAGACAGGTAACGTATTCACCTTGTTAATGGGATACCTGTGGTGCTCATGTGATTCGTTTTCCTGCGCGTTTGTCAGCCATGGGAAAGTTCGCCTTGTGCCCTAGCATGTCTCGCAGTGCAAGGAATAGCTTCTCCGAAAACTTAAATACCCCTGAAACCTGGTTTTTTATGCGTGCAGCATTCAAAATTCAAAATTGAAATAACACCTTGTAATGATTGTTTGTATTTATTTATTGATTGGCTTGTCCTTCCGTTCGTTCGTGTGTTTTGTCTTGTCCTCCAAAATGGCGGTCACCTCTTTTGTCATGTCATTCTCTGATGGAATTATTGCAAACCATCTGTACTAATAAATGCATTGGTTATACAGTTGACGGTCCTTCAGACGCGTATGCACGAAGCCCTGCAGTATTACTACAGATTACGAGGCTTAGAAACAAGAGCAGGCATCGCCACGTTTGAACTTGAATCAGCTAGAAATGGCGACAAGCTTATCTGGCTACAGACAGAAATGATGAAGGTTATTGAAAACATCAGTCGATTCCTGGAAGCCAATAACGCAGCTCATGAAGTCATATCATTCGAAGCGGCCAAAATTGCTGAAACTCCACCTGGCCGAAAACTAGTCTCTTAGCTAGGTTGGTGTGTAGTAAGGAGAGGAGTATGAAAACTAGGCGTTGAATGATTGCCTTATAGTTATCCTCTAGCTATACTTGTAAATATTGCGAATACAGAATACCTATCAGGTCTATAGAAAGTAAATATTTGTATATAACTGTAAATGTATATATGTTGAAGTGGAAACAATAAAACATTGTGAAAAATGTTGGCTTACAATTTTAAGTGGTGCTTAACATGTCCCGATACGATTTCTTGGGCGCGCGCTATTTTGTCGTACAAAATACCGCTTTGCATTATGTTGAATAAAAAAAAGCGATTCAGAACAATCATTACGCCCTCGGCTGCCTGCTATATACCTAATACTGTGCTTTTCATATATAGCTATTTTTTACCAGCACAGATCTAGGAGACACTACCGTTTTAATTCCCTGGAAAAAAGGTCCTTTGATTGATTCTTATCGAATTTTAAAAAAAATAGAGTTGTGGTCGAAGAGATATACGAAAAAATGGAATATGACATAAAAAGATGGAAAAATAAATTGAGAATAGTTGTGTCCCGTTAAGTTTCGCTTTTTCCGTCGCTTTTTAGATTAATTTTGATCAGTCACGTTCTAGACTTGAGTCACGCTCTTTGACTTGAGTCACGCTCTACCGCCTTCAGCATTGAAATGCAAATTGTGTGTTGCTAGCAACGCCGACGGACCGTCATGTTACAAAAACAGCACGCTGTTTGTGAATAGTTACCTACAAAATACTAAAGACAACAAAACCACGACCTTATTTATCTAAAATACTGCCTACAAAAATCATAATATCAAAGCGAAAATGCAGAAACTCACTCTTTTAACGACGAACATGGATATGTACAAGCATCCAAGACATGTTCCAGGGTAAGTTCAGTTCTATTTGGGTATAATATGACAACATGTATTAACACAAACATGATTTCTACTGTCTAAAATATTTATTCACTTATTGCCACAGCAAAGTATTTAATCAGTTAATTTTTTTGACTTTATGTGACAGTGAAATAACGTTGTTTAGATTTTGAACTTGGTAACTATGGTCCATTCGAAGTATTTCAGATATCGGCATACAACACAATGATGAGCAATTGTGATACTATGGCTAGAAAAATTTTCCTTCGAAATATTTTGTGCTTTTCTCGTAAAACATGACTACTCATTTTAAACCTTCTTTATTCTCTGTGAGCAAGAATAGAAGCTAGAGCTTTTTAATATCAATTTAATATCAATCGAGGTACATGCCCGCTTTTACTTAATCAAGCTTAATTTCATTGGATTCTCTTTAAATTTTCTATTTTTGGTCTATTATTAAAGCACTTCCATAATCTAGCTTTCCCAGCATTCACTAACCTGAATAATAACTCTATCTGTACGCAAAAGTATGCAGTATACAAATATAATTCTAGTATCTCGCCATAAAAGGGGGGAGGAGTAGGGTCGAGGATCTTTACCATCTAATGATATGCTTCAAAATTAAAAATACGAATCCAAACTTCATTATTTTTACCTGAATCGTTACAATGTAAAAACTTTAGTTGATGAAATAAATATTTTCCATGTAAAGATATTTTTTTGAGAAATATTATATGAAACCTTAACAAATTTTAAGGGCGCTCGACACACTAGTACTAATAAAAATCTTACCTTGTTCAGTTACCTAGGTTACACGCCGACCATCAAGTACAAGTATGGTGATACATTCGGCAACACAACAGCGCAATGGTTCAACAACTATCGGCAAGATACGCTTAAAACAAGCAAGGAACGCATGGGGAGAGGAGGGGATAAACATATTCCCTTCCCTACCTACTACACCAAGAATCCTGATCACGTGATCGGTGCACGGACCACATCACGTGACCGGTGGTTAGCTGCTCCTAAATATAAGCTATTTAATGTTGATGAGAGAGGTGTGACGATTAAAAAGTACGATATGGTAAGTCTAAAGAGTCGAACACCCCCTCCCCCTCCCCCAAATGTATTCAAATTTGGTTTGATTTGATAAAACTGACGTTCTGAAAATCATTTGTGTTGTAGAACGCCCAGCATCATCGAGAGCACTACAGAGATCGCACAGAAACTGTACCACCGGTTAATGTCTTTATCTTGCCTAAGATATCACACGACACCGAACCACCATTATTTGTTAAGTAAGTTGATATATGTGATGTACTCTCATGGCTTACCCATGCGCTGTCTGGTGGGGTGCGCTGTTAGTAAGCTACCTCCGGCACCGCGCTGTGTTCAAGGGTTCGATCCCCGGCTCGCCATCATATGAGTAGAGCTACGGTGTGTTGGTTCTCTCCTGTGCGTCGAGGATTTTTCTCCAGGTTTCAACCTCGCAATACTTTCGATTATTGCCGGAGATATGTATATGAACACTGTAGCTATCAGTTATGTCAATTAGATACAGACTAATGTTACTCTTTTGTTCTTTTTACAGAGAAGGAAAGATATCTGATCACCGAAAAGCAGTCGCGTTTGCCAACCACGTCTACAGAACAATGAAAACCAAACCCTTAGCAGAGTCATCTGTAGAAACTCGAAGAATACGAGATGTCTTCTTTGAACAAAGATAACTGACCTAGAAAACTTGCGTGGTATATAAGAAATAATACTAAAGAGAATGACTGTTGGCACGAAATGGAAAATAACCGAATAACGGCTACAACTAAACCTAAAATGGAATATCAAAATGTCAAGAAGATCATGCAGCTTGTCCGAAAGTCCAGCAACTTTTTTCGTTCTTTTTCAACCTTGGCCTTTTCTGAGTTCGATAAACAGGATGCATTGTGGTCTAGCTTGGGTACAAACAACACTATATAAGGCATGGTGAACAAACGATGTTTGTACCCAAGCTAGACCACAATGCACCTTGTTATCTATCTCAAAAAAAGTCTCTGCGTTGTCATTGGTATATTTTTCGTTTGACCATATATGGTGTGACGGAATTTGATATGAATACTAATAATAATAATGCAATCCAAGAATTTGACTACCCTGTAACCCTGACGTTTGTAGCCATTCTGAATCCTCTAAATAACAAGAATAATTTGATAAATAAGTATGGCAGCACTGGCAGTTTTCTGACCTGATAAACGAAAAGTGCCCAATTTACCTGCAGCATTTAAATTTTTTATTTCAATTTTAATGTGTAAAACTGAAAAGAAAATGAAAAGAAAATCTCAACGAAGGCTTTATTTATTCGTTAAGAATGAAAAATATGGTGTGAAATAATAAGAGTGTTGTTCAAATAAAAGTAAACGATGCAAATGGTTATGCCTTGACTTACTTGACTTGGAAAGACACAGGAAGCCCAAGTGGAGGTTCTTGCGCTTCGAATTAAATTATATTCTTTTTCTTTTTAAAAAGATTTTTCTTTGAAGACCTTTCTCCCCCTAAATAGATCATAAATATGAGACCAATGCTTTTTACCGGAAGTCATTTTGTTGTGTCACGCAATCTTATCGTGACAAACTAAGTTGCTAAAAATAACCTCCATGACGTAATTTTCGAAATTACCCATGAACACTTAGTAGCCAAAACATGCAATAGAAAATATATAGAATATCGAATCACATTTATTCTTCAATTTAGAGCAATATTTTACAATGTTTTCGGGTATTCCAAGCGGCCAGACGTCGCAGCAAGGTAAAACATACCTTGTTTTAAAATTAGAGGCCGATTTTGATGTTAAAAAGGCTTGAAAATACGTATTTCCTTGGTGAATTTGTTAGTACTTGTCAAGTGCAAGACTCTTTCCCTTTGCTTGTCTGTTATATTCTCACCTGTTAATTCTTTGTTTTTTTCATTCTTTAAGCAATGAGGCCAGAACTTTTCGAGGTAAGTTATAACTCAGTCAACTTGATTCTCAGAGTCTTGCTTAGAATGCTCTGCAGAATGACTGTTATTTATCTAGCGTAGTTTTGATTACGTTTAGAAGCCATTTTTTCTTGAAAGCTTATTATAATACTTTATTATTTCAATGGCAGGAGGTGAAGCTATATAAAAATGCTCGAGAAAGAGAAACGTAAGTAATTGTAACATATATGTTTAGTTAATGTGCTGAACAGGAAATTATGTACACTGGCGTCCATACCTCTCCCCATGGAGGGGGAGAGGGGACAATGTTGTTTGACCCCCCCCCCCCCCCCCTCTCCAAGAAAGTTTCATTTTGGAAGTATTAGAATAACATTTTTTTTATCCACATATCAGGTATGACAACATGGCAGACTTGTTTTCGATCATCAACACTCTTCAGTGTTTGGAAAAGGCATACATACGTGATGCAGTCACACCTAAAGAGTAAGTTAACCTCTCTAATGACAAACCTTCAGGGACGGCAGAGCTGGGGGGGACAGCTGTGTTAGTTTTAGTTCCATATAAAAAAGAAATTCTAGCCCTTACTCACACTTTTTCAGAGAATGATTGTAGCCCCCCTGAAAATGTAGTACTTTTAGTCATCCAAACAGTGTGCATATGTTTTTCAGAGAGTTAGGACAACCCAATCCTGTTACAAACTCAGGTGTTATATATGGGGACCAGCTATTTTTTATAATCCAAATTTTTATAGGACAGATTATTTTTGACCTAGAAACGCTAGTTTTTTGAAGTAGATGGATATCCAATCCATGCCTGAACATTGCCATGTCATATTCTATCACCAGGTATACTGCTGCATGCTCTAAACTTCTGGTTCAATATAAAGTAAGTTTATAGATTAAAGTTATTATACAATACCTCATTTATAGTTCCATTCAGCAAAGCTGGATTAAAGGTAGCTGACAGCAGCCGGGCACTCTTTACCCTCTCTCTCCAATTGTACTCCTTTTTCCAGGACTTTTCTCAATTAATCTATACTAATCTTCATCAATTGATGTTTCAGGCAGCTTTCAAACTTGTTCAGTCCGCTGATTTTCCCACAGTGGAATCATTCATGAAAAAATTTAGAGTGAGTAACTTGATACATAGTCTTGTCGTAAGTTCTAGTAGACTGATCTACAATTGATCCAAATCAAATCTATTTTTTTTCCAGCTTGATTGTCCTGCGGCATTAGAGAGGATAAACGATGGTCGTCCCATCACCATTAAAGACGACAAAGGCAGTACTAGCAGGGCTATTGCTGACACAGTATCTGTATGTATCTATATCTTTTTTTATAATTTCATTATTATATTGTTTCTGAATTACTCTACATTTGAACTAGTTTAAAATTAAATTTTATCCTCTTCTTCAGCTTTTTATTACCATAATGGACAAACTTAGGCTTCAAATAAGAGCTGTTGACGAGGTAAGTTTGTGAGGTCCAAAAATAGATTTGTGTTTCTTCAAAAAATATTGCCAAAGTTGTAAATTCTAACTCAATCTAAGTTTGCTTTTATTCTGTGCACCACAGGGTACAGGATGGAGGGAGGGGGCATAGACAAGGGATTTTAACCTCCCCCCATAACCTTGCATGGTATAGATTACCCACAGTGTACATAAATTTAGAGTATTTAAAATTAAAATTAATGATTTCTCACATGATTTGTGTTAAAGGTACAACCAGATCTGAGAGATCTGATGGATACAATGAATAGTATGTCAAGTTTGCAAGATGACTTTGACGGAAAAGATAAAGTTAACACCTGGTTAGTTGGAAAATTATTTTTACAGTCATGTTGTTTAATAACAATTAATGTTCTTGGCCAACAAGAGCAATAAATTTAAACACCATCACATGATCATACCATCACCATTTTGAATTCCACATCAAAGTTATTTTCAGATCAAAATAAAGTTAGGATGAATATCATTAATGGCTTGTAAATTTATTCATTTTTAAGGTATCAAACTCTCAATGGAATGAAAGCAAGTGATGAACTGACAGATGAGCAAGTGCGGCAGATGTTATACGACCTTGAGCAAGCATATAACTCATTTAATAGGTCACTACAGCATTCATGAACCACTTTAACACACCATCAACAAGTCTGAGGTAGAAATGTAATTTCATTTTACTCAGTAAGAGTTATAGACCTCTTGCAGCACATCAGAATGCAGATCAATTTAGAGAACAAAACAATACTAAGGTTTTCATGAAATTCTTTTGTTTTGTCCTCCAAATTGAGCTGCTTTGATGTCATGTAAAACGGGTCCATTGTGATAAAAATTGTATATTTATTTCACGGAATCATCACATTCTATTCCATTAATCTACACACAATATCATTTGTTATACTGTTCACAGATATTCTAGTATTAGAGCTTTTTAATGAACTACTTGGCAGCAATCAATATTACTTATAAATAATAAACTAATTTTAGGTACATTGAGTACTAAATAATAAATGATTTGAACATTTTACAAAAACTCATTAACTTAAAAATGTAACTTGGGAACTACTGTATTATGACTATGATCATTATTTTTCATCTAGTATACTATACATGCTTACATACATTTTAAGTCGGCCACTTTGTTATAAGATTATTTAATTCTTTGCATGCATTTTATTCTCGTAAAAGGGTTGAGTGGTTAAAAACATTTGCACTAAGATTTTGTCAGATTTTCTATAGATTTCTGGTTGACAGTCTTTAAAAAATCATACAATCCAAACAAATCATTGCCATGTATTCACATCACTCAACAGGCATTATGACCATTAAACAAGGTAATAAGACTCAAGAGAGTGATACATGTATTTAATGAATTACTGTAGGTGTACAATCATTTGGTAATAGCAAGGTAAAATATAGTGTCCTTCACGACCATCCTTATGGTCTGTTGGAAGACCCTCCAACATCAGTAGAGACCAGACAGGTAGTTATATCCATCGTCCATTGCGTATCTTAACTGTAACGTATGTGTCAGCTAGAAAACTGGTAGATATTGTTGAGAGAGCCTGCATTTCTGCTTTAAAGCCTTTTGTCATCATGATCTCCACCTAGAAATATATGTCGACCATTTATATGTTTTAGTATAACATACTCATTCCATTAAAACAAGAGCTATATCACTAAATATTAACATTCATCTGATTAGATTTGACTTCTGAAAGGATTAGATCATTTTCATCTCATTTATTTATCATTCAAAGGGGTCATCCCTGCCTCTTAAGGGGGTAATATAATGTTATTCAGTATCAAAACATATCCCCCTCATTTCCACCTAGGAATGTTTGTTCATCATTTATATAGTTTAATATCATACCCAATCCATTAAAACAAGAATTTCCAAAGGTTGGGGAGGGTATATTTTCTAGTATCAGAAAAAATTCATCTCTCTGGTCTGAGAAGGGTATATTGTGTAGTTCCAGAAAACATCCATCCCTTTCCCAAAGGGAATGCTTGGTGAAAGGGGTAAGGAAAATTTTTCAGAATCATTTCAGAATTTTCTTTTGGAATTTCTTAATATGTAAGGCAAAGGATTTAGGGTCTAACATAAAGGTATGGGTGGTATTTTCTGTAACTGCACTCAGTTTTTTTGGTAGACAAATTACCTCTTGTTTCCATGATGGCTGGGACTCAATGAAGGGCCTCTCTAACAGTGACTTGCATTTTTCGCGATCTCGAGAACTTAGAGGAATTCGTACATGTTCTGAAATAGACAATCTTAGAAACAAAGGCAAACTGAGAATGGGAAAGTGGAAATGACAGATATTGCAGAGCAGAGCTTTTGTTGTGACCTTACTGTGTTATTGAAACATGTCTTGTTGCAATGTTGAAATATGTATCAGGGAAGGAGTTCCCGCAGATGACTAAGCTCTCTGCATTACACTCACTAGTTATCTAGCAAAAAGATGTCACACATGACAGCTGTCAATCATACCTTTCAATATCACTAGGTAACACCCCTAACCATCGGATTACTGGAACAGTGATGTTGCAGGCATCAAAACTCAAAGCCTGAAGTAGAAGGAATTTTTGTCTTGTCATGAAATAATAATGCTAATAATTATTAATAATCATTAATAAAACTAATAACCTACCTTTGAGCCATACTTATATACAAAGAGGATTTCAATTCCTGGTGAAGAACAGTGAAAGGATTATTTTTGTAATTTATGTATTTAGCTGTATTTTTTAACTGTAGAAACTTCGGAATAATTTAAGAATAATTTAAGATTGATATAATACCTACCATGTGGGTCAGCATCAACTAGTCCCAGTATAGGGATGCTAAGTGTGGTCCATAACTTGTGTAGCATCTGCCGTGTGTTTACATCTGGGTACCCTTTACCCTGTATGGTACAATTAAAATAAAACCTAGTTCTGGCACTTGAATAGACCTCTCTAGCTTGGGCATAATGTTTCGTCTATTTCAGACCACATGTCATTTATTAAAGAATAGGATTCTTTCATTTGCATCCAAACAAAGAAATGATACTCAAGGGAATGATATGTGGCCAGAAATGGGCAAAATATTAATACCCCCAAGGTAAAGAGGTCTATAGAAGCATGGGTGCACAGTAGCATCTTTGGGCATGTTGTCATATGTGAGTGGGGTTCCTGTTAGTTCTCTCCTATCCTTTGGGATTTTTTCTTCAAGGTTTTCTTGTTTTCATCCCTCTGCTAGATCAAAACTTCAAAATTCCAATTCAATCAAGGCAACATGACTACTGATTTGCTAGCTGCCGAGCTATTGTTACTTTCGTAGACAGATCATTATTTAATTTCAATCACATTGAAGGCAGATTACCGTGATCACTATGCAGGGTTTCAACTTTTCCAGCAAGCCATCATTCATTAGCCTCTGAAAAGAAGCTTCCTTTTCAACCACAAGAATGACTTTGGCATCAGAATAAATGTCTAACATTGACAGTCAAGGATACAGAAACAGCTAGAAAACAAGCTTTACAAAACATATCACTTCTTCCTTCTCCCAGTCGATGCTATTTCTACTTGTTAGAAACATAGTTAGAAAATTGTTACAGATCAACAGAAAGTTTAGGCCTTGTATCATTCTTTGTTACCAAGGATACCAGTTATTCCACTGACATGAGAAGAAACGACAACACCCTGTTAAAAAACAACAATCAAAAAGTTTGCATTGCACCCAAGCTAAAAGAGTCGATTAGAAAATAGAAATTTTCAATCATTTTTATGACTTACAGAGTTTTGATTCCTACAGTCAGTATAAGTGCCATCATATTCTCTGTATCTTAAATCACCAGCAATCAATCCTGAAATACTCACAAATACACAAGATGCACTCAACAATTGCTGCCGAAAGCTGTCGCCACAACAAAAGGACACATTGAAAAAAGGTATACTCTCAAGGGGTAGGGTGAGGGGGAGGGGGCTTAGTTTAGTGAACTAGTATGATGTATAAGACTAAAAGTGATGCTAAGACTTGAAAATGTAATGTTTGCAAAAGATAGGGAGGGGAAGTATAGCCCACCCTCCCCTTCCACTCTGCAGTCATTGCCTCTTAAGTAACAGTATCAGCCCCCCCTGATCCCCATTCAGAAACTTACCTTTTGAAGTTGCTAGCTAAATGTTAAAAAAAATAGAAAAAAAATTAATAAATATTTTAAGTAAACATATAATAATGGTGGTTAGAAGTAGAATTTCCAGTTTCTGTACTTACCACATGTAAGCAATGCCGAGGAACTTTCAACATACAAGATATATTTTCTACAATCTCATCAACTATACTTTGTGCTCCATAGAATATCACATCTGAATAGTAGATGTCCCTGAAATATGTTGAATTGATAAAAAAAAATTTAGACTACCATAAACTTCGCAAATTGAACTATTCTCTCGTAGATGATAACTTTAACATTAGCAACAGTACACCAACCTTTTGGTCGCAAACTTATTTTCTTGTAGAAGATTGTGGCAAATTGACATCACTTTGAGAGTTGCAGCTGAGTGAATTTAGAAAATTCAAAATTAAGATCTAAAAGACAATATTTTTCTAAAAGAAAATTATACATAAAAAGAACAGTTTTCATATGAGTGGGAAATGGGACAGCAATAACAATATTCTCAAGAGAATGACACATGGTCTGAAATGGGAAACCATTTATAAATGCCCAAGCTTAATTGGTCTATTGTATACATCACTGTTGTTGGGAAACTAGTGTACAGATATGGGAGTTAGCAAAGTATGATTCTCGCTCATACAAGAAAAACTCTTACCAAATTTCACAATTGATGGGACGGAATCAAACTTCACCCTAGAAACACTAACACCATCCAGCATTTGCAGGCCAACACATTCATTAAATCTAAAAAACAAAACTCAGTGAAGATCGAGAATCAATGCAATTCTTAATACTAATACTTCCAGTAGTTAAAGAGACGTCCTTGTGCTAATTTGTTATTTCAAAGCTAAAAGTCTTCAAATTTTGTTTATGTTTTATTTTTAATAATATTCTTTTATTATCTAAGGTTAGTTGGTTGGGTTTATCAAGTTTTAGTCATATCTTACGTGATATTTTTCCAGCTACTTCTATTATTGGATTGAAAACACGGTGCTTCGTTTCGGGAAATATCGCATATTATCTTCTCTGTTAGTTCTTCTAGCTTTTTTATAACTTCCTCTCTATACAAAAATGATAAAGTATTTTAACTCAAAACTCAAAACCAAACTACAACTTGTAGTCAAAGTTAGTTAGTTTTTGACTTTTTTCCGTCTTTAAATCTAAGAGCAAAAACACCTGTTTTTGTACCTTGAACATTCTTTAACTTTGACTACTTTGTGATTCTTATCTTCAGAAGAAAGTTCACTTAATTGTTCTATTCTTTTTGAAGTTAAAAGTTGGTTTTTCAGCCGGTTAATGTTGAACCAAAATCCCTCACTGACAGCCGCCATGTTTGCTTCCCATCATGCCAGGACAAGATAAAGGTATCCCAACCAGTACTTTTGCTTGTTGTTTATGAATTCCCGCCAAACCATGCACGGTGTGTCTGTATTCCCCGCCATACCATGCACGGTGTGTCTGTATTCCCCGCCATACCATGCACGGTGTGTCTGTATTCCCCGCCAAACCATGCACGGTGTGTCTGTATTCCCCGCCATACCATGCACGGCGTGTCTGTATTCCCCGCCATACCATGCACGGTGTGTCTGTATTCCCCGCCATACCATGCACGGTGTGTCTGTATTTACCGCCATACCATGCACGGTGTGTCTGTATTCCCCGCCATACCATGCACGGTGTGTCTGTATTCCCCGCCAAACCATGCACGGCGTGTCCGTATTCCCCGCCATACCATGCACGGTGTGTCCGTATTCCCCGCCATACCATGCACGGCGTGTCTGTATTCCCCGCCAAACCATGCACGGCGTGTCTGTATTCCCCGCCAAACCATGCACGGTGTGTCTGTATTCCCCGCCAAACCATGCACGGCGTGTCTGTATTTACCGCCCAAAAAGGCTGTGTTTATTTCCCGCCAAAAACTCGGCGTATTTGTACTTCCCGCCAAAACATGGCGTGTTTGGCGGTTACTTCAATGAGTAAAGGTAGCAGCTTACAGCGGTACTAGTATCAACCGCACAAAGAGCGGCGTGTCTTTGATATTTTAATCATCCTCCATAAATACGGTCTGATGGAGCACCACCTTCATCAGTTCAGACTCGAACATCACAAGCAGCAACATCAACCAGTCATTCACCAACACCATGTCTGTAGTTTCTGCTCTTCGACCAAAGGCGTCTTTTCTAATCGATGATCTTTTACGAGACACGCATGACACTAACAAGATGCCCGCTGATACACCAGCTGTAGTTACCACAGGGTTCCCGAGATACTGCTTTCCTCCTGTTAGTAGTTATGGCAGCAGTAGTGCTAGTGATGAAAATTCTTCAGACGAAAAAGGTTTGTAACCGTGTTTATAACCAGATTACTATCGATCAATTCTTTTCTAATATGCTAATATTCGTTTTCTTTTTTTCTTATTCCAGATACGACAGACAGTCCTGACCAACCAGAGTCATCAAAAGAGAACGGAAAGACCCGGCCATCGTTCGCACCCCATAAAGTAGCACGACTCAAGAGCATATTCGTCCAAAGAAACTACCTGAATAAGCAAGAACGACGTCAGCTGGCGCAAGAACTGAACATGACTGATGAACAAGTCAAGACCTGGTTCCAAAACAAGAGGACAAAACTGAAGAAAAAGATGGTCGAAGAAGATGAACACTACGCCAAAATGCTCTACCTGAACGACCTGATCAACGGTACATCACCTGACCATCACCATGACTACCAAGCTCCACATGTTTACCATGGCTACCCGTTAGCTGGGTATCCAGGCCTGAATCGATCACCTGAGTACAGCGAAAGACTGGTATCGAGAAGGTTTCCTTATCTTCCAAAGTATTAGATAAATATTAATTGTTAATGATGTTGTCAATAAAACACCACGAGGAAAGACAACAATAGTTTTGTAAATATTGTAATGCTTTATTAAATTGCTTAGTCTAACAATAAAATATTTTTGTACAGTTGAATGAATATAGTGTCTTTTACTGATTTAATGTGTTTTATTATATGTATGAAAGTAGTTTGATATTTTATTTGATTTAAATACGAAATAAAAGAAACTGAGAAGCATATAAATCCGGAACAATGTGTATTTCATTTTTCTTTTATCTGTAGAATTCGAAATCTTAACTGTTTTCTGAAAAAACGCACATTAATTTCGATGTTCCCGCCGTTAAATGTGAAAAAGTAAAAGAATTGAAACACCACAAAATCGTACCAGTTTTAAAATTTTCAAAATTGGACACCTTGTGGTTGATCTTCATATGTTTTTACGTCACTCTCGACCCCACAGTTCTGTCATTCTTACTGCGTATACTCGACGAAATGACATTTCTTCGGGCATGCGCAGTAAGAATGCCAGGGTTCTAGGTAGAGAGTTGTCAAAATCGTAACTGATGCATGGGATTCCTGTGTCTTCCATTTATTATAATCAACCTGTTGCAGGTGGGAGAGAAGTCACGCCCTTGACAGGTGTCAATCACAATCACATGACTGTATCCTAGTAACCACTTAGCTGGAGATTTGATCGTCTCGTCAGGAGCCTAAAATTACGGCTGACACTCGTTGGAAAGAGAGTCAGAACTCTAAAATCGCAACTAAGATCAATGACATCATGGCTTTTAATCTCGAACCCAAAACGACAGACTTTCTCTATTTTCGGGAGGAAAATCGCAACATCCATGTCCTTTTTCTAGCGAATTTTTTTCTTTTTATTTCCAAATTCCTTCGACTACAAGGAATCGTGTTCATCGTTGTTCATTTTATGTACAAATAGTTCTTCGATCTTTTCTGATGGTAAAGTTAATGTTTGGGAGTTATTTTGCTTATGGTAAGGGTGGGAGTGTGTGTGGCATCCATCGCGGATAAACTTCGTGCTGTACGAAGACCATCTCGGAGGAGCAAAGTTCTCGTTGCCTTGGTAGCAATACTTATAGGTAAGAATATTACTTGGTTTTTATTTGTTTTATTGACTGCTGTCCTTTCTTCTGTTTCCTTGTGTCAATATTGACTACTTTCATTGATTGAGCTGTCAAAATAATCGGGATATTTTGATACGAGACAAAAGCATTTTTTTTGTGAAACATGTTTCAAGTTACTTAGATATTTTTACCTTGCAATTTTTTTAAGAATATAAGACATTATTATTTTTCATCTACAATTACTAGATATACGATAACTAAAACGGACGGACGGACGATAGCCGGATAAATCATTGGTCTCAAATTGCATGAAACTCTATTCTATAATCACGAAAACAAACTAAGAAATAAAGAATATTGCATATACCGAATTTATTATGTTAAATTTATTCATTTTTCTGTTAGGAACTTTAGTCTGCATTTTAAGACCTGCAGTCGAAATAGAGCCAAACGAGTCACTGCCGATATCAAGAGACAGACGAAGTCCAGCCAGTCACGTGGTTAATGGGAATGCTCATTTGAAGTTCCCGGATGAGTATCATTCTACTGGTACTCTGTCGTTACCTTATGGGGATATTGTGGAACCATTTGAAGTCTGGTACTCGGGATCTCGAGGCATGAGCAGGATTGATTACTATGGAGGTCAGTGATGGTGAAAATAATAATGATGATGATCCATCCATCCTTTCTTCCTTCCTTCCTTCCTTCCTTCCTTCCTTCTTTCCTTCCTCCATCCATCAATCCATTTATCATGGAAGAGCCCTATTCAATTGAAAGTGTTTTTCTTTTCTCTAGGAATGGATCGTACCTACCAACGCAGTGATCTTGGCAAACATGGCTTTGCCTGCAAAATTGTTCCAGAATTCTCTGAACGAACAGGAAAAACTTTCAAAGGTTGTCTTCATCGACGAGGAACCAAGAAATACCCCATCAAACCACAAAGCATTGTTCCTTCCTTTCGATTTTTTAAGGTTGGTATAAAGAGTAGTTTTCGAATGAGTGGGGAAGTTAACATACGGTTCTAACTTACCGCTTGTACACGGTACGACAGTGTCGTAACATTGAAATGGCTTCCCATTGTGTTCCAATAATTTATCCAATCACAACGCGTAGTTACGGCTACGGTAAGATAGGATACGGCTATAGTAGAGCTACGAATTTGCCCTATCGTTTCAACCATATCGTTTCCACTCGTGTTAAAACCGCTCTAACATTTAATCGTTTACCTTATCTTACACACGTGTTTCAGCGTGCCCGCCCTATAATATCTCCCAATGCTTTCCCATTTCAGACTAGGCACGTGTCATTCCCTTGAGTATTATTTCTTTGTTCAACGGTTGTGCATGAGAAGACAAATGAATATGGATACAACTCTAACAAAGAATCTTATTCTCAAGAGAATGACACATGGTCTGAAATGGGGGGAAATTGGGAGATAGGAAGGTAATAGGAATTGGTAAACGAAAAAGCTCTATTCCATGGTATGTCACTCAAAACTATTGTATTAGCTAGTATTTATTTTGAGCGTAGATTACAATTTTTTCAGTTCGCAGAACACGTTAATTTCCGAGGAACACCTTGCGTCAAATGGAAACACAGCTTCAAGATCTACAACAAGATCAACACATACACGCTGTACACATCACAATCTCGGCCCTACACACCTGTGCGGTACGAGATGATGGGATACGATACGTTACTCTCCTCGTACTATGATCACTATATACTGGAGTACCATACGTTTAAGCCCTGGACGTTAAACTACTCTATTTTTCAAATACCAACAGGTAACACTAGAATAGAAAATAACGCTAGTGATTCATGATTTATATAGCACCCTTTCTGCTTATATATATCAAAGGCGCTGTACAATGAGCTGTGAATTTCAGATTGCTCTTACATGATCTACTATCATGATAGGTGTTTGTTTAATGCGAGGTTTGAGGGTGGTCACTGCAGGGTTTCTTTACCTGTACGTCCTCAGTGGTTCTTTTACTTCCCTCAATCCGATATTTGTTAGTAATGATGAAGAGTGACGGGACTGCCACATTCGAGCCACTTAAAAGTCTGACCATTATGGATGTTATTACAAAGGCTTTCTCCTCAATTATTTTATTAAAGAGACTCATACACGCATATTTCAGATGACAGATAGCGAGTCGTGCAACTGATTGTTTCTTTGTTCCAGATCTAAAGTGTTTCGATTTCTCTTCAAATAACTTCGTGGGGGGCGTAGGTGAAATTAACCCAATGTTGGAGTTCATGCCCCATAGCGAGGCACATGGGAATTCCCCTATGACGTCACCAACCCCGAAACCAACACATCAGCCCAACCTGGACTTGACTGAAAAAACTTTAGAGTTTCTGTTAGAGGAATTACAGAAGATGCCTGTAAAGACGAAGGAGATTTTAATGGATGTACAAAACAAACCAACACGTGGACAAACAACCAAGCCACACCCTAAGAACCCAGGCTCCTCAAACCGAGTGCTACGTCAAAAGGTCCCGGATGAGAAGATTAGTTACCAGGCTACTTTAAAACACTATGAAGACATTTTGGATCATTTATTTTTTGGGTTTAAAAAAGATTACAAGAAAGAATATCGAACAACACATGAGCATGAAAGAAGAAAAGATATCTATAGGCACAATATGAGGTAACCTTTCTTCATAAAAATACTGGAGATTTCCAGACTTTGTTCAGTGGCTTATTCAGGGTATCCATAGATTTTGAAAGGTTCCTTGACTTTAATATCGTTTTACTATAGGTTCATAAAGTCTCGTAACCGTCAACACCTGACATACAAGTTAAAGCCAAACCACATGGCTGACTTGACGACCAAGGAGATTGAAAAGAGAAAAGGTTTACTACACGGTACGAATGACCACAGTGAGAATGGAGGGAAACCATTCGTGCTATCCGTGAAGGACAAGGGCGTGGCTTTACCTGAACACGTGGACTGGAGGAAAGCTGGTATGTGTTATTAATTATGCATAATTATACATTACCATCATCATCATAATTATGTATCATCATCACCTAGCATTAATATCTTCATCACCAACATCAGTCATCATTATCAACATAATCATTATCATTACCATCAACATCATCAACATATTAAATCGACATCATCATCATCAGCAGCAGCATTTACTATCAGCATCATCATCATTACATGCATCACTACTATACTACGATATCAATCTTTTGCTCGCTGCTTAAAACTATCTTCTGTTGTCTAGGTGCAGTCAGTCATGTCAAGAGTCAAGGCATCTGTGGCTCTTGTTACGCGTTTGCTGTTGCTGGTGCTTTGGAAGGCGCGTATTTTATCAAGGCGAGTACTGCAAAAATATGGAAACATTATTCTTAAGCAATTTGACGCTAACTTCGCTAGGACATATCGCGCGCTCAACTATTTCAAGGAACAAACAAACAACACAAACAATACGAACAATCAATCATAAAAAAGATTTTAAAAAACGTAAGAAACAAAAATGGAAACTATATTCAGTAATTTAATTCCAACTTATTTTCTTTCTATTCCAGACCGGTACTCCATTGAATCTGTCGGAGCAACAGATCGTTGACTGTACTTGGGGTTTTGGTAACAGAGGATGTAAAGGAGGCTATCCTTACAGAGCTATGCAGTGGATACTGAAACATGGTGGACTGTCCACTGTAGAGAGCTATGGGAAATACTTAGCACAGGTGCTGAGATATGATTGGCTGATCAATCTTATTGTCCTATATACTTTGGGGGTAATCTACCACGCGTTATTCCCTTGAGTATCATTTCTTTGTTTAATGGCTGCACATGAGAAGACACATGAATATGGATACAACTCAAACAAAGAATCTTAAGCAACGGATACACGATGCAGCATTGCGCGCAATGTTGCAGGCAATCGATGTTGCGAGCCATGTCACACTACGCAATTTGTTGCACGCAATGTTGCTAAAGCAGAAAACGATCCTACTTCAGCAACATTGCCTGTATATTGCGCGCAATGTTGCACCTTGTGTCCACGCCTTTATTCTCAAGAGAATGACCCGTATGTAGTTAATCTGAAATGGGAAACCTTACTGAACGCCCAAGCTAACGAGACCCATCATACTTATTCCAAGTCTCTTTGGCGTTCTTAATAAGTTGATCATCTTTAAATTTCAGGAGGGTTACTGCCACTTTAAAAACACAACAATCGGTGCTCAGATCGCGACATACATGAATATAATCAAGGGGAATATCACAGAGCTCAAGAATGCTGTGGCTTTCTATGGACCAGTCACGATCCTCATCAACACGCAGCCCAAGTCATTCAAGTTTTATGGCTCAGGGGTTTATTATGACCACCAATGTAGTAAGTGGGATACCTGTGGTGCTCTGCTTGCGATGCGCGCTTTTTAGAGTAGATTTCGAGTGACTGTAAAAAATGTTCTGAAAAGACAAACTACGCCGTGCTTTAACCTTGAAAGAGCATTTTAATTAGACGAGTAGTAGTAGTAGTATTTCTAGGTAGGGGTAAGAGAGATGAGTTGTTGAGCCGTACCGTACGTGACCGTGCTGTGTGCCGTTATTACGTTTCATAATCATTAAATCTGCTCTAACATATAGTGCCAAATGCGCTAATAGTTGAATGGAATTGATTTATAGATCATATGTTTCTATTTATAGCACATGCGTTGGACCACGCAGCACTTGCAGTAGGATACGGTGTAGACAATGGTGTACCATACTGGCTGGTAAAGAATTCCTGGTCAGAAGTCTGGGGAGACAAGGGTTACATCAAGATCGCCATGAAAGATGATAACTGTGGTGTAGCACAGAAGGCTGTGGTTATAGATGCCAAACCTAGATAGACAGGAGTGCAGTATACAATAATATTGCACGATCACATGATGGTTGCAATATGTTGGATGATAGAGGCCGTGATAATAGAAGCCAAACCAAGATAGACGGGTGTGCAGTATACTGTATTAATGCACTGTATCAATCAGGTGATGGCCGCCATGTTGGATGACAGAAGCGAAATACTTTCTTACATATCTTACTTTTTTCCCCATTTCAAACCTCTTTGGAAAAAGATTCTTTATTTGAGTTTTCTTCAATAACAAATGTAGTTTGGGATATAGTCAAAAACGGAATAATACTTAAGGGAGTGGCAAATATTCGGCCCAAGGAAAGAACTACATTTTCGATTGCCATACATGAAGATTTTTTGAAGGGGGTTGCACATGTTTGACATATAGTACTATTAAAAAACTATACAGAAAATGAAAAGAAAATAATCCTAAAGCGAATGCACATGGTTATAATCTTGAGTCAAAAATGAAACATTCTATATCATGCAATATACTACGCCTGGTATTCCGGTGAAGGTAGTATCGAATAACTATAGCTTGTCAGCCTTAAGAATTCGGGTTAATTAAAGGCGCCGAAATACGAAAAAACTAGAAGTTTTTTCTACTCTGCAACAGTGAAAATTTGTTGCGCATGGACCCCGGTTGGTAATACGAGCAACATTCACTCTGCAGCTTGCAACACAACAACATTGCGCGACGAGGTGCACCGATTTCGTTGCTCGTATTTTCGCGCCTTTAGTACGTGTTGCAATGCATGAATGTTCAACACGACAAATTATAAATTCGATTTCAAAGTACTCTTTAAAAATCGAATAAATATCTACATATCTTGTAAATATAACCTTTTTTATACTTATTAGGTTTTCAGAAATTAAATTATTTTGTAACAAAAGTTGTTTAAATATTTTCTTTGCTTCAAATTTCATGAAAAACATTTTTTTCCGATGCTTTTGGTCACATGACCAGAGCCTGCGTTTTTTTGGTCAGCAGCGAGAAACAAGCCAGACCCTTACAATATCAGCTGATCAACATTTGCCGTTTCCCAGCTGTACGAAAAACTAAACTCGAAAAGTTTTGTTGATGTAATTCGAGATCTAGAGGCCCTCACCCAGGTCTTAAAAGTCATATATCTTGCGGAATTCGAAGAGATGGATGGAAAAGGTTTACTTAAATTTTTTATACATCACACTACTTCAACTTCTTTCTCTAAATTCTTGGAAATGAAGCTGGGGCAGCTTGGCTAAGCAAGTGATTTGTCGGAACGCGTGCGTGCACAGCACACCTGGTCTGCACTAAGTGTGAGCAAAGTGCAAGGTTCGAGTGTGAGATGATACTCAGTAAACGCAAATAAATACACAGGGAGCCCAAGTCTTATTTTTATCAAAGTTTTAAGTTTTAAATAGGAAAGAAAATAAAAAATAATACACAGATAAATAAACACCTTGAAAGATTCTTTATCCTATTATATTGTTATTTTCGTTCATTTCTGGATATTCAGCAAAACCTTGATTGGGATCCCTGTGGACGGGTAGTCTTTATGACTGAAGTTACTGGTACCTGTCTAAGATATCAGGTCCCTACCTCCCCACTCTCCCCCTTCCTTCACGTCCACAGATGTAACTGGTAAAACAGGTTTTATAACTACCTATGAATCTACTTGCATTCATGAAGAGTATAGTAAAACTAACTAGAAAAAAAATCTTGAGATTTGGATTCAAATTTATTTGAAATCAAGTTATAACAAATAGTCCCATACCTATCCTCTGAAAAGATTTCCCCCTCTATTCGTGAAGAGTGAATTTGGAAAACTATGCTTTTGCAGATGTAGGGTGTACTATTTTGCACCGTGTTTGTATGTTGTCACCTTTTTTGGTAAAAAACTTCAAACATTTTGTCAAATATAGCACTGATTTCTTAGCATGTGTTTTTGATTTTTAAGATCAAATTTATGTCAGTATCCATTTATATTTATAAGCCGTATTTTAAGGCAATTTTATTGCATATTCTTCAGTTTCTTCTATTCATGTTATAAATTACTTGCTATTTCAGTATGAAATACAGCAGCTAGGAATAGCTAGAAGTATTTTTTTTCTCCTGTGTTTACGACCCTTAACATTTCTATTGACCCAGTCCACTGGTGTCTTGCCATATAAGGAAGGTGTTGACAGTACAAACATGCTGTCACTCAACCGTTCTTTCTATCTGACGTAATAAACGACTCGAGTCATACATAAATATCAACTAAAATCTTCAATGTAAACTACCCTAAATGATACCCCTAAATATCTATGACATGAATTATAGTTTTTAGAATTTTTTTCTCCGACGTGTGGTTCGTCTTTTCCTCCTTTGTTCGAGTGTTGGGCAACCATAAAACACGTTCTTCTCGTCTGGTCATTCAAAGTACATAAAAACCAAGGAACAGAAGAAAGACCTGTTGGGATAAAACATTGAATTATCGACCTAAGATCAATATTAAGAGGAATGCCACCATACTGGAAGGTCATAGTCACTGCTTTTCTACTTACAGTTTCGACAGCTGGGACGTATATTTATCTCAAACGCGACGATTTTCAAAACTACATATCAGAAATCATTTATAAAAGGGAACTGAAGATTGGAGATAATTTAGCAAGCTTACATTTCCCAAAGGAATACCATGCTACTGGCGTTCTTCGTCTGGTTACCAGCAATATTAACGAGCCGTTTGAAATATGGTATAGCAAACCAATGATGAAAAGTAGGATAGATTATTATGATGGTAAGTAGACGTAAAAAAAATACTAGAACTAGAACCAGAACTATTCAGTTGTCGTATCTAGACGTCTTTCTCTTTCGCCGTAAATTCATATCAATTTACGGTCAAATTTTAAGCTTGTACTCTGTTCTCAACAGTTCATGTGATATGGCTCATCGAGAACTATAATGTGTAAATGCGAAAAGCTAACTCACACTTCCATTTGTCGAATTACAATCACTGGTTGAAGAGGAACAATATGAACATATTTTCTTTCCTTATTTTGATAATTTGTTTATTTTCCTCAACTCCATGGTAGTGCAATGAAATCATCATATTTGAACTGTTATATCAAAATAATTTGAAATTCAGTTAAACCAACTCTTATTTTACTGGCAAATCCCCATAAATCATTCGAGACTCGACGAATACAGTTCAAGTTTTGTTCCTTCTTTGTTGGCGCTATTTCACTGAGCTAGCTGCGATGTCAGCTCATGGTCAAGTGGCTTAATACAAAACTAGCGTTCATCCATCCATCCATCCATCCATCCATCCATCCATCCATCCATCCATCCATCCATCCATCCATCCATCCATCCATCCATCCATCCATCCATCCGTCCGTCCATCTGTCCGTTCGTTCGTTCGTTCGTTTGTTCGTTTGCTTGTTTGTTTGTTTGTTTGTTTGTTTGTTTGTTTGTTTGTTTGTTTATTTATTATTCATTTATTCATATATTTCAGGAGATGTCAAGACATTTCAGCGTGGTGATCTTGGTAAACACGGAATGTTCTTTAAAATGGTTCCCAAATATTCCTACAAAAGTAAAAAACACTGGCATGGATGTTGGAAACGTTACGGAGTCAAGAAGCGAAAGATCACCGCCCAGACAGTCCTTCCACATAACTCATCGTGGCCATTTAGATCCAAACTCAATGATTTCAAGGTACTGTTAAGGCCCGTTTACACTAGCAAATTTATCGCGCGACTTGAGCAGCGATTTCAATGGCGATTTTATCGCGACCCAAATCGCAGCGAGTTGCACTAAATTTCGATCATGTTTGAATTGGCGGCGACATAGCTGCGATCTATCGCCGTGAAATCGCCATAAAATCGCCGCTCAAGTCGCGCGACAAAATTGCTAGTGTAAACGGGCCTATAAGGAGGGTCAGAACCACAGGAAGCCCACTTAAGCTTCATTCATATCGGTAATATATTCATTCCAGACTTACCGGAAATCAAAGAAATAATACTCAAGGGAATAAAACGTAGTCTAAAATGGGAAAACATTGCACTAAAAGTAAAAGGGGTCTATTTTATTTTCATTCACAGTATGCTGGTGACAAGCGCATAAAAGGCAAGCTGTGCACCAAATGGACTTACGCGGTCGATGTATTAGAGAAGAAGAACAGCTATGTATTCTACGCTTCCAAGACAGACCCACCCCTCCCTGTCCGCCTGGAGATGAACGGATATGACACGTTACTTGTGTCGTATTACGACTCCTACGTCATTGATTATCATTCGTTTGAAAAATGGAAATATGAGAAGAAAAAATTCAAGATTCCACATTGTAAGTTGAAATGGAATAGAAAACGCGCGCGCGTGCTGTGTGTAGTTGTAAAGCACGCGCTGGTTGACAGAGCACCAGAGAAGTGTTTGAATATAACACAGCACAGTAAACAAGTTTTTATTTCTCTTATGAAAACGAAATTAAAGCAGCCGTCTTTAACGGAATAAGAAGTGTGCGCGCGTGCGGTGCGGTGTGTTATAAAGCACGCGCCCCCACCAATCAGAACGCGAGATTCAAAACAGTTATTCTATTTCACAGTACATCACGACCAGTGGTGCTGGGATACCTCAAAGATGACTAGATTAGGAGACGGAGCTTCTGCGTCGTTGAACCCCATGGGGGAGTTTGCCTCCGTGGGACACGAGACCGATCCTATTGACCAAGACTTTCATGACTTTAAAACCAAACACAAAAAAGCATATAAAGACGTTAAAGAACACCAGAAAAGAAAGCACATATTCAGACATAACTTCAGGTAGGACTGACTTCTAAAGTTAACCAGTGTTCAAAGTTTTTGAAAATATTTATTGATATTCTCTTCATCCGCGTTTTCAAGGTACATTCGATCGATGAATCGAAGAAATCTCAATTACCGTCTGAGTGCAAATAACTTTGCTGATTTGACTGACAAAGAGTTTAACTCGTACAAAGGAGATATGGGCGACTCTGATGATGATGATGATTATAAATCAAAAGGACACGAGGACATAAATGATGATGATGATGATGATGATCAAAGAAGGCATGACGGACGACATCATGAGGCATCAACGTTTTATGAAATGCGTAAGGATGACAGAAGAGATGATTACGATGAAAATCATAAACACGATGATGATGATCAGTCACAATATGATGACAGACGAAAAGATGATAATAATGACGAAAGATATCACAATGATGATGATGACAATGACAGACATGATGAAAGACATCGACATGATGATGTCGATGACAGTTATCATAACAACAGGGGTAGTTCAAGGGATGGTAAAGGCTATAGAAGAAACAGCATCTCAGATCGACCCAAGAAAAATAAAAAACACAAAGAAGTAGAATTCAAGATTCCTGATAAGTTAGATTGGAGAAAATACGGTACGAATACTTAACATTGAAATGGCGTTTGAATTCAAGCATTCTGATTGGATGGCATACTTCTTCCTGTTTCTTGATTGGTGTGTTCAGAGCGGAAGCCATTTAAGAGCCATTGCCCGCAGTACATTCTTCAGTGACAGGATGGTTTCACGAGAGCCATGTTGGAGGGCAGAACTGTAACAATGTTCTCCTTTGGGAATGAAATCTCTTGTCTTGCAAACTAACATTTCATTTTTACTGTCCTCCAACATGACTGCCGTAAAACTCCCATATGAATATTATTGAGATTTTGTGTTTACATTTTACTATGGTAATTGTACCCCAAAGCTTAACTGCCCAGTTCCTGCGTGAAATGCAGGCTCATTTGCAAAGCTCGCGCGCGCTCAGAAAAGATGCGCAGAAACTATATGTAGCTCAAAATTAACGAGATTTATGATTTCAATTTTTTTCTTCAGGTGCAGTCAATCCCCCTAAAGGACAAGGAACGTGTGGTTCATGTTGGGCATTTGCTGCAGCAGGAGCCATCGAAGGCGCTAACTTCATCAAGGTATAAAACATTAAGGTGTAAGGTCAAAACCAAGCTTCAAAATAGAGACCCCCCTCCCACCTCAAAGGGCTGTTGGAATATTCGATTATTGGCCTCGTGTGCATGTCTGTAGTGACTATTTCTATGCACAATACGTTGTATAGAATACAGGTAAACAGACAGTGCATTTATTTCTGCGATTTGACTTTCAGTTCTGAACGGCATATTTGAACACCGGATAGCCCCACCCCTCCCTTCTATTCTAAATCGGGTCCCGTAAGATGGAATCACCTTAAGGGGTTCCTTCGCTACTTATCTATCATATGCGCAGTGAATCATAGTGTTTCGTGGTTTTCAAATATCTAGACGGGAAAACTAGAAAACCTCTCTGAACAGCAGCTATTGGACTGCACCTGGTTTGCTCCAGGAGCTCCGAAGGGCAACAATGGCTGTCTTGGTGGATGGACTTGGAAAGCTTTCTCGTGGGTAAAGAAGTTTGGTCTGGCCAAGACGAAAAGTTATGGTCCTTACAGAGGACAGGTAATGATACCAATACTTCAGTTTCGAGTTCTCAAACATATTTCTAATAACGTTTAGTATTCATTTCATGTTGTTTCATGATTGATATTGATAACGTATTATTCATGGATATAAATGAAAATTAATTTTCAGGAAGGGAGTTGCAAAATGAAGAATGTGACCATAGGAGCACGAATCCACAGTTATAGACGAGTGAAACATTACAATCGCATCGCTCTAAAGAAAGCTTTATCATATCACGGGCCAGCTACGATTTCCATCAACGCCAATCCTAAATCACTAAAATTTTACAGTAAAGGAGTTCTGGATGATATTACTTGCAGTGAGTTTTGATTTAACTACTTTGATTGAAATTCAAATATCAGCAAGAGATAACCTTTAAAACTTTCAAATTTCATCAAACTATGGAAAAACTTCTTGGCTGATCAAGTCAGGGCATTGCTATACTCACAGATTGAATTGGAATTTAGCGTGTTGGGTTTTGCAGAGGGAGGAAAACCATAGAACCTTGAGAAAAACTCCTACCAATCTTTAATCAAACTTTACCTTGGACTCAAGAGATGAGAGGAGAGTGTACTACGATTATACCACCCTTGTTCACTGCAGCTTCTTTTCGGATGCCCCCCCCCCCCCCCAAAAAAAAAACCAGTGCAATTGTCTATAATTTTTTTGCACAAAAATTTTAGTTATTTTCTATACTTTTTGCAGGTAATAAGACAGACCATGCTGTGCTTTTAATTGGATACGGCAAAGAGGGCGGTATCCCTTACTGGCTGGTGAAGAATTCGTGGTCAAACAAATGGGGTGATCATGGCTTTATAAAAATCAAACAAGGCCTTTGTGGGATTGAGAAACGCCCCTTCGTGGTCCTGAACAAAAGTAAAAAACCACTGCCTTGGCAGATGGACAAGACTGCGAAGAAAGATGAAATATTCTTACCTAAAAGACACAGATATCATCATTATTGGTGATACCAACGCGGGAATTTTAGTACTTGGTCATGCAAGCGTGATTTCACGATATTCACATAGCCACTAACGTTGTTGCCGACAACATTCGCATCAGAAGTAGAATCAGAACTTTGACAACGATGTTCGTAGTGATTTTTTATCGTATTACATTCTTAGAGAATTGAATAACAAAAGACATGGCGGCCATGTTGCACCTTAAGAGACTAATGACACATATATCTTGCTAAATAGACATTGTTCGAGTTAGACCGCTGTCTTCCTTGATTACAGGCTCATTTACTCAGTATCAGCCTCAAAATACTCAATTTAGCGTCAAAATATTCAAAAATACCAACGGTAAAGTAAAGAATACATAACTTCAACAATACAAACACTTTGAAGTTCTACGAACCTTCACTGGAACACGTGGATATACTACACAAGATTGAGGTCTGATCAACAGAGAACTCGCCAAGATGGCGGCTAATAAAAATTAGCAAATTATTTTTGGGTATTTTGTTGCAGGACTACTGAGTTGCTTCATGCAACATCCCTCTAGAGTTCTTTTTCGCAAGGTTTTTTAAGTTTTTCGACGAAGCAAGTTTCTGGCTTGCAGAATATAATTCATTAAATATATTCAATTTTATCCGAGATATCTGGTTTTGCTGGAATTATTCGAAGACTGCTAAATTCCATTTACGAAATTGCAAGCTCACTCACTAGATTAGACACCATCAAAAACCCAGTTCATTGATTTAGCAGAAAAATAAAACTTTGATAGTTAAAAGATTTCTAACGGATTAATGGCGACAAAACATGGCGGCCATGTTGGATGACAAAGCAAAGAATTAAGACGACAATATTTTTATTACGTCATCCAAGATGGCGGCTATGATGTTTCATCCATGCAAATAGTAGACACGTGTAAATACAAGTACATGAATAGATGTGTACAGCATTCAATGCAATGTGTGGCAAACGCACGTGAATATACGGCAAACACATACAAGCATCGGCATAAAGCTACAATTTTTTCTCGCGATGGCAATATTTTATCATAGATATGTTATTTATACCATCCTTTGAAATAAAAAGCATTTTACCAGGAATTATTTGTGATCTGGTTCAGTCTGTTTATCAATAAGGCTTCCAATCGAGCCGCATTTCATTCACGTCTCTGAAAGAGACGGGACAACCATTCTACGTGGTCATTCGAGTCACGGCTAAGGTCTAACCATTTGCAGATATTTTCAGAGCAAAGGTAACACCTTCTACTCATATATTTTAAGACCCTGAGTGTTGGTTCAGTTGTACGAAAGCCGAAGGAGAACTTCAGACTTCAGACTTCAGCCAAGGCTCGAACCCACGACCTCCCGTTAAATACTGAGTTCACCCAACCAACGCTGAAGTGGCAGGTGGCATGGGACAGTTCTAGTTACTGACAAGTGTTCAAGTTATCACACAGATTGCAAGAAATAGTTAGTAAATAAACCCCTCCTGGCGGCTGGGATATCGGCTGATATTGTCCGAGGATGAGAAATGGTCCGAAAAAAGAACATTTGGCCGAGAAGCGAAGCTTCGAGGGCAAATGTGATATTTTGAGGACCATTTCTCATCCAAGGACATTATCAGCCGATATTCCAGTGAGCCAAAGGGGGTTTATTTATTTTATAACCCAACGACTTCACTGAAATGAATTCAGCAAACTGCATCGACTCGTCATCTCCAGAGTTTTCAAAAAATAATTCTCTCTCGTCTCCAAGCTGGATATAAAAACAATTATTTTGGTAAATGAAAGCTGTTTGACATTGAATTATTCTATTGTTTGACATTTGTTGTCGAATTCTTTGTTGGTTTTTAATAGTTTATAAAAACATTTTCGAAAACAAACCAAAAACTTCATTCACGAAACATGGATGCTTACCATTGAAGACATTTACAGTATATTTTGTTAATTTTTTCGTGTTTCCTGGCGTAGTTTTCTCAACCAGTCTTTGTATTTCACTCTCACTTGTTTGTAAAAACCGAGTTTCTTTGTTTTCCGTGTTTTTTCTTTTCTTTTTTAAAGGGGAACTCCACCCCCAGAACAAGTCTATCTTATATTAAAGGTATATGTGTGAAAAATATACTGACAAAGTTTGAATGTCAAATCTTGAATAGTTTGGGAAAAAATGAGGATTAAAGTCCCAAAAAAACGCAAAAAAATCGCAAAACACCGTCGGCTCAGAAACACTCAGCGGATTTACCCATTTGGCTTCTGTGACGTCATTGCGTGAAACAAACTCCAGCTGATCAACGCTTGTACTGTAATAGCTCTTCGTTTTAGCAGTATTTTACTAGTAAAAGAGTATAACTAATGGCAAAGATACAGCCATATGAACTACAGCTTTTGAACCAGTCAAAATGAATAACATAATTCTCAGAAAGCGACAGTGATCCAGAATCCGATGTAGAAATGCGTGAGGAATCTCATCTTTACCTTCTGCTGGACGAATATCACTTCGGACGGGGGATATCGCCTGATACCCGTCCTGCACGTGACCCATTTGAACCAATGACAGCGCGCGAAAATTCATCGTTGGGTTATAATTAACAATTAGTCCTCGAGTCCGAATAGTCTACGAGTCAATAGCCGATGAGGCCGAAGGCCGAATGGGCTATTGATTCGTAGGCCATGAGGGCGAGAGGTCTAATTGTTTTAGTAAAAACCTACTAATCGGTCCAATAAAAGGATGCAAAAAGTTTTGGATTTTGCTTTAAATATATATTTTTTGGTTTTCAAAACCGGCGCTTTCCGCTACTAGAGGTCTATCACTAATAGACCCCTAGTAGCTCAGCCAATCACAGGGCTCGATTGGTGATAGACCATTAGTAGGTTTTTTCTAACTATAAATATTTGATATCTAACGGGCAGGTATCAGCATTGAACATGAAGTTAAAACTAAATACAAGGTTGGAACACTAGAAAACACAAAACTATATTTCAAACAAGCTACGGTTATTGACCAATGACATAGAGTTGCATCAATCGGCTGAGTGGCCTTTACAATATATATGTCCTCTTAACCAAAACATTATCTTAAATTGTTCTTAATTCCGAACTTGATGGGATTGATTAACTGGAAATGACAGTGAAATACTTCAGTTTTGAATGAAGCCAGGATCAAGCAACCTGCCAGCGAACGCAAAAAACAAAATCGAAGTCGTGTTTTGAGTTCTGGGTCAGTGAATATCAGCGGGGAAATAAAGGAAATCACTAAACTAATTTGTATTCATGCAAAGAAAAAACCCTAACATGCTTCTAGGACATTTTTTATCGTATCTGGTTTTCACCTTTGCTTTCTGCCGTGGACAGAATTATTTTTTCGACAAGATAAAGATTCGCCAAGACCCAACAACAACAACAAGTGTGATAATTGAGGAAAAACCAATCGATAATTCGACAGAATTCACGAATTCTTCGTCGATACGAAGGAAGGAGCCGAATGATAAAATCGCCGACGAAAATCTGTCTGAATCTGTTATTAATATTGAGAATTTGTCTCTTAATTCGTCAAAAACTGATAATGTAAATGGAATGGCTGGTGAATCGAACCGTACTGTTGTTGAAGGTAGAAGTCAAAACCACGAACTAAACAATATGAAGAATATTGATGGAGAGCTGCCTTTTAGTGCTCTAAATAGCTCATTGGTAGGCTTGTTCAAAGTAAGAGAGCTTGATAATATTGATAGAAAACGGCTGGCAAGTATTTTGAAGTTAATGGAAGGAAAGCCGTTACCTTCAGTCAGCACACTTCGTATGAACGGCACAACTCCTAGCAATGCAACTGGGACTTTCAGTGACTTGAACTCGCCTTTAAACGCCACAAATAATGATGAAACATTATATCCTAATCCTGACGAAGTTATCAACCAACTTTCAAATGAGCTGGAAGAACTTATAAAATACCATAAAGCCCCCTACTGGGAGAAGGTAAAACATCAAATTCAATTTCCAAGGTTTTATCACACACATGGTATGATTTCTCTTCCTTATGATGGAATAGTTGAACCTTTTGAGGCTTGGTACGCCGGCAAATACAACATGAGCAGAATAGACTATTATTACGGTAAGTTAGAGTAAAAAAAAAACAAGGTTTTAAAAAAAAAAGAATCAGGAAGTTCAACACAGGGAAAGGCGCGCGCGAAATTCCAGGACTTCAAAATGGCTTCCTCGAAATTGAAAAAAATTGAAAAATATTTACAAAATATATCTAACTTACATAACATGAATAGTACACAGGACAAAAGGTTTTAGATAAACTTTTAAAGATGTTTTAATTATTATTTTTACGAGAATGAGGATTTCCGCCATCTTGGATTACAGGTTGTTTATAAGCTTTAACATTGATGGGGCAGGAACAAAGCATTTTGTCATTGATTGGTAAAAATACAAAAACATTATCAACGGTAAAAAAGTCAGCTAAAACGAAATTCAAACAACATTTAGTACCAGCAAGATTTGATATAAACAACAGTGAAAAGTCTCGAAAAAAATCGGTTAAAAAAGAGTGAATTCATTCTAGGAAAAGGACAAGTAGAAATTGTTTCAAGAAACTTTGGTCGCAGAGGCGTTCTTCAGTAGTTCGCGAAAACTTCACCAATGTTTGTCCATTTGCCGGGAATTTGATCTAAAAACCTGATATTTACGGCTCAAGTTTTCGTCGAAATAACTGTTTCTGGCTTTGCTCGTTTTCTACAGACATTTAATGACAGAGAAGAATCTCTAGATTTTCTATGAGTAAGAATGTAAATTATAGAACTAAATTTGCTAAGATTTTCACAGTTTCCAAAGCTTCTTATTCTATGTGTAATTACTGCTGTGATTATGAGGAAAATTTTAGTCGTTGCGCTTGTTCTGACAGTTATTTCGGTGATTGCGAGTATAAGTGTTATAATTGGAAGAATTATTTATAAACAACGACAGAAGAGCTGTCACAAAAAAGCGTCAAATCATAATACTGGACATGATAAGCCTGTGGATGTCTTACCGTTGAATTCTACTACACTACGTGGACACAAAAGGCGTTTTGGGATTCCTTGGTCTTATCACTCGAATGGAATTATACATCTTCCTTTTGATGATATTCATGAGCCGTTTGAGATTTGGTATGCTGGGAATTATAATATGAGTCGCATTGATTATTATTATGGTGAGTTTTCCCTGTCCTGTCCTGTCCTGTCCTGTCCTTTTCCTTTCCTCTCCTCTCTATTCAAGATTCTCATATCTTCATTGTTCTTTCCCAGGAATGGACAAGACATTCCAGCGTGGTGACCTCCTGGACCACGGGGTCATGGTCAAAGTTATTCCTGTTCACTGGGGTAAAGGTAAAAATATGGACAAGAACTCCATCAGTTGTTGGTATCGCCCTGGATTTAGATGGGCACCGCAGCGAGGTCAGAGCGTCATCCCTAAAAATCTTAATAAATTCAAGGTAACAATCAAAGCACAGCTACAAAACAGACCTCTTTACCTTGAGCATAATGATTTCCCATTTCAGACCACGTGTCATTCCCTTGAGTATCTGATTTCTTTGTTCAACGGTTGCGCATGAGAAGACACGTGAATATGGATACAACTCAAACGAATCTTTTTTCTCAAGAGAATGACACGTGGTCTGAAATAGGAAAACATTTTCCAGCACACGCTATTAATTTGAATTTGTAACCAAGCCTTGCGTCAAATCGAGGCAGATTTATGCGCACATGCGCAATTTGATTGTGCCTCTAATACTTCAATTTTACAGTTTGTAGGCGAAGAAATCCGTAGCGGAATGCCTACATTAAAATATGTTCGAACGACAACCACGTTCAAAAAGAAGAACACATACACCTTGTACATCACTAAGGAGAAGCCACATCGTCCATTGCGTTACGTCATGCATGGGCGTGACACACTGTTGCATTCTTCCTACGATCATTACGTCATAGATTATCTTACATTCCACCCGTGGGAGTTTGACTTTGAAGTCATGAAAATACCAAAAGGTAGATATATGATATATGATATGGATAGAGGTTTAATCAAAAACTACACAATCTTCGACCCTATATGTGGTTGCTATTCTAGTCCTCTTCTTATAAGTTCCCAAGAACTTCCAAGAACTCTCGCCTCTCCCTTCCCTCCCCTCCCCTCACCTCTTCCTGGGCAAAATGTTTTCCCTCATTCTCCCATTCATCCTCTCATTTTTTCCCACCCCTCACCCCCTCCCCTAGAATATGATGATCTGTCCCTGATTAGTTTGTGAGCGTTTGTTTTTTCTTAAAGGAAACTTTTGTGAGAAAAAATTGAGTAAACATCGATCCAAACTCCACTTCAATCCAATGGCAGAGTTCATGCATGAGAACTTTGATGATGTTGATGTAGAAGAACTGTACGAGCATTACAAGCACAAACATGAAAAACAGTACTCAGATGAGAGAGAACACGAGCAGAGAAAAAATATATTCAGACATAATATGAGGTAATAAATTGCCGGGGATAGCAATAGCAATAGTGAAAATGTCAGGATACACTTTGTCTTTCTTTCTTTCTTTTCTTTTAAATATCTATTTTTTCTTTCTTCTATTCTTCTTATTTTTCTTTTCTCCTTCCTTCCCTTCTTTCTTAAACCTTATTTTTCCTTTATTTCTTTTTCTTCTTTCCTTTCTCTATTCTTTCTTCTTCTTTCTTCTCCCCCTTCCTTCCTTCCTCCCCTCCTTTAAATGCATCTTCCCCCTCTAAACATCAACAAGTTCCTCATTGTCTGGTTTTTTTTTACTTCTAGATACATAAGATCTCACAACAGAGCTGGTCTCAACTACACCCTTGATTCAAACGAACTAGCAGATGTAACAGACGAGGAGTTCGAAGCATACAAAGGTCTCCTGATAGACCCCAGTGGAGGAGACGAACAGCTGAAGAAACATGCTATACCAGAAGCACGATTCAGCATCCCACGCAGGCCTCTACCTGACAATCTGGACTGGAGAGAATATGGTAAGAAAAAATTGTGTCACACTAGGCAATGTTGCAACAATGTTGTCTTAAAATTTTGTTGCGTGATAAAAAACATTGCGTTGCAGTAGCCCACTTCCGTGATATGCTTCGCTTGTCACACACAAAATTAAGGTTTCAATGTGAGGCTTCGTGCTAAATACGCAGTGATTCGTGACAGGAGAAAATAATAAAATTAATTTAGCACGTCTCGTACTGAAACCTTTGTGCATGACAAGCGAAGTATATCTCGGAAGTTGGCTGTTTTACAGACAAAGTTTTTTACACCAGGCAATTTTTCATCATTATAGGAGCGGTCACGCCCGCCAAGGCACAAGGTCATTGTGGTTCTTGTTGGACATTCTCTGCTATGGGACCAATAGAAGGGGCGTATGCTATAAAGGTATCCATGGCAACCATACTACGCTTAAGGGTCACGCAAGTTCCATTTTTAGAGATACTATATAAAAAATTATCAACAAAGTTATGAGCTCCCTTAACATACTTTTGATGTTAGACAGGTAAACTAGTGGATTTCTCCGAACAGCAGCTTCTTGACTGTTCCTGGGGGTTTGGAAACAATGGATGCCGCGGTGGATACTCGTGGAGGGCTATGGTTTGGGCAAGAAAGTTTGGCGTGACAACTAGCAAGTCGTACGGTAGATATCTAGCACAGGTGCGTGATGCGTGACATGTCACGACAATACTAATTCACTTATGTCATAATATGTCACGCAATTTCTAAATTTGAAAGGCACATTCCAAAATGAAAGTAAACCGCTGTTTTCCTATCTCAGATTGCGTATATATCTCAAGATTTCATTTATTGTTTGTGATCATTCTTTCATGCTTTCTTTCATTTTCTCATTCTTTCGTTTCCCCCAGGAAGGATACTGTCACTGCGCACACAAGAACAACTGTTCAACCGTCCAGTTCACTCGGATGATGACCACGCCCAAGAAGAATGAAGAGGCATTAAGGCGTGGTCTTGCATGGTATGGCCCAGCATCCATTGCGATCAACGCTAACAGAAAATCCTTCAAATTCTACAGCTCTGGAGTTTTGGATGACCCCAAATGTGGTATGTTGAGCATGTTTCATACCAGCCAAGAGGTTGCTTCAGGGGTCGATGAAATTGAAGCCAGGCCAGTTCTAACCAGGGTCTGACTACTTGTAGATATTCATTTCAAACCTTCTGATTAACTGCTTTTTTTCTTGCCACAGGTTCACATACAAATCATGGTGTTGTGCTCGTTGGTTACGGAGAAGAAAAGGGCAAAAAATACTGGATCATAAAAAATTCCTGGGGGAAATTCTGGGGCGACGAAGGCTTTGTTAAGGTAGCGAGCAAGGACAATCAATGTGGGATCCTAACAAACGAACCAATCTTTGTCAAGTTCAATACAACGGGATCCTTGCACGGGAAGAATTTTCCATTCTTAAAAATGACCAAAGTTTCTTTTATCGACATGGAGAGGAAGATGAATGTATCGACGTTGAAATTATCGCCATTTGATTATAAACGATCTGAGATCGATTTTTGGACACCGCCCGAGTTTATTAGAGACAAAGAAAACTAGGGGAAAAAACAATAAAGACTTCAAAAATGTTTAGCACTTGGGAGAAAATACGCATTATACAGGGCAAGTAAACTTCGTCGAATTTCATCTTATAAATCCATTTACTTTGGACTTAAAAATTTCTCATTCATAAAAAAATTATTTTTGTACACGTTCGATTCATATTGATTTCTCGACTCTTCTCAAACGTTACTAGTGAAAGAGAAATGATACTCAAGGGAATGGCGCGCGGCCTAATTTTTGGGGAAGCAGATGGGTGGTGTGCGCTACTAGTGTGCCGCGTATAGCTGCTGTGGTCATGGGTTTGATATTCGGACTCGCTATCATATGTAAGTGGAGTTGTTTTTTGGTTCTCTCCTGTGCTTCGTTTTTTGCCTTCGGGTTCTCCTTCTCCATCAGAATTAACTCTTAAACTATAATTTTATCATGGAATTTTTGCAACACTAGAAAAATATGAGGACAGTTCACCAAAAGCAAATATCCTCACAACGCTTATCTTTCTTTCATTTTTAATTTTATTCAAACGATTAACCTACAAACCATAATAATATTCAGCTTGCTTTTTAAAGAAACATTTTTTCTAGGTAATTTTTATTTACTAGAATGGAAGTGGTTCCAGTTCATTTTCTTTAGGACGATCATCATTATTCCGTGGTATCTTACTAAGATGTTCCAGCGGAAATTCTTCCATATTTATGTTCTTTTTGATAGCAATCAGCGAACCACTAGTCGTTCCACATATGTTCCTTTTGGTTGATATCTTGATGTAACCATTCTCTCCCCACAGATGTCCCCATGAGTTTTTGATCAGCCAATAAGCGACGCCCTTTTCATTGCCATAGCCAACTGTTAACACAGCGTGGTTGGTGTTTCTTCCTAAATTAGAATTCAAAGACAAAAAAGTTAACAAAAACCCCTTTTCATAACTGTGCGACCACTTCAGCCCAAGACGTGTGGGTTTTTAACTTTCGTCAATCTAATTTCCAACAGATTGAGTAAGTATTCTTTTATTGACGGAAGCCAAAAAACTAGACATCTTAGGCTGCGGTGTCGCGCAGTAATGAAAACAAGTTTGGTAAAGGTAATTTGAATTGAGAAATAGTTTTCGCTAAGACATCATTTTTTATTACTTACTGCATTTGACGTCGTCATAGATACCGTGACTGTAGAATCGAAATGTTTTTCGATCAGCGTTGATTGAAGATGCTATTGGCCCATGCGTTGCCAAGGCAATCTTGAGTAGTAATGGATTGTTTTTCTTGACATGCATGAAGCCATTGATGTGGACTGTAGTACAGTTACCTTTACCACAGTGACAGTACCCCTCCTGGAAATGAAAGGGAAAAATATATACAACCTTGTTCGCTGTCCCCCCCGTCCCTCATCATCCCCCGTCCTCCATTCCCCGTCCTCCATCTCCGTTTCACATCACCATCCCTACCTGTGCAAGGTAATGTCCATAATCCATCTTAGTTGCGACACCATTACGTTTAATCCACCGCAGCGTTCTGTCCTGGAATCCTCCCCTGCAACCATGGTTACCGACCGGCCACGTGCAATCTAGAAGCTGTTGTTTGGAGAGCTCCAATAGTTGGCCAGTCTGAATATCAATAACATCGAATAACCGTCATTGAAATTGTCCGTTCCCCTCATTAAGTCTTCATACCAGAAGAACCAGAATCCTCTTTGAGTTCTTTTTCTTAATCAAATGTTTGAACTCCTTTGGGAATAAATCTAGAATTTATTATAGTGTAGAATAATTGTATAAGAATAATCATAACTAGGAGAAGAAGATGGTATTATCAGTGAGAAATCAAAAGCATATGGCATAGCTTACTCACTCGCAAGAATAACGACCCCTCCACCGCTCCAAGGGCTGAGAACGTCCAACATGATCCGCACATTCCTTGGCTGTGGACGCGGGAAACTGCTCCTGTTGCAAGACAAAGTAATATTTAGATGTTGATACAGCTATTTAACTTTAATAAGATTTACGCATGAGCAAATGCTTTCTTCCTGACTCACAAGACACTAATGAAAAACGCATGTGTAAATTTAAGCGCGCTTTCCAAGAATTCGGAACCGTTTTTAGTACAAAAAGAAATGTTCCTTTTTTTCCGAATAGTACAAAACATTTCAACACTATACTGGCTTTTGTGAGACAAAGATTCTATGTTAATAATGGCAATACTAAAAAATAGCCTTAAGTTTCAAGAAATGATTTTAATTTTTAGCATGCTGCAAAGACCATTTGTCAGGTAAGTTTGTAAGTCAACTTTGCATATTTTTACATCAGCACAATAGACAAATTTGCATACCGACTCGGAGCATGCACACACTCACCATAATCTCTCCAATCTAGACTCTCAGGAACTCTTGCCAAAGCTTTGCTGATGTTAATATTCAAGTGTTTGGTGAGATGGCGACCCATATGGTCGTGTAGGAGCCCGTTTTGAACGTGGATTTCGTCATCACTGACGTCAGTCATGTGATTTGATTTTAACTTGTATTTGAGGTTTTGACGATTCTTGGAGTGAATGAACCTGAAATAAAAATTTAGATAGTACAGCCTTATAGGGGAGAGGAGAGGAGAGGAGAGAGGAGAGGTAATTGAGGATGAGAGGGAATGAAAGGGACGGGAGAACGAAAAGATGGAAAGAAAAAAGGAAAAGGAACACAAGAAAAACGAATGTGTGGTTTGTCCCACCTCATGTTGTGTTTATAGATGTGTTTTCTTGTCTCGTGTTCCTTCACTGTTTTGTACTTTTTCTGGTGTTTTTTCTTGTACTTATTATACGATTTGTCTATTTCTTTGTCTTTCGCATGATTAAAATGCATAAACTCTGCCATGGGATTCATCACGTAAGTAGAATTGATTCTTGCCCTTTTTCTGCAGAGCGATTCTAAATAGAAAAATGAAAAAAAAAATCACTCCCTCTAGCTGTGTATTCATTGATTCAACTGATTCTTCTCTGAGTTTCTGATGTTCATCCTTCCTTGAAATCCATACATGCTAAATTCATGAGACCATTTTAGCTTGGGCATAAAATTTTGCCCATTTCAGACCACGTGTCATTCCCTTGAGTATTATTTCTTTGTTTGGATGCAAGTGAAACAAAGAATCCTATTCTCAAAGGAATGACACGTGGAATGGGCAAAAAAAAAAAAAAAAAAACAACGCCCAAACTAAAGAGGTGTCTTTGAATTATCCGTATCCTGACTTAATTCAGACCAGAGGTAGTTTTGGGTTTTGATAAAATTAGAAGGTTGAAGCTAGGCTCATCAACAAACAAACATTTGCTCCATTTTGCATACTAACCTCCTGGAACTTCGAAGACTGTAGTATTGATCTTCCAAGGTTCAAATGTGATGTAATCGATGATGTAATGATCATAGTGTGACGTCAACATGTCGTCATATCCTATCATCTCGAAGCGCAAAGGACGATGGGGCGCATGCGCAGTAATATATAAGATATATGTATTCGTTTTGTTGTACTGGGTGAACTTCCGTTCGAGTTTGTAGCATGGCTGTCCGCGGTGTCTCTCAACTCCTGAAATCTGATATAGAAAAATAGTTACAGCAAAAACTTAAGATGACAAATCAATGATGGCATAGCACTAGTGCACTGATTCGCCTCTTATCTCTGAGGTCTCTTTGTTTGTTTGTTTGTCACATGACTCACATTGAACTCTGACAGATTCGTAGGGACAACACTTTGCCCACTGCGTGGAAGCCATCTTGGTAACGGCTTGTACCAACAGCTGACGTAATCGTTATTTGATGGTTTGATATCTGAATGCATTGGAACGATCTTGAAGAGTGTACCTTGCTTTCCCACGTCACCTCGCTGAATAGTTTTATCCATACCTAGAAAAGTAATGAATGAATGAATGAATGAATGAATGAATGAATGAATGAAAGAATGAATGAATGAATGGATGGGTGGGTGGATGGATGAATGAATGAATGAATGAATGAATGAATGAATGAATGAATGAATGAATGAATGAATGAATGAATGAATGAATGAATGAAAGAAAGAATGAATGAATGAATGAATGAAAGAATGAATGAATGAATGGATGGGTGGATGGATGGATGAATGAATGAATGAATGAATGAATGAATGAATGAATGAAAGAAAGAATGAATGAATGAATGAATGAATGAATGGATGAATGAATGAATGAAAGAATGAATGAATGAATGAATGAATGAAAGAAAGAAAGAAAGAATGAATGAAAGAATGAATGAATGAATGAATGAATGAATGAAAGAATGAATGAATGAAAGAAAGAAAGAATGAATGAATGAATGAATGAATGAAAGAAAGAATGAATGAATGAATGAAAGAAAGAAAGAAAGAAAGAATGAATGAATGAATGAATGAATGAATGAATGAATGAATGAATGAATGAATGAATAAATGAATGAATGAAAGAAAGAAAGAAAGATTGAATTAATGAAAGAAAGAATGATAGAATGAAAGATAGAAAGATAGAAAGATAGAAAGAAAGAAAGAAAGAAAGAAAGAAAGAAAGAAAGAAAGAAAGAATGAATGAAAGAAAAAAAAAAGAAAGAAAGAACGAACGAACGAACGAACGAATAAATAAATGGATGGATGGATGAATGCATAGATGGTTGAATGAATGAATTGGTGAATAGATGATGGATGATTGAACAAACTGAGCTTGAGAACCAAGGTACGTTGACTTACTTCAAATATGTACTTAATAATAATCCCTTACCATTATAACAATCCCTTACAATTATAATAATCCCTTACCATTATAATAATCGATCCTGCTCATGTTGAGGTCCCCTGCGAACCATGCTTCAAACGGTTCATTGATCTCGTCAAATGGAAGACCAACAAAACCAGTGGCGTGGTATCTCCTTGGTAACAACAAACCATCATATATCCTATCATAAGCACCAACTATCTCTCTTCTATATATTCCACCTTTACTCCAGTCTTTACCAATGATCCATGAACCACTGACGAAAAGATATACCACGGCTAATACAAAAATAGATATTGATAATATCCATATCGCGGGATTTCGTAAACCAGATGACGAGCTCGAAGATTTGTTGATAAAGAACATATTTCTATGTCGCTGAATTTTCCTCTGACGACATCGTGAGAAAAATTCCACAACACTTCCTTTCTCTCTCTGGCATTTCAAGACGCACGGCGTGTCATTATCAGAAAATTTGAAGTAAAAATGCGAGGATAGTTAACTTATTTCGTGACTGGCAGCAAAGTATCATAGATTATTATCCAAGAGAATGAAATGTGATACAAGTTTTTCGTTTTATAACACAGAAATCGATTCTTATTTGGATTTGAAATCAAACTAAATAATTATAACTATATATCCTCGACGTTTCGATTCTTGGTAAATTTCCTGTTCCACACTTTTCTACTCCTTGATTATGTGTTTGCTTCTTGACTGAAGAACCCGTTCAATCGACTTTTTCCCTTCCAAACATCTTTTTCCATCGATGTTTTGAATCAAACGCTTGAATAGCACGCCAGCCAGTCGACACAAGAATTAACTACAAGTTGTCATTCATTCATTATTTATCAATTGCTGTTTTATTTTCGTTTTATCATGGTACCAATATTGTTCACCGACCCTTTCTCATATGCTAGAGGGACAGTTAGTTCTTTATTCAGAAACTTCTTCATTTCGACATCTTCTTTGAAGAAACCACGCATACTTCTCTCCAAGTTGTTGATAGTATTGAATACCATCAACAACTTGGAGAGAAGTATGCAAAAAAAAAAGCTTTTTTAGAAATCTTGAAGCGTAGTTACTTTTAGATTCTTTTATCAGTTTGATTTAGGGATGTTTAGATAGATTAGCAGCAAGCATTCTAACTAAAAAAAGGGGACTGGACAGAGAGAGGAAGAGGAAGTAACAACGAACAAGGAACAACAAAGAAAGGTCGAAGAAAAAAATCTTGGTGTCCAAAAAGGTCGAAACCTATACCAATTAAAAGCAAAAGAAGGTTTAAACAAAAGGTGAGAAATTCGGGATAAAATCGCATGCGCACTGATAACGATTCTTAAACTGTGAGTTGGCTTATAAACAACAATTAACTACAAACACTAGTATAGAACCCTTTCACGTGACGTCAAGGCAGCTCAATTTGGAAGGCAAAACAAAAGAATTTCGCTCCCTTGAGAATTTGAATATATTGTTTTGTCCTCCAAATTGAGCTGCATTCCGACGTGCTGCAAGGGGTCTATTGAGGCCATTAAACCTCAACAAGTTTTTAATTTCTATTCCTTGCCATCCTCGATTTGCATTTCTATTGGTTATTCTAATGTTTTCCCATATTGCTGTGGGTGCTGAGTAAGAGTGCAGAACGTGCTTGAGAAGTAGTGTTTGTGTATGTGATCATGACTCCTGGATATCGTCATAATAATTTGGTAAGTTTTGTCATCTTTTTCGTCTTTAGTTTCTTGTGTATGTGTGTAAAAGAGTTCATGATACAATTCTTCAGGTTTTCAACGGGATATATTGTGTTCAAAATCTATAAGACCTCATGGCTGGCGACATACGGCGAATTCACCACATTCAGCTAGTTGTATAAAGAATACTCGCTACACCTGGATTCATATATTTAATATTTATTTCTAACAAAATAGCTCTGTATTTTGATATTACATTCACTGTATTACTAAATGGCAAATACTTTTTATCTTGCTCAACATATATTCTCAACAAAGGTTCTTGTTTAAGTAAATATTTTGCTTGGCCGATATCTAAATTTGCACTATATAACGAGCTTAAGCTTGTTATGATATTATTGTAAAGTTCTGTTCCATCCTGTCCGGTTCAATCAGAAGATAGTCGATCATTATTTCCTGAAACAAAACGAATCAATAAATTACTTCATACGTCGTTTTATTTAACACTGATATAAAATCGTCAAAGAAAAATATTTTTCAGAAGACTTTTCAATCACTTGTAAACGCACGCACGGTGACTTTGAATTGGTTTCCGCTAAGAACCAATCAGAAAGCAATCAATGATACATTCTCACGCTCCTCTTCTAAACCAATCAGAAAGCGAGAAATTGAATGAATTTCGGTTCTAATTCTATTCTAGTTCTATTCACGAGAAAAAAGATACCTTTTTGTCTTTTCTAACTTCAAATGATTATTGGTAAAGACCCCCGATCATGGAAAAAATATGATTTTTTTTCGATAAAAATGTTATGGAAATTTTTTTTTTTTTCTTGGATTTTGTGGCCTACAAAATTTGAATGCGCGCAGTCCTAAGAGAAAAGTCTATTATCAAGACAACTCATTTTATAAAACCGCTCAAAGTACTTTACTTACATTGGCATCTTCCACATAGTCGAGGGCATCTCTGGTACAAGAAATTTCGAATACGGAACGAGTTGGTGCCACATTTTTGTCCAAACATGTTGTTGTAGAACTGTCTGCACGTATGGGGGTTGATATCCCTACATGCTGAAAATCAATAAAAGAGTCTTTAAATAATTGAGAATTGGTAACATGTATATTATTTTTATTATGAATTATTTGATAGAAAGAGAGCATGTATCGAACAGCATGATTGTTATGTGGCGAATAAGCGTAAAACAAGTTGGTTGAAATTTAGGTTGCATTTCACACTAGACTAACCCCGCGGAGCGAACAACTAATCGCGCGAAACATTGTTGATGAAAACCTGCGGCCTTCGCTTTTTGTTTTGAAAATCATTTCGTCTGGTTTTAGATAAATCATAGATGAAATATCACTAATTAAGAGTTTTGGACTTTTCAAATATATTGGATTGAATTGTCAATAGTTTTCAGGTAGGAAAAAGTGCTGTGATTGGTTAGAATATTTAATGTCACTCAGCTGAAAAGCCACCTTGTCCTATCTCTGGCTCTTGCACGAGTATACGCTATGGCTACAATTCAATGGTCCAAATTCTTTCTAGCTTACCCATACAATCACTTTTGTCGGAAGTGAAAGCAGGCATACCGTCCCAACAACATCCATACTTAGCACCAGCTCCGAATTTCCTTCTGCACTCTAAAACTGGACTTGGTGGTTCTGAAAAAAATCAGGAAATGCGAAGTTACTTCATGGATCGAGAGAGAAATAAAGGTCATTGGTCAAATCAATACTTACTGCAGAAGCCACATGAGAAACTACAGCGTTCTCTGTAGTGATAATAGTTTTTATAGCATATTCGTTTCCTTTCCATTTTGTTCAATTTTCCAAGGTCTTTGATGCATTCTCCGGCCTTTTGATCGAAGCACAGTTTTCCTGAACAAAAGAGACGAAATTTTAAGACATTTAAAGGAAGGTGTGGCACAGCTAAATAATTCTATGCTAAAAAGAGAATGAACTTGGTGCTAA
Organism: Anthopleura xanthogrammica; assembly: GCA_964019055.1. Lineage (NCBI taxonomy): Eukaryota > Metazoa > Cnidaria > Anthozoa > Actiniaria > Actiniidae > Anthopleura > Anthopleura xanthogrammica. The sequence goes on along the minus strand of OZ025209.1, from coordinate 844,956 downwards.
AATCTGGGCACTCCTTTATTTTCAAATGAATATCTCGTAAGTGTTTTCCCCCAGGGGAGTGGGAGTAGGAGGTGGGTTGGTGAGAAGGCTTTTAAAGTGTTTTCCCCCAGGGGGGGAGAAGTTAGGGAATTAGCTTACTTGCGCATCCTTTCATATTTGGGCCATCAGCCAGGGTATATCCATCCAAACAGTATCCATACTCTGTAGAAACAACAGTTTATTAATTGATTAATCAAATCAATGAATAAATTAGTTAAATAATTTGATAAATAATAATAATTTAATTATAAATTAATAAATAATTTAATGAACAAATTATGACTTGAATTTAACTAATGTTATTAGTTTATCAAATTATTACTCAATCAATCAATTGAGTAATAGCTCATAGTTCCTCAATTAATTAATTAATTAATTAATTGCTTTATTAATCTATTAATTAATCTATTAATTAATTGAGAAATTAATTAATGAAGCAATTAATAGATAGGAATGTAATTTACAAGCAAGATTTTTAAAAACAACATTTTCGTCACTACGCTACCATCACAGCCCAGGACGTTTAGGGTTTTTTCATTGACGTTTCGGTCAAGAATCAAAAGATCCATTCCAATTAATGACCTGTTGGAATTTGATTGACGTGACTTTTTTCTCATAAGACTTACTTCCTCCACTTGAAGCACTTGCTGATCGAGGTTCCTTTGGATCCTCACTCAAGCCATCGAGCTCGTCCAGTTTGTCTAGAAAATCGATCTCTGATGGGTTGGAGTCCAATTTATCTGGGGATTTGGAGTCCGATGAAAGGAGTTTTTCAAGATCGTCCATGAGATCGGAACTCTCAGCTAAAAATAGTGACAAAAGAAAAATGTCATTCGAATTATAAGATGCTTATCATTAGATTTAAATCACAGCCGGCTTGTACATCCCCTAAGGCAAGATTTCAACTCCTATGTAGGCCCTACCCTAGCCCATACATTCCGTTGCTATAGAAACGCCACTGCGATGTGCAGGGGACAACAGAACTGCTTCTTAACAAGCATTTGTGATATTCCAGAACGTATTACATAAATTAAATACTTTTAAAAACATAAATATAAACTAATTCATACTATTAGACTTGAGATCTTAAAGTTATAACTTTTCTGTTGCGAAATTTCGATAACAGATAGAGGAAATTTTTTCACGATTGAAGAAAAACATTCTTGGGATTTTTGATCTAAAAGTTAAAAATGTACAAAAGGTTGACATCTAAAAGTCACGCCGGGGATATTTGAAGCTGTGGGGTTGTTAAAACTGTTCGCTAGAACTATTAAGTTAATGATCCAATTCTTGAGGAAAACGATAGTACTACAGAAAATTACGAGTACGATATACTTGAAGAGTTATAAGGGATTTATCTTGACTTTTAAAATGACAGATGAACACTAAATAACCATAGAAAACGATCTAAAATAATGAAGATTTACATACCTACTGCCAAGCAGAAGCATAGTGCAAGGATTAAAACTTTCATTGCTTTCTTTTTCTGCAGAATTCTTCTTTAACTCTTATGTCTTGATGAAGGTCGATCAGTGTCGAACTCAATGTCTAACAGCTAATACGAGGTTAGTATTTATACTACTGGATTGGGATTATATTACAGCGTGGTAAACGAAAGCTGATAACAGATTTGTAATCTAAAACAATGATATCTTAATGCCACGCCAAGCACGACAAGCGATCGTCAAAAAGCTGTATTTAATTTCACCTAGAGGCCGGATGCATGGGTGTGGTGGCTTTTGTGATGGAATTGAATGTCACACTCATCTTCAACCCCCAGATTTTTTGGGTTTTAAATTAAATGTTTAACCCAGCTGGTCTCAGAGTTGCGAGTAAAGTTATTTTGATAAATGATTAACGAGTCTTTGATAACTTATTTACTCTGGTTTATGTTCGAAATGATCAAAAACTGTTTTGTTACTATGGGGGTTATTTCACGATTCATTCCCTCGCTCCTCAAAGCAGCTATGATAACCATGCCATTACGCATAGATTTGAACATCTAAACAATCTGCATTACATTCCTATAGGCCATTCCTTATGATATAAGTAAGCTCTTGTTACCTCAGGCACTTAGACGGGGTGCGTAAACAGGCGTCTCTCTCATGTTTACGTAGTTCAAATTTTTCTTCCTAAAACGACCATATTAAAGAGCTGATATTCTATCTTCTAAGATCGGAAATCGGACACGTCTTTACATTCAATTTCTTTTAAAGTCGTATTTTTGGGGTGGTTTCGATGTAACAAAACTGCCAAATTAAACCAGATGCTAACGGAATCGAAAAAAGGGTCAATATCACACATCTGCTAATTGTTTTTGCCACTTAATGAGCTAACCCACCACAATAACCTACTTAGATGACAGAGGATTTTCCCTTACTAAATTGTTTGATGAAAACCAACCACAAGAAAAAAAATATCATTGAAGTTTGTTAATTAGGAAAAATAGGTTTTGTGTGGGTCTGACTGAGAGGCATGCCATTCCACCACAATAATATTATATCTCCCGGCGCTACGGGAAATTGTTCCCGACAAAAATGTTTTGTTTAACCGAGAGTTACGAGGGCTTAAGATTATTTGATTCGGTAGTACACAAATGTACCAACTCTCAGGGCCTTGAAATCCAACCCCAAATTCAAAAAATAACAAATAAAAAAGAGGATAACGATGCTCTTAAACTCGTATGAAATAACAGATTGCACTGAAATGAAAAGGTGTCCCGTTCCGTGGGGTAAAAGTATGGAAATTTCCAGATTTTCACAACATGGAATTTTCTTTGTGATGTGTAATTCAAATAACATTGTTTTAAAAAAAAGCCGTTTTATCCCAAAAAGGCGGGGATATTGGGGTATATTTGCTTAGTGTTCACATTAGAAGTCAATCATTTAGTACGGATTAAATCGCAACTCAGGAAGTAAGTTTTAAAAAACACGAAACTTCGCACGAAGCAACGCCGAACAATCACTATTTGTGTCGAAACAATTAATTTGGTTTTTTTTCGAAGTCGTCAAGTTCCGTTCCTTCAAACTTTACTCAGCACGTACAAGATCTTCAAAAAGACATTTTACGATCGCCCTGTTGTGAAGTTCCTACCCTAGTTCCGGTCTTTGCATTGCTAGAATCGTACAACAGTGGAATCTTTGAGCTAGTTATGTTGGAGTGGGAGCAAGTATGGCTGGCACTTCATTTTACAGTAAACATGATTCTTTTTGCGTGGTTTTGTCCGTAAATAGAAACGGAAATGCTCGGGTGAATGCGCACGATATTCGTGCTATTATTTACGCTCTACGTGATTTCCAATTTTAGTCCCCATGTTAGGAGTTAAATTCCCTGTTATTCCTTTTCTCTAAAACCTGTTTTATTTGTAATCACTTCTACCTAAACTCCTTGACAGGGCACCAATCTTTAGTCGACTGTTTTAAAAATGCTATCATATATGGTATGAGCAATTTATTAACTACTATACCGCGCCATTCGTGTATGATGGCGTCGTTTGACTAGACTACTACCGACCAGAATGCTTTGAGAGTTTCTTTCTTCCATTTTTTTTTATTACTCATGAGCTTTTTTTAATACGACTTAATAACATTGGATCGATGTGCACAAACTGAACTAAAAAGCTCGAGAAAACTGCAAACCAAACACAGACGCTGATCGGAAAATAAAAGACTTGTTGCGTTTTGTCTGAGTAAGAGAAACAAACGAATGTATCCGTTCTGTGGTGAGAAAATGTTGTAAAGGTTTACCTCCAGACCAGATAATCCAATACCACAGAGAGTACTGGACTGAACCACGGTCTACAAGACGGTCTTGTTGACACGAGCTGTCTTTTCTTTTCTTTTTCTTTTCTTTTATTCGTTTCTGTCTTTTTTTCATGTCATGAATTTATTCGACTTGAAATTTGTCGTCTCTGTTTAGTTTTACAGACGTTTCGATACGCGACCACGGATCTCCTTCATAAAATTATTCATTCTTTCTTTCAATCTATCGTTCTTTCCGCGTTCTTTCTTTGTTTATTATATATGTTTATTTGCTCTTTCATTCCTTCCTTTCATCGTACGTTCGTTCATCGTTCGTTCGTTCATTCATTTTGTTTAACCCATTTTCTTCAGTATGATCCTCATTCACAGTCATCCATTTCCCTACGTCATTTATTCCCAATTATTCATCTGTTCTCTATTCTTCGTTCATTTGTGTGTTTTCCTTGTTTACTTATTTGTTTTATTTGTTTACCCGTTCATTTGTTTACTTTTCCTCATTAGTGTGATACTAAAATATAATCTTACTTTTGTGCAGTACAACAACAACAACAATTATTTTATTACTTAGGTTATAGATATCTACAAAGCAATTCAGTTTTATCATACAAAAAAGAAAGTAAATGTCACTCAAAAAATGATAACTTAAAAGGTTATCTGGTTGAGTAACAATATTCAGTATTAAAGCGAGCTTCTCGTCTCAGCTTCATCATATTGAAATGCCACAACCAACGCGGCGTCCTGACGCTACTAATGACAAGATTATCCCCCCTTACAAGGTGATGTCGGCTGGCAAATTCGTTATCTACTTCTTGACCTTATGGCATAAGAAAACGGGAAAAAAATTGTTCAAAATCAGCTTGGATGAATCGTTCAGTTTTATTTATTCAAGATTTTAATTTTAAAATACATTTCTCGCTAAGTTGTAGTGAAATAAGGTCGATTTCTTGTCTATTTGGGAAAGATCATAATGGAATTAGATTTCGTTAATAATAACTTATTCGTCTATTGGTTTAGAGGGTTGATAGTGTTCTTGACAGGCTGTCAGTCTAGATAGGGCATACCACACTTCTGGAATTTAGGGGGGAATTTTTAGACTAAGAAAAGCCAGACCTAGACGAAGAACTGAAGAAAGAAGAGTAAGGAAAATCTAGAAAAGAAAGAAAACGCCAAGAAAAGAAGAATAACAAAAGAATTATTGAGGAAATTTTTACCAACTTTTTTCTTTCCTCCACTACATTCACTTTTTTCACAAGTTTGAGTCTCTTTGATCGAGCCACTGCAGTTCAATCTTAATCATGCGCGTGTCGGAGTCCGAGGTTTAACGAACCGGCGCAGAGGTCAACAACTAGGGGATTAAGTTGACTGAAAAAGGTCGTTAAAAAATTTTAAAATAAGCTGTAGTCATCACAGTCTTGAAACAGTGAGGTTAATTGTTTGAAATTAGCCTGATTCCAACGGTCGTTACAGGACGAGGAGTCCGTGTCGAATGATATTCTACAGTTCCGGGTACAGATATAAACAGTCAAAATTTTGAAATACACCTCGGTTATCTTGGGCGTAAAGTTTTTCCATTTCAGACCACTACGTGTCATTCTCTTGAGAATAAGATTCTTTGTTTGAGTTGTATCCACCATATTCATGTGTCTTCTCATGCACAACTGTTAAACAAAGAAATGATACTCTGGGGAATGACATGTGGTTTCCCTGCTGGCTGGCAGAGGCTCGATCCAGCGGGAAAAAAAGAAAAGGAGACTGTCAGCGGGGAAGACATGTGGTCTGAAATAGGAAAACATTACGCTCAAGCTAAAAAGGTTTAAAATTTTGAGCGTTTATATCTGTAGAATATCATTGCACATGGACTCCGCGTCAGTTCTGACAAAGAGATCTATTACAAGGTTTGACCTCGTTTGAAACGTATAGCCTCATTTGAACTATCAGTCAGTAGAGTAGCGCTGCTGCTGGTGTCATCTTATCCTCACGGCTGAAACAGGACGCAGCTGAAACCTATCATATAATTCATTTCACTAATCGTGATTACGTTTCTGCAGCTGAAACCTGCGCATGCAATATTTTCAAAACGTCTGAGTCTTTACTTGGTCTTTGGCTTCCGTCAATCACGAAATAACGATCGAAGTTCGACCGTTGGAAATTATAGGAAAGGAGTCAAAAAACGGTTAAAATTAATCATCACGTCTGGAATTGCAGATTAATGATTACTATGGCTGGAAGAGCGCTGACCTATGTCTGAAAAGTCGAAATCGATTCCCGAACTTGGCCGAATTGTTAATGATTCTCTCATCTACTTCGGGCGATTTTCCCGGGTTCTTTTAATTGTTTTCCTCGCTCTGCACTGAAAAATCAACAGCTCAGTGGAAGAGCCTCGCGAACTAAAGGGCTTCGAATTCCCTTAGCAGGTCCGCCATTTAGATATTTATTTTTAAATTCATTTTTCTTTTATGCATTACCTTGGTAACCGGTCAGAACTCTCCTCCCTTTTCTCCAAACAAACAAAAAAAGCCTGAATATAGAAAGAGATAGTTAGATGCCACGCACGTAGCTTGAAATAGCCTTGTAGCTACGTGTTTTGTACTTCCACACGATTACGAAAGAACAAACTAAGATGGGATCTGATAGTAAACTGAAAACTCAATCACAGGATGAAAAGGATCGAGTGTATGGGATGAAGTGTATTGGTTTGAGTTTTTTGACACAGTTTTTTGTCGCCTACTGCTGCAGCAAATATCTTCCAGCATCGCCCAACCACAAGACTATCACCGAGAGGATTATTCTCGCCCTCAAATGGCAGGCTCTGTCAGTCTTTGCGTTAGCTGCTGGGATTTTGTGGGTAGTGATAATCAGAGCGCTGACACCAGCTATCAACCCTTTGGCTGAACACGGGAAAAAATACGTTAAAGTCCCGGTACGATATGTCACTAACACCACAGAAGAGTACATACTTCATGCTATTGGATGCTTGGCTCTTTCGACTCGCCTCACGTCTGACACCATCATGATATTGCCTGTTTTGTCTGTGCTCTTTGTCACTGGTCGCTTGCTCTTCGCGATTGGGTACCTCATTGGACCCAGGCATAGAGTGTATGGATTTTCTATCACGTTTTGGCCAAGTGTTTTCGCTCTTTCTTACAGTGTGTACTCCTTGGTGAAAGAAACTTTTGCTTGACTTGGCAATACAACCAACCTTATTCAATGTCAGTTTTGTTTTTAGTCAGGCTAAGTTGTTTTCAATATTTACCAATTCTTTGGCTTCATCAGTAAACTTTGATTCATAATTTTGCGATAAGTATGGCAGCGTGAGGTATTAGCAAAAACACTGTAAATTATCGAATAGTCATAACTCGCATAAATTAACGAAAAATTATAATTAAGTATAGAAAAATGTTTGAAATTAAAGTTATTTATCGCCCTTTTAGCCCCTTTCGAGAAGAAGTAATACAAGGAATCAAAAAGTTAGTATGCTTATAAGTGTTTCATTCATTTTTTTAAGTTGTAAAAATAAATTAAATTCAAAAATTGAAATTGGATTTAGAATTAAAATTGAAATGAAATTAAAACTTTACGTACTGTTTAATAAACGAGTAGGAGTGTTGTCACGTGCTCTCAGTCAGTCCCAAAAAGGCTCCCACATTTTTAAGAGAGCATGCCAGTCTGAAGACAGGATTGCTAGTCGACTAACTTTCGTGGGTCGTCCGTGTGTGAGACTGACCTTGATGAGACTCTAAGTCTTCATCTAAACTTGGAGGCACCTTTATCTCTGATAAAGTCGTCCTCATTAGTATTCTTTATATAAAGACACACGTGTTTTTATATAAAGACCACTTGAATACTAATGAAGATGGCTTTATCGGGTATAAAGGTCCATGCACGTGACGTGTATGAGCGCTCCAGTTGGACCAAAGGCTCATGAATTATTCATGAGTTTTTGAACAATATATAAATCATTTTCTTTTAGTATGGGCAGAAGTCATACTGAACGAGGGCCCTTTCAGCTAGGAAGAAGAAGAAAAAAGAATCGATTAAGATTTCTTATTCGTATGTAGTAATTATTTTTTACTATTTTTGAATGAATTACTAATACAGTGGAACTCGGTTAATACGTTAGCTGATTCATCTTTATTTAATATGATCGTTCTAGAACTATCTTTATTCAAGGTCCTTTTGTTACATACAAACACACTGATTGTAAGTGTTATTTTTCACTAATAACAGTCTTTAAACAACATCGTATAAGCTGAAAGATTATTAGCATGGGGCAAATTTAGTTTATCTTCACTGACATCTTCTGAGATATTTTGATTTTGGATTGACATAAGTTTCTGTCTGTCTGTCTTTTCGTTTATCCGTTCGTCCATTTGTCTTTCCATTTGTTTCTAAGGCAGTGTTGAAATTAACTACAACTGACGCCAAAAATAATACAGATTCGAAGCACGAGAGTAGAAGTAAGAGAGCACATCTCCGTGCACTATGATAATTATTTGAAAAAAATCTATTTTTAGCTCCGCGCGCCGCCATAACTGAATCAGGAATCCCATGATAAAATATTCCAGGAGCTCAGCGCGCGGAGATAAAAATAGATTTTCAAATAATTATCATAGTGCACGGAGATGTGCTCTCTCACTTCATACTCTCTTGTTCGAAGGTAAAAACAACATATTTTTTTCATTAACTCTAAGAAAATATTTTCGTTGTTATGAGACATATTTTTACTATTCTAAATGTAGAGGTTCTTGGTGTTGGTGTTTGTTTAATGCTGAAAGACACTGAAAAAGAAATAGAATTTGTATACAGACGACATCGTGGATCATATTAGAACTAGGAAGAAAGAAAGAAAAGTCAAAGGAGGAAAGGAAGGAAGCTAGCTAAGACGAAAGGAGGGAAGAAAGGGACGGAGGAAGAAAGGAAGGAAGGAAGGGAGGACAGATGGATGAATGGATTAGAGGGAGGAAGGAAGCTAAAAGTTTGGTGATCATTATCATCCTTACCAACTCTTATACAATTTTATAGACAAAGTTTCTATGAGCTTTTCCAACTCCTTTCCAGCAACCATTGGGGTCAGAACCGAGTTTGTCATATTGAATTTCTGATTCCTTTCCGCTCCAACATTCTCCGTAAAACTGAAGCCCCAAGAGCTATGGGAAAAATGAAAAGCAAAAACATCATCAGGTTGCCATGGTAATTTAGATTTAAGTGCGCGTGTGCCCGTGGGCTCGTAAAAGCCACTTAAAGCTTTTCTTACCTTATATCTCTGTTTTACAGCAAGTTTGGCACATTCTTGAACAGTTTTATTCATGTTGAACCAGTTAATACCTTCGCGCAGGTTCGCCATCATTTTAGGGAACGCGCGGTTATTCATGCTGTCAAGAAAACAACCAACCGCTTCAACTGTGGCAAGAAAATAAGAAACCATGAATATTCTAAACAGTTATTGCCACCCCTCATCCTTAGGTACTCGTTTTCTACTTACTGCAAACTCCATCTTCAAATTTAACATCATCAAGACCGATGTCACTCAAAAAGTCAGTTCCTTTGACTGATTCAAAGAGCACCTAGAGTTGAAAACGTTAAGAACATCTATAAGAATGACGACCATCCATGCTGGTTGAACTTTTGAAAAAAAATTGTTTTGTTTTTGTTCTGTTTTGTATATTTTTTGATTTGATTTGATTTGTTTGCTTTTTGCTTTGTTTTCCTTCATTTCTTTCTTTCTTTCTTTCTTCCTTCCTTCCTTCCTTCCTTCCTTCCTTCCTTCCTTCCTTCCTTCCTTCCTTCCTTCCTTCCTTCCTTCCTTCCTTCCTTCCTTCCTTCCTTCCTTCCTTCCTTCCTTCCTTCCTTCCTTCCTTCCTTCCTTCCTTCCTTCCTTCTTTCTTTCCTTCCTTCCTTTCTAAATAACATGGCGGTCACCTCTTTCAATTGCAACTGTCTCGAAAATGATTCCAAACCAACTATCGGTGGTATCATGTTTCATGGCTGCCCTGATATGGCTTCTAGGCTTCTGATAGGTCGTTGTGTCGTACTATATAATTGGCCAATGCATCAGTTAACTTAGCTCACCTTATATGCTGAAGGACTCGCGATAGTCACTTGACCAAGTTGCCATTGATCACCTTTGTCACCAGACACGGACCATACCTGCCGATCTCCATCACCATTCTGGATGCGCACATTGAGTGATCCCATGCCAGTACCCCTCATGTGATACCAAAACGACATACACCTCCCCTCTGTGGCATTGAACCTCTTGCTTAGCAACCTAGCCTTGTCTCCTTTTAGTGCTGGGGCCGAGCCTTCAGTATAGAGGTAGAATCCTGTGTGTAGACAGTGGAATGAAGTGTATTAGTTATATGACTCTTCAGGGTGTGGTCATGGGAGAACTCTGGACGATTTGAATATCCTCTATATCGACCTTGACAATCACATGTTTGAGCATGTACAGTACGTTTGTCACAGTTTCCAAGAAATTAACAGCCAATCCCCGGTAGACCCAGTAGCACCACTAGCCGAGTTTCAATCCTCTCCCATTGGTATCTATATATCGTTATAGTCATTACCTGTTTTAGAGGTGTGGTCCCCGGTAGGACCGGTAGATCCACTAGGAGTTTCACCATCGATTCTTTCCCATTGGTATCTCGCGTTATTAGTTTTAGCATTTGTCCAGAAACACATTCCTTCTACATCAAATTCACAATCGTCTGGACCTGGAGAAACAAGAAATGATATGCAAATATATGCTGCTACTTTTTGACTTGTACAAAACTGGAGGGACTCCACCACGACACAGCCAATTACAGAAGAAAAGGAAAATCAAAAATCAAAGTGACGAAGAAAATAAGAAGAAGGAGGCTTTTTTCTGGGAAGATAGAAAGTAACAACGAGGATAGGATAAAATAGAATCCTTTATGTATTAGACCTCTTTAGCTTGGGCGGATTTATTTTGCCCATTTCAGACCACGTGCCATTCCGAAAATAGGATTCTTTGTTTCATTTGCATCCAAACAAAGAAATGATACTCAAGAGAATGACAGGCTAAAGAGGTATTTTCAGTTTGTTGGCCTATTTAGGTGAAGGATAAACCACGTTTGCTTACCAAGACCACATGACCTAGCTTTGCACTTCTGCGTACCACTACTGCTACCAACACAATCTGTACCGTTGAATCTTGGCGGTGGATCGTCGCATCTTCTTGTTCTTACTTGCTTTCCGTAGCCACAAGATGCGTCACATTGACTCCAGGATGACCATCTACCCCAGTGACCCTGTACAGGAGCTGATGAAAAGAAAGAGATTGAAAATCGAAAATACATAACTCGAAATTGCATGCGCATGAAGAGTAAAAGGGAAAAATCACAAAAATAAATAGAAAATTACAGAAAAATTTAATAGAACAAAAAACAATTTTTCTCAAAAAGAAAATAATCTTCTTTGAAAAGGAAAAGAGAGATAAATAAATAAAATAAAGGTAAACCAATAAAGCTAAACACCTACCACTAAGGTCAAACGCTGAACTTCACATGAGCCGAACCTAATGACATCAAAGAAGACCGCCTTATTATCCATTGTTTCCAATGCGTTCGGCTCAGGTAAAGTTCGACGTTTGAGCTTAGCCTAAGATAAAAATATCTATTAACCTTACCATAGCATTCAGCATCTGGACATTTGATAATCTGAGTCTCCACACCGTAGTAGTCAGCGGTCGGACAGTCTCGTTGTTTATTGGCAGACGTGCAGAAACGTTGTCTGAATTTTGTGCAGTCTTTAATGCTGCATGGCCCATATTCTGACCAAGAGCTCCATGGAGAGTTGTTGTTTATACCTTATAATTAATGAAAAAATTTTAATCGTAAAAAAATTACAACGGAAGTTGAACTATTGATTTTCAAGATGGCGGAAGTTTGGAAGTGACGTCATGGCCGCCATATTGGAATAGAATAATTAAGCTTTTTTAAATACTCTAGCTCAAGAATAAAAAATATTATTCATTATTTAAGGAAAACTTACCTTGGCAATCATACAAATTGTTTAATTCTTGCAAATCGAAATTTGTGAAGCCATCTTTTTGTCCAAGTTGTTTGCTGGGACTGAGAATGGACCGTATTGTTGGTTTTCCGTTCTTGGAGAAGCTCTTTCCTCCGTAATGCATAATGGAATCAAAGTCGTAAGGAATCTTTAGCGTGTCAATGTCACCGTGACTGTACTTGTTGAAATTGTACGTCTCATCTGTATCACATTAAAATAAAACCTTGGGTTTAGGTTTTTGAACTTTTAGTTGGAAATGCGTTTGCTGGATCTACAGAATAGACCCCTTGCAGCATATTAGAATGTAGCTCAATTTGTAGTACATAGTACATCAAACCTTTAATGATGTTTTCCCAAAGAACTTCAACGTACTGGTTTCTGTCAGGTCTGCTCTGTTCGTGCCAGAATCCCAAGGCGTGCATGATTTCATGTAATGCTGTTCCCTTTTGGTCACAACCACTGCCCAGAGATACTTCTTGTCCAACACCATCCAGCCAGTATGACCTACCTACTGCAGACCAACATCTGTGAAAAGATAACCAATAAAGGCAGTTTTAATCGCCAGAATCTTTTTATCAGGTGCCCTAAAACGTTAATATTAACCCCTTGAAAATTGAGCACATTGGATACAGTGTTCGTCTTTAGCTAATCACTGACGTAGGGAGGGGGCAATCCCCTCCATCCCCCTATAGAATTTGTATGTCCATATTTCGGTGGCTTTTATATGGAGTTCATGATTTACAAAAGCAACATCCGTGGTTTTACCTACCCTTTCCGATAGACAAAGGTTATCCATTGTTTGTCGTTTGTTTTCGGCTTGAATCGTATGCACGTCTTGTTGTGATACTCAGCGATGGCTTCGTGCACAACCTTTTCATAATCAACTACGAGACAAGGAACAATTGAGCTAGGTAGAACCAAGACCGCTCTTCAAATTCTTGCTAAGAATCGAATCTAGGATTTTGAGTAGGCGTTTTCACCTCAGAAATAAACGTCAGACCAAAAAAAACTTTTTGGAAATACTATTTATAGCATTTTAGTTCGAAGCTATCCTTGGAAGAATTGAGTAGGGGAAAGCATGGATTCAAGATGAACCTCCCCTAACAGCAGCCATGTTGGCGGTACGAGAAATACTACCAACATGGCTGCCAAACCAAGGTATTTTCGACTTATTGCCATACAGTGTGTAAGCATGCGCAGACGTTTGTAAGAAAACCTTAAACACGGCTGTAATGATGTGACGCTCACCCTCAAGGCACCCCTCCCTCCTATCTAATATTATCACGTGATATCGCCGTTACCTGGGAAACCATAGCCAAACTCGTACGGCACAACTTTGCCCAGCCATACCCTCTTACGATCCCTTACTGCGTTACGCTTGCTTCGTTCATCCAGTTCTCCATCAACATCCCCATCTTTCCTTAAGTCGACTTCACCTCTCTCTTGGATTGGAAGGACAATGTCTCCCTCGTACAGATTAAGATCTCCCTCTTGTGAAAAAAAGACAAGAAAAGTACTTTACAAGTTTATAAAAATAAGTCGAAGCCTTGAACTCGTTTTGAATTAGAATTACAGCCTCTAGATATACATTTTCTCGATCTGATCACGGCTTCAACATAAGTTCTCACTCTTATTGACAGCGAGGAAGCCACATGAAAATGTACCATTAGAAATATAATAAAAAACTCCTTAAAGTCGAAGATATAATGAGCCAAAACGTAGCTAAATGTAGGTTGTGCTACATGGGTAGATTTTCCCAACAACTTGTATGATGTGAGTAATAACAAAATCCACTTACTTTTATTTATTTTGTAGATTTTTTCGTGCACGTTCTCTTCAGCCAAACCATCTTTTTGCACTAAAATCACAAAAGAAAATTCCAAGTGTTTTTTCATCTCATCCCATACTTTTTATCGTATCGTATCGTATCGTATCGTATCGTATCGTATCGTATCGTATCGTATCGTATCGTATCGTATCGTATCGTATCGTATCGTATCGTATCGTATCGTATCGTATCGTATCGTATCGTATCGTATCGTATCGTATCGTATCTTATCGTATCGTATCGTATCGTATCGTATCGTATCGTATCGTATCGTATCGTATCGTATCGTATCGTATCGTATCGTATCGTATCGTATCGTATCGTATCGTATCGTATCGTATCGTATCGTATCGTATCGTATCGTATCGTATCGTATCGTATCGTATCGTATCGTATCGTATCGTATCGTATCGTATCGTATCGTATCGTATCGTATCGTATCGTATCGTATCGTATCGTATCGTATCGTATCGTATCGTATCGTATCGTATCGTATCGTATCGTATCGTATCGTATCGTATCGTATCGTATCGTATCGTATCGTATCGTATCGTATCGTATCGTATCGTATCGTATCGTATCGTATCGTATCGTATCGTATCGTATCGTATCGTATCGTATCGTATCGTATCGTATCGTATCGTATCGTATCGTATCGTATCCCATTCCATTTCATCTCATCCAATTTTCACTCATCTTAACCATCCTATCCCGTTCTATACCATTTCATCCTAACTCATATCTATCCATCCCATCCCAACTTATCTTTATCCATCTCATTTCATCCCATTTCATTTTATCCTATCCTATCCTATCCTAACTCATCTTTACCCATCCCATTCTATCCCATCCCATCCCAACTTATCTTTATCCATCTCATTTCATCCCATTTCATTTTATCCTATCCTATCCTATCCTATCCTAACTCATCTTTACCCATCCCATTCTATCCCATCGCATCCCAGCTCATCTCTATACCATCTTCTTTCAACTTATCTCTAACAATCCCATCCACGTCCTACCCATTTTATTCCATTTTATACCCTTTTAAGCTATAATAGATGCCGTAGTCGAGATTAAAGCCTGTCAACCATTCTAGAACCAACGCAAATGTTCTCGACTACAACTGTTTAATTTCTTCATTCATCAGATAAGATTAAATTCAGGAAATTAAAAGTTCGACGTGTGCGGGAGTCTTTCTATACATTCCACACGGGTTATCTCTTCCTTACTTCAGATAAAGGACCTTCCTGTTTGTTATGTTGTAGCACATCAAGCGTATTTAGTTTAGAGTGTAAATACATCAATGGGACTAACGACAGTCCTCCCACACATACATCAAAGTTATATCAAGTTTCAAGAACACAGATTTACTCCTTGCTTTAGTGATTTGTACTTCAGTTAAGAAGCAAGCAGGAAGTCCATAGTTTGATACTCAGTGACCTCACACACTTGTTTTAAGGAGCAAGTGTGGCTTGGTTGGTTAGTGTGCTGCCTGCTAAGCAGGAAGTCCATAGTTTGATCCTCAGTGACCTCACACACTTGTTTTAAGGAGCAAGTGTGGCTTGGTTGGTTAGTGTGCTGCCTGTTAAGCAAGAGGTCCATAGTTTGATTCTCAGTGACCTCACACACTTGTTTTAAGGAGCAAGTGTGGCTTGGTTGGTTAGTGTACTGCCTGTTAAGCAAGAGGTCCATAGTTTGATCCTCAGTGACCTCACACACTTGTTTTAAGGAGCAAGTGTGGCTTGGTTGGTTATTATGCCGCCAAGAGGTTCATAGTTTGATTATCATTGGCCCTTACTGCTGATTTCAAATCAATTTCGTGTCATCTTTTCTCATCAAAGTTCTCTCTGAAGCAAACTTAAAAAGGCATATCTACTAATTTCCGTGGGATCTTGCCAGTTCACTAGACACACCGTGCTGACGAGGCCCAATACAGGCCGAAACAGCTGTCCACGGTTTCTAGTTGAACTGGCTCATTTTTCAGTCGACTTGAAGTTGTCAAAGGCCTAACGGCAGTCTTCTTCAGTCGCTCACATTAAGGCTCGCAACTTATCCATTACGCATATTAAAAAGGTATAGTCGAACTTTTCGGTTGCCAAGGATACACTAGGAGTTGGTATACCCTTCGATGAAGTCCTCCGCTCTCAAGAAAGATAGTAATATTCATACCAGACAACCTATCATTTTCAACTTAAACCTTTTTTGATTTTCCCCTAAACTTTAAAATTAAGACGTTCACAAAAATATAATATAAAGAATTTCGTGTCATCTTTTCTCATCAAAGTTCTCTCTGAAGCAAACTTAAAAAGGTATAGTCGAACTTTGTCTCAAGAAAAATCAGTTCTTAAACCAGTTTGAACTTTTCGGTTGCCAAGGATACACTAGGAGTTGGTATACCCTTCGATGAAGTCCTCCGCTCTCAAGAAAGATAACTAATATTCATACCAGACAACCTATTATTGTCAACTTAAATCAACCTTTTTTGATTTCCCTCCTAAACTTTAAGATTAAAAAGACCAAAAAATATGAGCAGCAACAGCTTCTGTGAATACTAAAAACTGCATAGTGAATAACATATCGAAAAGCAAGAGAAAAAGTAAAGAAAAGTATTCCGTAATTATACAACAAGAGATGTATTTGGGCACAATAGGTAAACGTGCTAGTTAAGCCTGGTTTGGGCTTCTAAAACACACTCGTCATAATTCACCGCGATGAATGGAGCTGCAATTCACTATGAAGTAATATTCACAACATCTAGAATCATAATTTTTTGAACTTTTTTAACGTTAACTGTACCTGGAATTCCAAGATCTTTGATTGGAATAGCTTCGGAGTAAAGAGAGAGCGCCAGAATGACTAAGAAATACAGTTCCATATTTTCCACTTGGTAGATCAGCGAGGTAGAGTAGAGGCAGCTCTCCAACACTCGACGTACAAGAATCGGAAGAAGAGCTTCTTTATATCAGTAGTGGAGATACTGTTCCGTTCATGGGAAAGAAAATACTTCGGTTTCTTGTCTAAACAGGTGTAATCTTCCCAAAGACCTATAAGGCAGTGCTATTGATATCAAACATGTTGATTCAAGTCCTGTGTTAAGTGAATAGGACGAAATATTTGCTCTAACAAAACCAGCCAATGAGATTACTTTGTATCAATCAGTGAATTGTCTAAATGTCAAACTCTCTTCCGGGTTTCCAAGACCGGATCATTTGGCTTCCAAGAATGTTTGAAAAGTCAAATTTTTCCTTCATCAAATGACAGTAAAAGTCAAATTTATTTGAAGCTCTAAAAATATTAAGTTTCACGTCTTTTTTCAGGTGCTTAAAAGCTTGGTTTTTTGAGAAAAACGAAGAGGTTGATAGCTGAAATAAAGATCTTGTTTGCTCTCGACAAAGAGTTTGTTTTCTTATTGAAAGAAATGATAATTACATAAGCCAGCAATGAAATTGCAATTAAAGGAGTTATTAAGAAGAAAATGAGGAAAAAGTGCTTTAATTGAAATATTTTTTCTGTTACAATTATTTACAGAGAATACTTTTTGAGTTGAAAATATTCTTGAGTTGTGTTTTTTCTTCCTCAAAGACTCAAGACAAATTTTTGGTTTATTATTGTGTTAGTTTTAGAAGGAAATAATATAAGTATTTTTGCTTTTATCGTACCGCTGGTGAATGACAAAATCGACCTTAAACAAACTTGTAATAAAACGCTTTTTTGCGATGAATTACTCCCCACGATTGCCATATCTTTATTTGCCAGAAAAATGTTTAAAAAAAATTACATTCTAATGAATAATTTTAGGTCACCTTCTCAATGTAATTCAATTTTTTAAGAAAGCTTCTATCTTTATCCCCTCGTAATATAATCGCCAGTGTAAACCGGCCTTTACCGTCTTATTTTTAGTATAAACAAAGTTTGGAAATAACGTCTAAAATTTTGCCAAAATCTCGGCTAAACACAAGGCAACTAACTCCATCATTTTTAGGAAGTTGTTCTCTACTTGTAGAATATCAATACTGAATAGACCTATAGTGGAATAGCGAATCAGAGTGGAGCATTTGTAATATATAGTCTACTGGTTTGTTGATACCCAATTCAGTTAATATATGCCGAGTCGTATTCCTAGTCGATCATTAAAGGTGGTTCCCGACAAAAAGATTGGTTTTAATAAACTAATTTAATGACAAATATGTGTTAACTATTTGTATTCCGATTCTATGTTAAGTACATTATTAGAAATAGTTTTGATAACAAAGAATTTTGCCGCCAAATGTGAACTATTTAGTCTTCATCGCCGAAAAGATAAGTAAAAAGTAAGAAAAAGAAAGAAAGAAAAAAATTAAAACACTCAAGTTTTTAGTTTTATAAAATCAATTACTTAAACTGTCAAACCAAGAAACTGAGCAGTTCTTACTCTCCTGAAATCCAACTACTTCGACTGGTTGCTAGGTTACTGTTGCTAGGTAACAGTAAGAAATTAAATTGAGACACGAGGCGCTCTTCAATGATTTTTTTTCAGCTTCAAAATTATTTTGATCGATAATGGTTGAATTGAACACTGGAGTTTTTTCCAAGAGAGTCGGAAAATATTACGAAATATGTTCCTCGTCCTCTAAATGATTCATATACACGAAGATATGACGTCACTTTTGCCACCTTTGTTGATTGTGCAATGTTAAGTTAATGCAGAAAATTTCTTGTTCTGTTTTTCTTGAATCAAGTTTAGTTGGGCTTTGATTATTAAAACTAGTAAGGATATTCATAGTTTGATAGGTGGACGTGTTTTCAGCGGTTTTAAAAATTATTGACAGTGAATACTTGATACTTCCTTAATGAATTACAGCTTGAGTTGTCACGATAAACGAGAAGTACGGTTTTTGAGGCCAAAACCAGGCTAAACCAACATGTTTTACCTATTCACTAGCCAATACATCTCTTTTGGGTAGAAATACAGAATATTCTTTTTTGCTTTTGCCTTAAAATTACAAATTGGTAATCAGCGCCAATTCTCTTTGCAGTATTCATTATTCAGTATTCAGTATTCAGTACTTAGAAAACCTCTTTTCAAATTGATGTAAATTGGACCAACTAACACCATCATATTCAAATAATCCTCATCATTACTGTTATCATCATCATCATCATCCACCCATCACTGTCATCAGCATCATTACCGTGCGCATCATCATCATCATCATCATCATCATCGTCATCATCATCATCATCATCATCATCACCATCATCGTCGTCATCCACGCATCACTGTCATCATCATCGTCATCGTCATCATCGTCATCGTCATCGTCATCGTCATCATCATTATCATCCACGCAACACTTTCATCATCTTCATCATCATCGTCATCACCATCATCATCATTCATCATTTGCAATATCATCATCTAGCACAAGATGCTTGCTAGTGAGCTTAACATTTGGAGAATAGAAGTCATGAATTCTTATTCAAGTCCGGTGTTATTATTGGCGATATCAAAAAATTACTGTGCGTTGCCATGACAATTTGACTGATATTGATCCAACATGTGGCAATTGAGTTACAAGTCTCATGTCATGCAAGTTTGAGGTAAAAATTGAATCTCGAAGCAACTTGATTAGATATATCTGTTACTGTCTATTTAACTTTATGATTAGCAACTTCTAAGTTCTTATTTTATTATAGACAAAGGAATTTTTTTGGAATAATTTTTGACCAGGATAAAGAACTCTAGCGATACTAAAATGTATCAATGAAAAATAATAAAATAATAGGGGGAATGCTGCCATTCAAAAAAAGGGAAAAGTATATAAAAATGCAAAAGAATCCTGCTTGAAAAACCATGAAAATATATCTAAAGTCAGTTAGAATTTACAGTGAACCACATCAGTATATTTACATCCTAGCACCTGTACGTGTGTACAATCTATAAGCTTATTATCTGTTTTCGAACATTGTAAAAATATTATAATTCACAAGACACTGAGAGAAAACACGACAACAAAAAACCACAACAGCAGCAGCAACAACAACAAAATCTCGAAGTTTTAAAATTAACTTTCAGTTCGTGAGAACTATGAACAGAGAATTTTGATAATTTTCAGTTTCTATGAGTTCTAAGCATGAACAAAGAGGTGTAGAACCACTTTGAAAGACTAAAGTTACTTACTTTAGAAGGCTCTAAAGTCTTCTGAATGAAGCGGCTTTCCAAGAAGATGACACACTAGTACTGACTTCAAAAATCTACTTTCAGTCGAGAACAAAGATAAAAGAGCGACTTATATATTAATGTAACTGAACGGAACTGCTAAGACACAAAAACAAACAAAAAAGTGACAATAATTAAACAGAAAAACTCAAGACTTCATCTCTTAAATGTTCTTTGTTTGACTTTTGTCCTGACGTCAGGTTGGTTGGTAAATTTGCCACAATGAAACCAAGACGCCATTTTCATTTGCGAAGGAAGAGCGCCACAAAGGATGATGCAACGTTTTGTAGCTTTATTGACTCAGATGCGAGGAAAAAGTTTGCTTGTCAAGGTCTTTTTTAACGAAATGAAATTAGGCTTTTAATAAGTATGAATAAAAAACAAAGCGGTGTTTTTACCTTGTTTTTCCAGTCGGCGTTAAGTTGGCGTGTGTGTAAACACTATTAAACAGATTGAATATGGCGAACTGGAAAAATAAAGCCGTTCTTTTTTCATCTTTCAGAGTGGGCAAAACATTCTTAATCTCTCTGAGAAGCCAGGGAATAGAGATACCACAATAGTTAAACACTTTAAAGCAAGTCTAAGAGCATTTTAAGAAGCTGCTTGTCGAATAACGGTTCCTTCGTACAAAAAATACTTTCCTTCCGGGTAGAAAGATTTGGATCTAACATTTGTCTTTTAGATGCAAAGGGAGTAATAAGACTTGTCTCATTTATATTGTAATGGCATTAAAACTTTTCTTTAATGCTGGATATTCAAAGCAGAACTGCCTCAAAAAAATAAGATAAATTGTAAGAGTAAGGATTGAAACATTCGACTTGGATTTCAACATTAAAAAAAGGGGAAATTTGGTATTTTTTTCTTTCCTTTTTTCTCTCTTTCGGTTAAACTTTGTAATTAAGAAACCCTGACTTCAAACGATGCATCTTTCCATCTCTTCTTTGAATTGTTTGAATCATGAATTATCGTTCCTTTTACCAGTTTTACGACGAACCCTAATTCTTTGTCGCCCTTTTCAAAATTTAAAATCACCTGACTTCTCACACCCCGGCTCTAAATAATTAATACTAGTTTACAAACTGAAATCCATCTTACAGAAAGTAATTGGTTTTACTACTGTAATTTAATTATTTAATTAGAAATAATAGCTTTTAAGCAGTTTCAACACAAAAAGGAATCACAACTATCACCGTCACCATCATCATTAAAAGTTACAACAACAACAGCACTTAGTAACAATATTCAACAATCATAACAACACCAGCAACAATGCCGAAAAAAACATTACTAACAACAATAATTTGCAACTTAAATGAAATAAAAAGCAAAATAACCATATCTACAACATCAACGATAAATACATGCAACTTAGCTTGCGTCTAACAAGAGCAAGAAATTTGAAAATTTTGTCACACAAAGCAATTGACTATTTTCGAAAACACTTTATTTTCCTACTACTTTTCCTGTGATAAAAACAGAATTTTCTTCTCGCAGAAGAAGGATCAAGTACTCTATCTATTTCTTATCTAAGATAAACGAAAAAAGCAAAACAAACAAACACGAAAATGATATCGTAGAAGGATGTTTCTGACATGGGTAAATTTTGCCAAGGTTAACCGGAACAATTATTTCGCAAAGTCAAAAATATTCCTTGTTTACTAAAACAAAACATTTGCAATCTAAGAAAAAAAGATGTTTTAATGGGAGTTGGAATTAAAAAAGTCTTATGATAAGTAGCTTGAAACAGTCTGTTTAGTGTTTCGCGTATTTCAAAGACACATGCAGTTAATTTAACGATTTTGATGAAAAAGTAAAGAATTTTTACGTTCATAACAGTTTTGCTATATATTCAAAATAGGAAAGAAATACGACCGCAAGAATCGAATTGGATTTTCAGTCGAGAAGACAGCAGTGGCTGGCCGGTTGTTTCACAAAGAAGTATACATAGCGAAAGAAAAGTCAAATAGACTTGGAAACAAAGAAAAACTTTTCTTAAACAACCAACATTTTTCTTAGTATTAATTATTAATATTAATAAATAAACAAAATTCTAATGGTCAGTAGTGAGATGATGGGGATAGTTTTCATCCATTACTCGACTTCGGAAACAGCTTACGTTTCAGAGTTATTAACTAAGAAACAAAACACACTAAAAACTTTTAAGTCGCCTGTAACGAGCTATCAGTGTCCCATCACAAAGTTAAATCAGTCATTTGATAGTCATTTGGTCACGTAATGTCTTCTATCTTGTTAAACAGCGGAAGGACTTTGCCTTTCTTGAAAGATTCTCTCAGAACCTGAAAGCTGAGTTGACTTAGCACTAAAAAGACAAAACACAGCTGAATAGAACTGATTGTTTTAAGTTTTTCTTTCTGTTTTGGATACTCTAATTGTTTAATGTTGTGTAATGTTCGTAGAATTAAGTTTAAATGGTTAAATAAGTAGTGTAAACCAGAGCAAATTGAACGTCTAAATGAAGCACGTCCATGGTTGTTGTTTTTAACTGAAATAAATTACTGGAGCTAAGAAGCCTGGAAAAAAAAAAAAAAAAACAAGAATCCGACATTCTTTGAACGGTGGTCTTAGTTATAATATATGGCCGATTTATTCTACTTTAAAAGTCGTATTTGTCGTTAATATTTGATTAAAAAGCAGATTTTGTATGCGCGGAAAACTCATAAATGTTGTGATTGGATGGTGTGCGTTTTCTCGCTTTATGATTGGTTTAGAGTGAAAGCCATTTGAAAGTTATTTTTAAGCAGTTTCCTATTTTATTCTAATTAGAAACAAACAGGCAGACTGACTCATGACTGATTGACTGACCGGCAAACGGATGGAAGGACAGACAGACAGATAGATAGACAGACAGACAGACAGATCATACGAACGAACCAATCAACAATCAAAACTCGTGAAGTTTTTCTGACAAGGCTAATGCACTTAGAGCTCAGCTACATGTTCTAAGAAATGAAAGAAATTATCAATGTAATAGAGAAAGGAAACGAGCAAGATTGAATGATTTGTCACCATGACAACATCAGTCCAATTTTAATGAGGAAAGATCGCAGACACTAACGATGTTCAAAATAATTGGTGTAATTATTGCAAGAAACCTGAGAAGATTCTCTATGCAGAAATTTTTAATTTTAACTTACTTCAAAGGAGTCAATCTGTTGATTTTGAGTTTCGCACAAACTTGGGAACAAGCTTGTAGTAGAGATATGCTTCGGAGACAATGTCTCTTGGCGAATACTTGTTTCCACAGCCCACACTGCCCTTCATCGAAAAAGGACTGGAATCGATTTAAGGATTGGTTTGGTTTAGGGTAAGGTTTAGGGTTAGATTCCAGTCATCCCTCGACAAGGGCATCTTGGACTATGGAAATAAGTATCTACCATGTCTCTTAGTACGTGCTGACCTTAAATGTTTGCTCTTCGAAGGGAGGTGGGAGGGACGCTCTCCCACCTCCCTGCCCTGTCCAGGATACCGATATTTTATAATTATGCGATCCAGAGAACAAACTATAAACCAAGACGTCTGTGATTTTAATTGGCATGGCTTCCGTCAATATCAATTTTCCAACGGTCTGAGTTTTTTTTATTTGACGGAAGCCAAAAAGAAAACCAGACGTCTTGGGCTGTCTATACATATTTTAGCCCATAACTAAATTTTTGCCAATAAATTCTTGTCTTTATAACTCTTTTTATTTCATTCTTTCAAGGAATTTTTTCGATCCTAGTTTGAATCCGTATTTTTTCATCAGACTGCATGGCAAATAGAAACGAGGTTCAAGAGGACCAATTCATTTCTTTATTCCGTGTTATATCGTTCAGATAATGCATAGTATGATTTATGTTAGGGTGAGGGTATATTTTATGATATATTATTCAGATGGTGTTAGAGTGTTGTGTATGTTATATGGTACATGTATATATGATTCAGTTCATTGGTTTATGGGTATGCTGTTTCTCACGGTATACGGTAGACGTAGTAGGCTGCAGATCCACCAACACCCGACCAACATTTCGAGTCTGGTGCAGCGCCGTATTTGTCGTACTGTACTTTTGACGTGTGTCCGCTCCAGCACTCGCCGTAGAACTGAATGCCAAATATCTAAACAATTAGAAGCAGAAGGTTTGCCATTTTATATACGGTCTGTCCGAACTTATAACTAAAATTACGCTTATATCACATGATAAGGGGTTGTGCAAACAGCATATCACGTGATGAGTGTTGCGCAATCAGTATATCACGTGATGAGGGGTTGCACAAACAGTATATCACGTGATGAGGGTTGCGCAAACAGTATATCACATGATAAGGGGTTGTGCAAACAGTATATCACGTGATGAGGGTTGCGTAAACAGCATATCACGTAATGAGTGTTGCGCAAACAGTATATCACATGATAAGGGGTTGTGCAAACAGTATATCACGTGATGAGGGGCTGCACAACCAGTATATCACGTGATGAGGGTTGCGCAAACACTATATCATCACGTGATGAGGGTTGCGCAAACAGTATATCGCGTGATAAGGGTTGCGCAAACAGTATATCACGTGATAAGGTTGCGCAAACTTTATCACGTGATAAGGGTTGCGCAAACAGTATATCATCACGTGATGAGAGGTTGCGCAACCAGTATATCACGTGATAAGGGTTGCTCAAACAGTATATCACGTGCAGTACGAAACTTGGTTAATGGTCGCCAGTGATGTATGGCTATTGCGTTGTTCAAACACAGCTAGTTATAATGCTGACTAGAAGCAAATACCTTGTAACCTTTGAGATGAGTCAGTCTTGAACATTCGTTAATCGTCTTGTTCATGTTAAACCAATCAATAACGGGCCTCAGATTCTTGACGAGTTCAGGAATGGCGTGTGGAGAACCGTCCAGAAAACACCCAAGAGATTCCACTGAAATAGGAAACAGTTCCAAGCTGAGTTGACCTTCATGAGAAAGCCAAGGTCAACCAATCAGACGAAAACATTTTGGATAACAAATCACCTTCTTAATGTGTTAATTTTATTACTCACTGCATGGATGTTCCTGGAACTTTACGTCATCTATTGCAATGTCGCCGTTAAAACTTTTTCCTCGACTTCCTTCAATGATCAGCTACGGTTAAGGAAAAGAAATTTAAATTTCAGCCAAAAATATCATCCCTGCCTTCTCTTCTTACTTCCTTCCGTCTCCCGTTTTTGCTTTCTTTCTTTATTCCATCCATCTCTTTCTCGTTCTCTCCACCTTTCTTTCACTTCTTTCTTTCCTTTATTCATTTTCTCACCTCGTAATTCGAGTCCTCAAACAGCGACACCTGCGCCATTTGCCACATGCTACCCTGCTCACCAACTTTACTCCACAGTTTACGCAGCCCACCCCCTTTCGTTTGAGAATAGACATTCAATTCACCGATCGACGAACCCCGCATATGATACCAAAACGATAGACAACGCCCAGATGTTGGCGGGAAAGTCTTGCTCATGATCCTAGCCTTGTATCTGGGCTGAGCGGGACTGGAAGACTCAATATACAAGTAATGACCTGTAAATTGAATGTTACGAGTTTTAAAACAATTATTTAAAGTTGAAAAAGCAAGTTGTCTTGGATGGTTATTTTACTGCCTGCTAAGCAAGACGTTCATACTTTGATCCTCAGTGACCTCACACACTTGTTTTAGGAGCAAGTGTGGCTTTGTTGGTTAAAGTGCTGCCTGCTATAAGCTAGAAGTCCATATTTGTAAACATTTCTAGTCCTACCTGTACCAGTGGTGTGGTCAGCGATTGGTCCAGTATTTTTACTCGGCGTCGCCCCTGTTCCACGCAGCCAGTCAAAGGTATAGAGATTATTTTGTTCATTTTTCCAGAAACAAAATTCGTCATAATCAAACTCACAATCATCAGGACCTTCAAGACACAGATGTTAAAAAACATGTCATCAGTTTACAATGTTTTATTAACATCAGCGCTCTGATTCGTCAACAAATTGATGTGTTTTCAATTAATTGTGAATGGCAGCCCTGTTAATTACAAAAACATGTTGTCCCAGACAAAATGGCCGACACGCAAGAAAGGTTTTTAAATAATCAAATTTTAACTTACTTAAGCCACACCGTCTTAGATAACAAGCGCGGGACTTGGTCGAGTTACCCGTACAATTTGATCCCCCATTCTTTGGTGGAGGGTCGTCGCATTGTCTTGTTCTCTTCTGGGACCCAGGCCCACATGAGGTGCAGTTACTCCACGAAGACCATCTGCCCCAGTGACCATCAACTGGTGCTGGGAAATAGAAGAAGGAAAAGAAAGAATGAAAGAAACATTTATGTGCATGTAAATTAAACCATTCCAAGGTTGATGAAAAAACTGGGTCGAGTTGGCATTGCAGTGCATTCTGGAACTTTTTTAGGAAGCGAAATAGACGCCATCTTAGAAATATGTCCCCTAAAACAGTCCCACAATGCACTGCAATGCCAACTCGACCCAGTTTTTTCATCAACCTCGGAATGGCTATGAAGTTTTAAGAATAAAAATAAATAGTAATTTAAACCTAAAGAAGGATCTACCTAGGTAACAAACAGCCTCTTGAAACCATCCTGCATATGATAGCCTCTATACTGAAATACCGCTGTTTTCAATGACCACGGACTCACTTGTCTAGCCTCGCTTACAAGTTCTTTTTCTCTCGAAACAAATCAAATGTAAAATCCGACTCACCATAACATTCTGTGTTGTTACAAACCACAGTCTCAGTTTCCACGTTGTAAAGATGGTTACCAGGGCAATCAACCGCTGGATTATTAGAAAAGCAGTATCGCTGGCGCTCCTTCTTACAATCAAGGCTACAGGGTCCAAAAGTAGACCATGGACTCCAGCCTGGAACAGCAGTATCTTGAACAGTACAAGAAAATAATTTTCATGAGAAATAGCACAAAAGTGGAAAATGAATCTCTTCCTTATATTGATGATTCTATTTCCCATTCCACCAACCAACTAGTTTCAGCAAAAACAAATTTTCCAGTGAAAAAATGGCAAATTCCTATAAATATCAAAATCAACGGAATCCTTACTTTTGCAGTCGTACAGAGAATTGATCTCATGAAGATCAGTTGGTGAAAACCCCTGTGTAGTTCCCAGCGGTCTCTTTGGGTCGTGAAGAGCTCTTATCGTGTCTTTTCCGTTCTTTGAGAACTGTTTTCTTCCATAATGCATGATGCTGTCGTAGTCATAAGGTACTTGAAGCCCGTCTACCATATCATGCTTGTACTTGTTGAAATTATGTGCCATGTCTAAAGAAAATCATGATTAAAATACCAATCATAATTAAGTAAAGCGCATGCATACTGGGCTAATTTGGGTGGATTGCCATAACTCCCCCCCCCCCCAAAAAAAAGATTACAGGAAGTGGCCGCCATAATCTTTTGATAAATTCAACCAAGATGGCGGCCATAACCATATACAGCTATTTCAAGAAAGACTGGTGAAGGTTTTGTTGCATGTTGCATGCTGCATGTTGCTTACCAAGCTTAAAATGTATTGCATTCACATGTAAATAATGTCAGAACAGAAGAAAATGTGCTGGAAAAACCTGCAGATAAAGTCTGGGAAAATCAAATATTGTTGTTGCCTTTTGCTATACTGCATTTTGGGTTTGGTATGCAACCTGCAACATGCAACCTGCAACATGCAACAAAACCTTCACCAACCTTTTTTGAAATAGCTGTATACTGTGTATAGCATATTTCCCGTTTGGTACCTTCAAGGATGTTTTCCCACAGCACCTCCACATATTGGTTCCTGTCAGTTCTACTGTGTTCATGCCAGAATCCTGCAGCGTGCATTAACTCGTGTATTACTGTTGCTTTGTCGTTACATGAGGGACCCAGGGACAAATCCTGTCCGTAATTTACTCGCCAATACTTTTTGCCGACGGTTGACCAGCAACTGGAAGAGAAACGAGATGATGTTAATTTATGAATTGATAATAGTTTTTAATATTAATGTCAATAGTTAATGAAACAGTTATCGTAGATTAATAAATTTTACACCGTAGTGAAAATAGGAACTGACGTTTCGGACGTTAGTCCTTCGTCGGAGTCAATAGAAAGTAAGAGTGAGAAAGATGTTTATATAGTAGAGGAGAGAGAAAACAAACCAATAAGAAAAAAGAAAAAATAGTTAATGGATTAATGGATTGTTGACTAGATAACTGGTTTAGCAAGTTTGACTGGTTGTATGATGACGTACCCCTCTTTATGAATAAAGACAACCC
This sequence comes from Anthopleura xanthogrammica, assembly GCA_964019055.1. Lineage (NCBI taxonomy): Eukaryota > Metazoa > Cnidaria > Anthozoa > Actiniaria > Actiniidae > Anthopleura > Anthopleura xanthogrammica. Next base: position 816,825 of record OZ025209.1, on the reverse strand, counting down.
AGTTTGACTGGTTGGTCCTCGGTTTAAACTTCAAACATGTCTTCAGATGAAACTCGTCCATGGCCGCCATGACTGTACTATGATATGACACTTAAAAAAAGAATTAGTTGAAACTGAGAATTAGGCTTGATGCAGAAAAATAAAAAATTCTGTCGCTTTATGGGCCATGAAAACAATTAGTTACATGTTAAGAATAGTTAGCTAGAGTGATTTTAGTGCGCAAGGGATTTTCTCACCAGGTATACTTGAGTGGAACTCGTAAGGCACTTCTCGGTTCGACCACAGGGCTTGTTTGTCACGCATCACGTTCCTCTTGTAACGATCACGTGACAAGTCTCTATCCACGTCACCTTCGTTTCTCATATCAACTTTATCTTTATCGATGTCAATCAACATGATATCCCCCTCGAACAGATCCAGGCCTGTTTCTAAATTGAGAGGAGGGAAACAAATCGATTTCAAGAAATTAGCATAACAAGAGATGTGAAAACAATGCAGCAAGATAATTATTTCCCACTTCAAATCGACGTACATAGCAGATAGTGCAATGGATTTGATACAAAACCCTTATTTCATCCTTGGTTTTCCTTTTCAATGCATCTCTCGTATGTACGAAAAACGTTTCAGTAACGGGTGCATTTGGCGAACATGTCCCTCGTTTAAGTACAATATAGCAATCAATAGTGTTCTTGACGTCATTTATTGGTTTATGAATTAGCGGCAACAACCAAACGCGATGTATATCAATATATCAATTTCTCCATTTTCTCGGGCACTATACGTATATACGACACACTCCACACTTAATATCACTCAGTACATTCAATATTCTAAACACACAACTCACAACTCACATGTTGGTTTTTGCGGAGAAGGAAAATCGGAGAAGACCTCATGGCAAGGGAGAGAACAGACAGACAGACAGACAGACAGGCACACAGACAGCCACACAGACAGACAGACACATAGACAGACAGACAGACAAGCAATACCTCAGTTGTGCATATTGAATATTCTGCAGCTGTCTACTACTGAGTTTACAGAAAAAGTCATGGAAACGTTTAGGAAAGCGAAAAGCAGCTGAAAAATAAGTCGCTGCAGTTGAATTAAGGAGGTTTTGTACAAAACGGCCAAGGAAGAAAGATTGAGCAATATGGAACTAAGTCAAGCTTTGCAATCCGAAGGAAAAGAAGACAGATCCAAGGAGACTTCGAAGATATCTTGAAAGCGTGAATTGCTTGGGCGTTTTTCCACTCAATCTACCAAATATATTCCTAGAAAAATCGGCCACATATTTCGCCCTATAGCCCGTAGTTACCTGAATTTATTACAGATATGTGATCAGTAACTGACTCGTCGCTTCCTTTTTCATCATCCCACTTTATTCCTTCTACAAAAGGTTCTATAAAAGAATTAAACAAAGCCGTTATATCTAAGCAAACAAATGATATGTACTTATCTGGAAAATCTTATTAACTCCAACAAAACCAATAAACTGAAATACTCCTTTTAGAAGTGCTACGCTTCACGATCATTGAAAAAGCTGGTTCAAATTAAGAAAAGTGAAAATATAGAAGAAAAAGTTCTTGATATATGACATAGCGAACGTGCAAAAAAGCCACTGAACTGTTATTTGTAGTTTTATATGAAAAGGTTCACTTTTAAATCTAATTTGTGGCAAAAGTTTTGAAAATAAATAGACAACAAAGCTAAAAATTGGAATTTGAGTTTAAAAAATATCGAAAAAAACTTACCTGTTTCAAACTTTGGTATTTTTAAAGGTGTTGCGTTCAGGTAACCAGCAAGAATTAAAATGCCGAAACCCAATGGAAAAAGCATTTCGAGAATTGAGCTGCTTTATTCTGTCCGAACCCTAGCTAGCTCAGCTCTTACCGAGGTGTAAGACCAAGCAAAGAGAGCCCTCAGAGGTGATTATGAAGTCTTTTTATATGATACAGCTAAGTTCTGATCCAGGTGTATTGTTCGCATGCATTAAGCATTTTATAGCAAGAGGAGTCAAGTTTGGTTTCAGTGCTCGTGTATCCGTTTGATTTCGAAATAAGATCTTACAGTCTTTTTCGTTTAATTGCCCGTATAATATGACAAAGTTGACCTTAGATACTAATTGTTTGCTTTCCTTAAACGTCATATTTAATGGTTGAAAAGGGTTTTTGAGATTTTGAGTAAACAAGCTGACAGGATATTGTGAAGTTAAGTTTGTGAGTTTTTTCACACTGTCTATCTTTTCGCAGCAGCAGTTATAAATTCCAAATGAAATCAAGTGAATGAAAATAAGATGAAAATTCACTTTGTAGAATTGCTGCTAACATCCCATTCAGTGATTCATTCGTTCGTTTGTTTACTTCTATGTACCTCATGAAACTCACAGCAGAAAGAGCCGTCCATTACATTTACACTTCAGTGCCGCCCTACCCTTCTAGCTCACCGCCATTGGTGGTGTGCGTGGGAGGGAGGGGGGGGGGGGGGGGGGGGGAGGAGAAGGGAGCTTAAATGGCATTTTAGTTGTAAGGAATAGTTCACTGTACGTTATTGGAATCGACATGGAAATCATGTATACTTATTAGAAAGGCTCTTCTTTTCCTTTTTTTGTCAGTAATCAAGTTTTTCATAAGGAAATTAAGAATCACCTAGGTCAAAAGGCGTTGGGGGAGGGGGGATATCTATTAGTATTAGGTAGCTGTCTTTGTAGGTCCTCAGATTTGATTTCATGAGAATTGATGGATTAATTACCACGTACTACTACTGTAAACAAGAGGTAAAACCACAGACAAACTTCAAAAAGCTTTTATCGTATTTATTAAACGTGTGAGACAGACATCAGGTAAATGTGAAGATTCGTGAGATGACTTGGCTAAATTGGTGAATTTCTGATGGAAGAGATGGTAACCAGGTCAACGGGACATCTATCAGACCCTCCCTTCTTCCCTCCCTTCCTCCTCCCTCTCTCTCTCTCTCTCTCTTCCTTCCTTCTTTCCTTTTTCTTCTCTTTTTTCCTTTATTTTTTCGTTCCTTCCTTTCTTCCTTTCTTTCTTCCTTCTTCTTTTCTTAGTTTAACATGCTCGTGTCCGGATTTTTCTCTGTTTCTTTCTATTTTGGAGAAGAACACGAATATTATATATGTGTCAACTGTCTTCTGCTTAGGACAGTATTATCCATTTTCATTCTTTAAACTATAGTTTAAGTGTCATCTGAAAGAATGTTAAGCTTGACATGCATGGATTTGCTTGTCTTATAATGATTCCATGTCACTTATCTACTGTTACCCTAGACTGATCTAAGGCTAAGAAATGTGAAGTACAGAAAGAAAATATCAATTGAAAGCTAAAAGGACAGATTCGAAAAAAGTGCTTGAAATCAAGATTTACTGATAAGCTAGGATCAAGTATTTCATACTCAAAGATTATGTACTTGATATAACTTGATTTTGACTAGATCGATTAATCTTTAAAAAAAATTCGTTATCCTGAAACAACCTCTAGCTGGGCCGATTAAAGTCAGGGCACAGCAAATCCAACCCTGAAACAACCTCTGGGCTGATAAAAGTCAGGGCATGGTTAACTCACAGATCAAATACTGAAACAACCTCTGGGCTGATCAAAGTCAGTGCACAGCTAACTCACAGTTCGAAAAAATCAAGAAACAAATCAAGAAATAAACTATCTTTTCTTTCTTCAAAGGCTGCTGTATCCCTTTTCCTTGGCCCTAAAACAAACAAGCAAATAATGTAAATTAGACTTAAATTAGTGAATCTATCTTGTCAAAACTGAGATGCAAAACACATGGGAAGAATAACCACGATGTTTCCCGTCTAGTTAGTGAACATGGTGCAGAACTGGCATTTTTACATACGACACCATATGCGGGAGTTTTATGTATAGGAAAGCAAAGACGCGCGCGAAAAAAAATTACCATCTTTACCTTGGTATGATGATGCAGCATCCAATGATTAAGATGATAACGATAACGAGAATGAAGAACAGGGAGAAGGATAGCAGTATGAGAACAGTGGGTGAACGACTTTTGCCGTCGTTTTCTTGTCCTTGACCCGAAGCTGGAAAAATCGAAATTATCAAATTTAGGGAACGTTAGTATATTTTGCTGAAAAAATTCTTTTCGAGATATATATAGACAGACAAGCGAGGTATTCTAGACTAACTGAACTTCTCAAAAGATGTTTGTTTTCAAGCTATTGCGCAAGTTCGGTCCCGAAAGGTGAGGAATTCCAGTCGTATTTCCTGAAAAATTTCAATGGGTTTTATTCCAAGGAAATCGTATCCTATTCTCAATCTCTTAAATTCTATCAGTTCCCATTCCAATTGGCCTAGATCTCACTTCCAATTAATGATTAAGGTATAAGTTCTCGTCTCATTATAATTCCAGTAACAAAATATGCATTTCCCGTTTCCAATTTTACCCAGAAAAACACCCCTACAGACCAGGATGCCTGCACCAGTATTTGCATGTAAAAAAAAGCTAAGAGTGATTTGTACAAATGTCTAAAACATTAACAACGTACATGAACCTGAAGGTTCTGGAGAAGGAGTAGCACCAGCAGGGCCAGAAGATGTTGTTTCAGGAGCAGCACTGGTGTTAGAAGCGGCTCCTGCAGGGGTAGCCACAGTAGAAGCCACAGGAGTAGCCCCAGTGGTAGTAGCAGCAGGAGTAGTAGGAGCGGCAGTAGTAGTAGGAGCGGCAGTAGTAGTAGGGGCGGCAGTAGTAGTAGGAGCGGCAGTAGTAGTGGCTGCGGTAGTTGGAGGCTCTACAAATACAATATCAATAAGCTGAATTATTCCTGATTATGAAAAAAACAAAACAATGGTCACCCTGTGGCGTGGAGCGTCCACCAAGTACTAAAACATTTATTTTATCACACCCTGAAACAACTTTTGCTATATGCTAAAAATATATTTGACTATATATTCCAAAATCCTAAGCAATTTCATGTCTCACCTGGGCAATTTAGTTGAATTCCTGAAAGAGAAAATGAAGATCAGTCAATCAATCAATCAATATTCTTACATTACCATGGCAACTATAACCATAACAATAATTGATTGAATCAATGCAACAAGCAATGGGATGGACGAATGCAACTCATGATTAAATAGGTAACTGACGAAAGATATCTGGATATCTATCAGAGTCTTACCGGAAGACGGGTTGGAATATATCTGTTGAGCTTCTGTTTGGTTCAACGACCTGAAGAAGAAAGCCAGCTGTGATAGTGCAACCGATCGTCCACCAGAGGGAGCGCTCGCGACGTCGTGGCCAATCAACAAGCTAGTTTCAGTGTCAGCAAGTGTACAGCTCGCCTCGTATATGGCCGTTTCTTTCTGTGTACCGTTAACGTAAACGTAAAACTTGTCTGCAGCTGTTGAACCAGTGGGGTTGTAGACGGCAACCACGTGTGTCCAGTAACCAGGGAATTCTATTTCTGCTGGGTAACGTTTTGTGCCATCACAGAGGACGACGTTTGTATGAGAGTTCCTGGAATCATCGAGGTTGTTGTACTTTAGTTTTGGTAAAAAAAATATTCTCACTCTTTCCTGTATGCCTGGCTTCCTCAAATCGTTCATTTGTTCCTTCACTCGCTCATTCTTTCTTTCCTTATTTCTTCCTTTCCTTCTTTCTTCCTTCCTCCCTTGCTTCCTTCAATCTTGACTTCAGTTCATTCTTTCTTGCTTTCCCTTCCTCTCACCTTTCCTTCATTCCTTCTTACTTTCTTTTCCTATTCATTCATTTTATCCCACCCATTACAATACTATTAAAGTCACTATTCTTACGTATAGAACACTTGTATCCCACGTGACGTGTCCATCCTGCCAGTATTAATCACGTGTCTATCTCCCGACCCACCGGGATCAAGACGAACCCAGAATGCAACCGTCATGCCATTAGTACATAATCCCGGGTTACTAATACACGTGCCACTGAAATTTCCAAGGTTGATCCAGTTATCTGAAGCAAGATTAACTGCTGGGTCGCTCTGAGGTGAGTCGGGTCCTTCTACGATTGTAGATGAGGAGCCTTGGATTGAAGTGGGGGTAGTATCGGTGCAGGAACCATTCTTGATCACACCAGAGATCGTCGTAGAGTTGAGTGGAAAGAAATAGATAATATCTGTGAAAGAAAGCAAACCAATGTTTTCATTCATATCTTGGGTTAAGTTTTTTTCAATTTTCGAACACATATTATTCCCTTGAGTATCATTTTTTTGTTTATCGGTAACGACATCGTTTTCATCAATATTTCTAGAATATTCGTTGAATTTTCTTATACCATGCAGTACTAAAGTAGCTTATTTGTTTGTCTAGAAACTAAAATTTTTTAGTCTAAAGCCGAAAAAGTACTACTACTAAACTGAAAGCATAAAAAAATCTCCAGCAAATATTTCATGAAAAAATAGCAAACTGGAAAATATGCAAACAAACAATTAAAGTCTATTGCAAAAATATTTCAAATATAATGTAGCAAACCAAAAAAATATAAAAATTCTGCTTGAATTATCTCAAAGTTTTTCACAAACAACTGATATGTTTATAAAGGTTATTCACAAAGTTTTAAGACCTCATGTAGAGATATACCAACGTCGGGAAAATATGGTAGCACTTGTCGAAAATTCTAGAACTTTTTAGTCTTAGCAACTGCATGACAACATGGATAAACTTTGCGAGAAATTTCGGATAATTCTTCATTTTTTTACTATTGAAATATAAGATGTAGTAAAAATGTTTAAAGTTAAATATTTTTCCTTGAATTTTTGCGTAGTCTGAATTAAGAAATTTTTGGTACGGGAGTTGAAGAAGTTTCAATATTCGCAGGTGTTTTCGATGCGAAATTTTTGACACAAAAACACTAACTAAAGATTTGAAATATTAAGTGCAGTGAAGTCATGATTAATAGTGCAAAATTATATAAATTTGGAAGCTCATTTCTTTAAAGGGAACATTCATTAAGTTATTACTTACCTGAGTTTGCTGCGATGGAAAAAGAAAATCCCAATGTGAAAATAATAACCGATGCACAAAGTGGTAGCTTTGCCATGACTTCAGCTCTGTGTTATAGACAGCATTACATTTCCATTTATAAAAGCCTTTTGAGGACTGAAGTTCTGGTGAAACTGAGAGTAACTGTTAGGTCGGCTCAAAGTCGCTCAAAATTATGGCCCAGGTTTGTCAATTCGTCTCGTATATGACTCACTCTAAAAATACTGAAAAGAAACTAGCTCTTTGTTGAAAGAGAATAAGCGAATACAATCCACTACAGGGGACTGGTCTGTTTGTTTTATAGTTCTATCGCCATGGCAGCGAAGAAACACTTAAATTTTACTTCACTACGACAGAAATTTGCTAGGAGTCAAGTAACAGCTAATAGACTATTCTTAATTTACGAGCTGTTTTTCACGAGAAAAGATGGGGCTAAGACAGCCAAAGACAGCCCCAAGCAATCTGTAGTAAAAGAAATTTAATGAATTCGCAAAACAAAAACGATATGCTTTTGTCTGGGTGGTTTGGCGAATGTCTTCGAATCCCACTTCTGATACCATTTCTCTTATTTCCAAATATAAATGTTTTTGTAGATCCTAGTATCCAAGCGAAAAGGTCTGAGATATAATCAAATCTCTGATTGACGGAAGCCAAAGCGCTAGACCGTGTTGAAATCGTTGGTCACGTGAGCGAAGGAAAAAATTAAAACCGTATACGTAATATACTTTCCAGAGCTGCCTTTCATATCAGTACAAACTTTAACCTAATATATTTTTAAAATGTCTGGAACAAAGCTGTTAGCAATTATTTAAAACTATCATTTAGTATCCAAGTGTCAGGATGGCCGAGCGGTCTAAGGCGCCAGACTCAAGGTTATTCCTTCCCAAGCTGCTTGGGATCGGGAGTTCTGGTCTCCGAATGGAGGCGTGGGTTCGAATCCCACTTCTGACACATTTTTCTTTTTCACTCACGCCAATATTTTTTTGTCTATAATAGAATGTCTATTTTTGCACACTCCTCAGAGATTTTAAATTAGGAAGGGCTTTCCTTTCCTTTTCCTTTTTCGTAGCTGCACCCAACCCAGTTTCTTTTTTCAAAGCGGAGGAAAGGAATGGAAAGAAAAGGGAGGGGAAAAGAAAAAGGAAAAAAATATCCCGTTTTTGTACATTTTTATTTTTATTTGTACATATAGATTAAATACACATCTTTTTTGGTCTTGTTTGGTTAAGCAAAACCCATGCACTCGAAGCAACCATGCACGCCACCACAGGCAGCCCAGAAAAGCGTGCAGGATACATGCAGTGGGGTACCACACAGTCTTGCCTCATTTCTCTTGTCCTGTTAACGATGGCAACCATGGCAACACTTCACTCTGACACCTTAATTACAAGTTCTTTTCATCTTTATCAAATGAACCTAACACGTGATGTTTATACATCCACCATGTGTTCCTAATCTGGCTATCATGTGATCCCTACTCCACTATCACATGCTTTTTTACCCAGAAGTCATGTGATTTTTATTGGGCTATCACGTGACGTAGGGAAAGGCGATAGAGTGTAAAAGATGTCGTTGGTCTTTGATGATGAAGACGAATGCAGAAGACAACAGTTATAGAGAGGCGAGCGAGTCCAGCAGCAGTAAAATATCATGTATGCAAAGGATGGCGGTTCAGAATGGGATCAAAAATTAAGGTTTTGAGAAAATCTGCAAAAAAAGATGACAAAATTGGATTTTAGATTGTCGAAAAAATTAGTACAAATATTCCTGTTGATTCTTACCTTACTGTTGTGGTTGCTGCTGTGGTTGTTGTTGTTGTTGTTGAACTTGTTGTTGCTGCTGCTGTGTTTGTTGTTGTTGCTGCTGTTGTTGTTGTTCAGCTGTGGCGAGTGTTGTCTGTTCTGTTGCTGTTTGTTGTTGAATAAATGTTTGTTGCTGTGGTGCTTGTTGTTGTTGTTGTGGTTGTTGAGGTGCTGTTCCTATCGCCACTGCAGTTGCTGTACCGGAATGTGGATTTTGCTGGATTTGATATATCTGAAAAATGAAATGCAAAAATCTCAGGAAAAGAATGGAAATAAAAAGAAGACTGGAAGTTAGCCTAAGGGAGGTTCTTTGTTTTCATAAAGTTGCTTTACGAGAGTTGTACTTATAGACCCCTTGCAGCACTTCAGAATGCAGCTCAATTTGGGGGACAAAACAATAGGTTTCCAATTCTCAGGAGATTGAAATTCTTTTGTTTTGTCCTTAAAATTGAGCTGCTTTGACGTCACCTGCAAAGGGACTATTACCAAGTAGCTAATAAACCTGTGTCCCTTATTCTATGATCAAGGAGGAATGTACAATGTTGAATAAAGTCAAGGACATCAACTTACTTGACCTCCTGATGTAAAAGTGAACTCTGTTGGTTGTTGTGCTGTAGTTACTTGTGCTTGCTGTTGGGTTTGATCCACTTGTTGCTGCTGCTGTTGCGGTTGTTGCTGTGGCTGTTGTTGCTGTGGTTGCTGTTGAGTTACTACAACCTGTTGTTGGGGTTGTTGCTGTTGTTGCTGCTGCTGTTGTTGCAGCTGAATTTGTTGTTGTTGGAGCCTTAAGTACTGCATTTGTGCAGGGTTGAAATGTATTTGCTGAAAAATATAGAAATAAGTGCATTAGAACGATATCTTGAAAGCCATGCATGGTTGAAAATAATAATAGAAACTTTTAATTAGTGAATAATTTAAAAAAAATTCACTTGTGAAGGTCTCCTTAAGATACAGTTAGTAATCTCAAATCAGTTATATTTTACATACTGTGTATTGTACTTCTCCTTGTTCTTGTGAAGGTTGTTGTACCACTTGTGGCTGAGTCTGAAAATACAAGGTAATAATACATTGTTAAACAGATATTGTTGCTGAGGTACCCCAGGAGAGGGTGAGGCTTACTTTTGACAAAGTAAAGATTTTTTTTAGGAGGGGGACCCATGGAGGGCCTGATGAGGTTAAACCACTTACTGTTGTAGGAGAGGGTTGGGGGGGGGGGGGCCTAATATATCACTGATGTCATGCTAACAATTTGGTGGGACCCTAAGGAAGGGGGGGGGGAATGATGGGGTTAAATCTACAATACTTACTGTCGTCATGCTAACGATCTGTTGAGGGACCCCAGGGGGACTGGTGATGATGGCTTGGGCTTGAGTAGTTGCATTGGCTGCAGCAGCAGCAGCTGCGGCCGCTGCTACTTGTTGTTGCTGTGGTACCTGCCCTGGTATAGATTGTGCTGGTTGCGGCTGTTGTGCCTGCTGCTGTTGCATGGAGACTGCATGGTGTTGTGCAAGTTGTAGATAGTACTGGACTTGCTCAGGTGCAACCACTGTTTGACGAATTGATTCCTAAATGTACAAAAATCAAAACACTAAGAAATGAAGAAATCTTTTGGCTTTATAACAGTACAACTAAAAATGATGATGATGATGATAGAAGATGATGATAGCAGCACTTGATGATGTTGCATAGTGATGTCATTGATGATGATGATGATGATGATGTGGTGTAGTGGTGTCCTTATTGATGATGATGATGGATGATGATGATTGATGATGATGATTGATGATGATGATTGATGATGACAGTCTTTCTAGCTCTGTTTGGTTTACAAGTCTATGATAGATAGAAAGTCATACAAGTTACAGTACAGCTTGTGAACCATTACCTGTCTCTTTGGTGGCTTCAGTTCATCTCTTGGAACAATGTCGATAAGAAAGTCAAACTGATCAAACTTGGTGATTGCCATGGCGATGTCATTACGCTGGAAACCAATACAAATAATAGTTAGCATTTTTCTGGCCTGAGACACAGAGTGGCATATTCATGCCCTCTACTCACTAAGGGTGGGATAGTCACAGTGCATTTGCCTCTATCCTCTGGGATTTGTGGTTTGATTCCTGGACTCAGCATCTCATGTGAGTAGAATATATTTAGGAACCCCCTTGATTTAAGGGTTTTTCTCTGGGTTTTATGGCCTCCTCAAAACCAAACATGCTACATCCCAAATTGATCTGTGAGTTAGTTGTGCCCTGACTTATATCAGCCCAGAGGTTGTTTCAGGGGTCGATCTGTGAGGTAGTCATGCCCCGACTTTTTCTTATTTAAACATATTTGTACAAACATTAACCCCAAGAGCGAAGTCGCTCATCTGGGGGGTCTATGTCCTATTTAATTACAAAAATATATAATAACGTGAAATGGGGGGAAACCTGAAACCTGTTTTGATCAGCACAGTACAATACTGTACCTGTAAAGTTCTTCTCTTGTTGTCTTCTGTGTGAATCCATGCCCTTAATGACAACTCATTTATGAATATTTGAGCTGCTTTAGCAAACAGAACAGGAGCCTGCAATCCAACCACAAAAAATATCAGTCATCAAGCTGTACATATAGTTTTCATACTTATTCATGTCAAATAAAACAACAATGTTTCTAGTTTCCACCTTAAAACTTGAACAGTCTAAATTTGAAGTATTCAGTAAGTACGGTGTAGGAAGCATTTCAATGAATAGATGTCAGAAGACTAAAATTTCAGCTATTATTCAATTATTCCCAAACTGGAAAATTGGTCAGTAAATTTGGAATGACGCAGATACAAAAATTCTCTACTCCCAGCCAGCAAATAATAGAAAGAATGTAAACATGTGAAACAAAGTGCACACACTAACCTCAGCACTGATCATCTAAAAAGGAAAGAAAAATAAGTATGTATAAGTCAATGCACTTATAAAAGTATAAATATAATAATAAAAATATTTTATAACATAAAGATAGAACAATTAATATTTCTAACCGAGGGAACATTCTAACCTTCACTTCCTCATCTTGTTTCATAATTTTCTTTATTCGTGCGAGAGGAAGTTCTTGTATCTTGAAGTCTTGCTGGATTTAAATAATAGAAAGAATTCACTTCATTGCCCAGTTTTACTCCTCGAGGGATTATTTTAATAGACATTTTGAGCTTGGAGGTAATGTTTTTTCATTTTAAACCATGTGTCATTCTCTAGAGCATCATTTTTTGTTTAGCAGTTGTACATGAGAACACCAATGTATAATAATACAACTGAAACAAAGAATCTTATTCTCAAGAGAATGACATGTGGTGAATATAGCATGGTGCTATTTTACTTGTTCCTCCTAAAATCTAAAAATCTTAATTCTTTTCATTGTTGTGTATCATTCACAACATGTAACATTAACAGCAGTGGTGTGCTCTAGCAAATCTAATTAAATAAAATTCGCACTTTTAAATTAGAATTGAAAATTGGTTGCCCACAACTCCAAGACACCCACGTAGCTAGAGAAGAGGAATGTACCACTATGCCACCCAAAATTCCATAACATTTCATACCTAGAACTATATTCTAGTTTATACTTACTGTATTCATGTTTCTAATCTCTTGCATCTGCCGAGGCCAAAATGTAGCAAGCAGCTGAGCGGCTTCAGATGTACTCTGTTTGCAAGAAAAAGTTTCTTTAAAAAAATATACACTTACGCATACAAGAATTAAAAAGCTATACATTTCCCTGGCTGGGGTTTATCAGTTTATTGACAAATATCAAAATTATAAAACCTCAAATTTTTTTATAATTTTTTATCAGAAAACATACAAAACTTAAAGCATTTTAAATGTGATAAAATGAGAAAAGATAAAAAATCCTGGTGAATTCATATTTGGATTATGATCCCCCATAGAGTGGCCCTAATGAAATAATAGACTTCATCTAGAGAATGATTTTCTTGTGATGGAGTGTAAATCTAATAGAGTAACTCAGTGGGTTGACCACCCTCTGTTAGAAATACTTGGATTTAATTTTGTGTTTAGATAACACTGGCAGTAATTTCATGGTGAGTGAAAAAATCTCTTGAAATCTTGAAGAAATTTCAAGGGATTTCATAAATACAGAGACATACATCGATACTCTTAGATATCAAAAATTGATTTTATCAAATCCTTCAAAAAATCTTTTGGCTGATCTAAGTCAGGGCACGGCTAACTCGCAGATCCAACCCTGAAACAACCTCTGAGCTGATCAAAGTCAGGAAAGGGTTAACTTACAGATCCAACCCTGAAACAACCTCTGGGCTGATCAAAGTCAGGACATGGTTAACTTACAAACTGCATTTGAGTTTAGCATGTTGGGTTTTGTGGAGGGGGGAGGGGGGCTTGAATCTTGAATCAAGGGAGAGAGCCAACAAACTCTAATCATATGTGATGCCAAGTCCACACACACAAACAACTAGAATATGAATAAACATAATCGTATTTTCAAGCTTATGAAAAAGAAAGTTTGGATTGAAAACATGTATTTTAACAATTAGACATTAAAAACCTGTAGCAAATATTTTGATTTCTTTTTCTTTTAAAGTTAGTTAGAAATTAGGCAATTTAGAATTGTTTATAGGTAGAAGAAATGAATATCATGGACAGGCATAACAATCAATAGGAGGTATTCTACTTAGGTTAAATGTTATTAAATATAATTTTCAAGACTCTCCTATTTGTACATCTCTCCAACCATGAAATCATTTGTTTTTTTCCCAAAAATCTAAACCTGTCAAAATTAATCACTCATTATGAGACGAAGTATTTTTACTTAAGGAAGCATTTTCTGTATTGTGGTACATGTGGATAAGTAAGGGAATGTTTTAGCAGGTGATAGTGGGAATCCTATCGTTTGATACATTGTTCTTTGGTTTTAGTTTCATGATAAGATCAAGAAGATTTTTCCACTACACAGCACATCACACAAAGCGATAACATATCCGTGTTGAAGCTTGATGTTTTAATGATTAAGTGTAAATTAAATTTATGTTTCAAAGACGTATACTCTTGAGGAAAAAAGAATTATTTTTGACAATATTTGGGCATTTTTGTTCCATGTGAGATCTTATGCACAACTTGAAGCTTAAAAACATTCATAAATACTTTAACAAGAGACTTGACCATTGGTTTTTCTTCCTCGTTCAATCACGCAACAACAGTAAAGAAAAATAAGACCAGGAAAATAAAATCCTTTGAAAAATCACAAGTGTTTATGTACGAAAATTCGAATTTTGAGGTCATTTTTCACTCAAAAGAAAAAGATTTTTAATATCAAATGAGACTTACCGATTGTGCGTACACATCACCCATTGTATTAGATATTTTGTGTCTTGATTTAAGATTATACGGTGCTTAAAAACGAGTAGTTTTTGAAGAGTTTTTTTCAGTACGTCTTGTAGCCTTCTTTTTTCTGTTTACCGCAAGATGGCGTCCTTTCCTTCTAGAACAAGCCCGAAATGCATTATGGGGATTTACCACAGCTAACCCATTCACTCAAAATAAATACCATCACCAAGAAAGAACGTAACCTTTTCCCTTTTATTTATTTAAGACTTTTTAAAATCCTACATTGACAAAAATTAATTTTCTTTGAAAGGTTAAAGAATAATAATAAGAAATTTTACGTAAACATCAATGAAGTGACAAAATATGCGTCCAAGTTTCTTATTTATGATTTTTCTTTACGATGTGATTTTACTTTAGTGTTTTAATTCTTTAATAATTATAAATTACATGCAGTTTGAAATTTAATTTTTCAGTTTGAATTTGTTTTTGTTTATTAGCTTATTTAGTTTTATTCAGATTGGGCTTCCTGTGGTATTTCGAGGTCTTGAGTTCTGGACGCCATCTTTGTTTGTCTTCTTCTTCTTCTTTATCAGTCGTTCATCAAAAAAGAGAGAAAAAGATGGACAGCGCAATGGCTATGAAGACATGGGAGTTTGCCAACAACATGGAGATGGTGAACAGTGTTGATGAAATCTTTAAATACGACCGTCAACAGCAACAAGAGATTTTACAAGCCAAACCTTGGATGAACAAGTAAAAATCAAACATTTTTGTAAAAATTAAACGTTGAATGTCGTGAGTTTTTTTAATTTTTCTGCATTATTTTTCAGCCCTAACTACTTCAAGTACATAAAGATATCAGCTCTAGCCTTACTGAAGATGGTAGGCTTGAATAATTTAAAGAAATATTTGAGTGATAAAAATTGGTAGTCTCATTGATAAATTTTAGGTTTGATTTCATAATTTTGCTCTGATTTGGTGTGACTACTTTCAAAATAAAACCCTATCTGTTGTGATGTTGATGGTGGTGATGATGATGATGATGGTGACAATGGTGGTGATAATTATGGTGAGATTATGATGATGATGATGATGATGAAGATGATCAATAATGATGGTGATGATGAGATGATGATGATGATAATGATAACTCTATTTTGAAATAACACTTTATAAAATATAACTTCAAATGCTCCTACTAATAACTTATTATTAAGATAATAAATCATATATAGACCACTGTTCATACTTATACCTTGGCAGGTAATGCATGCTCGTTCAGGTGGTAACCTAGAAGTCATGGGTTTGATGCTTGGTAAGGTAGACGGGAACACAATGATAGTGATGGATGCCTTTGCTCTACCTGTGGAGGGGACTGAGACAAGGGTTAATGCACAGGCTGCGGCGTATGAGTACATGGCAGCATATATTGAGTCGGCAAAGTTGGTGAGTAATTAAGGATGTACAGTATGTTCAAATTTATCCCACACCATTGAAAAATATAGCCAATCAGAATACAAGAAAGCCATTGTATATTAGGGGGGGGGGGGTATTCCCTTATTTAACTATGGTATATATTCCACTATTTCTTCCCACTTATACTTCATGCTCCAATGCGCACAGGAATGCATTTGGAAAAAAATTAAAAACTTAAGTTTCTTTCATCTTGAATTAAATTATAATTAGGCTAAACATTTAATGATTATTTTTTTAGGTTGGAAGGCTTGAGAATGCGATTGGCTGGTACCATAGTCATCCAGGGTATGGGTGTTGGCTGTCTGGTATTGATGTTGGCACACAGATGGTCAACCAACAGTTCCAGGAACCATTTGTTGCTATTGTAGTAAGTTAATCAAGAAATGTATATTTCTTATAAAAACCAAAATCAACCAACTGTGACTAAAGGCTAGTATTTTTCTTATTATAAACTTGGTGTAAGCTCTTTACAAGTTCTTTTATCTATTAGTGAATGCTACATAAATATTTTCAATTAGACAAGTTTGTGTTTATTGTTCAGTTTTCTTTTAATTAACAGATTGATCCAACGAGGACTATTTCAGCAGGAAAAGTCAACCTTGGTGCATTCAGAACTTACCCTAAGGTGAATTATAATAGAATACTTACAGATTATATATAAAGGAAATACATTGACTCAGATAAATGTGCAATGATATTTATATTCTTCATTTGCTTTCCTTGCATTTATCAGGGCTACAAACCACCAGATGAAGGGCCATCAGAGTACCAAACCATTCCACTGAACAAGATTGAAGACTTTGGAGTTCACTGCAAACAGTAAGGCTACAGCAATTTGTCTTGTACACATCTTATAAATTACTCTATATTTTATCTTCATTTCATGGTGACAGCACTCACCTCTCACCAATGTGACCCAGGTTCAAGTCCTGACAGACTCAGTGTCATATATGAGTGGAGTTCCCTAAATGTTTGGTTCTCACCTCTGCTTCACTGGTTTTTCTCTGGGTTCTCTGGTTTTCCTCCTTCTGCAAATCTACAGTAAATTTCAATTGGAATTTTAAGTGGATGAAAAGCTACTCTGTGGAACTGCCACTGCTAAATTCTATGTATTTTATCTTATTTCTCAATACATTAAATTTCCTTTTATGTATGTTTGTTGTTTCCATAAGGTATTATTCTCTAGAAGTATCCTATTTTAAGTCATCCTTGGACAAGAAACTCTTGGACCTGTTGTGGAACAAATACTGGGTCAACACTCTGTCGTCATCAAGTTTACTAACAGTAGGTGTTTAGGTTATGCAGTTCTTAGGGTTCATGTAATGTCACAGCACATCAGCATCATCATCAGCATCATTAACATCATCATCATCTTTATCAACCATCAGTATCATTATTGCCATTGTCCTCATCATTATCATAATCATCATCACCAACATTATCATCATCCCCATTATCATCTTCATCATCATTACCATCACTATCATTATCATCATTATCATCATCATCATCATCATCATCTTATCATCATCATTGTCATCATTATCATCATCAGCAGCACTACAATGAGCAGAATTATAAATGTTGATGGTTGAAACAATACTTGACAATATGTGTTTTTGTAACTATATTGCATTCCCTTCTCAGAATGCTGAGTACACCAACCATCAAATAGCAGATTTATCAGAAAAATTAGAACAGGCTGAATCTCAGGTAAATGACTTATTTGAATTAATTATTAGTTATTACCTACTCGAAAAGTATGTTCTTAACTGTAAGGTTTCTTTTATTATAGGTTGGAAGACTAGGTAGTTTTGGGTTGGATGGAGATAAGAAAGAAGAAGGAAAACTAGCAAAGACCACAAAAGACAGGTAATAATAATTGTAATAAATAAGAATTTTACTTCCAAATCAGTGTCAGTAGATTTTGGCTTCCTGTGGTAACCATAAGCAGCCACTTACTCCTCATCACAAGGTGGTCACTTATATATACAAGATAGTCTATTTTACTAATTCAATCCTGTTATTCAGAGTCCAAAGCGTGATTTATGAATTTGATTTAAACTTTGTTTGGGTGGCCTTGGTTCGAGTAGTCACACTGTAATACAAGTGAGTTTGTTCGTATATTTATTTGTGTCAAGTCCAAACTCGACTTGGAGCCATTAATTTATGGTAACTCAAGCAAATCTGGGAAAAGCCTGTATCAGCCTGGCCGTCCCCTGCGGTCTTCTTCCAAATTTCTTCTCCATATTCCAAAATCAAGGACTTCTACATTTGGTAACAGAAGCTTTGCTCTAGCTGCACCTGTGCTTTGGAATAATCTGCCTGATGCTGTAAAGTACTCTGACTCTGTTCCTGCCTTCAAATCTGCACTTAAGACTTTCCTGTTTAACAGGAGTTTGTGAACTGTATTTTCATTTTACTCATCGTAACCTGCTGTCTGTTTGCTCCTTTTGTCAAAAGCATCGAGACTATTGTTAGATGCGTTTTCAAGAACTCTATATTATTATTATTATTATTATTATTAAAGCCTACTCCTGGGCTCCCTGTGGGAAGACTATGAGTGATCACATGTCACAGATTAGCTTTCTAGACACAACTGTAAATGATATTATAAACTTTGTTTCCTCTAGTTGCAAGACAGCTATTGAGACAGTAAATGGACTGATGTCACAAGTTATCAAGAACAGACTCTTTAACCAGGTTGGACTAAAACAGACCTCACCACCACCACCATGAGAAAAGAACCATGTACGTACATGATAAAAAACTGCTGCTAATGGAATGACGAGGACTTCCTGGTCAGATTGACTGGAATCATCCCAGTGAAAGATTCTTTTCAGAGTTTACTGGGATCAAAGAGGTTACTCCTCAACAGTAAAAAATACTTTGAATTTAAAGCCATTTCTCGGAGCACTATTTATGTTTTATTAACTGTCTTTTTCTATCTGACTCTCCTGCTCACTATTAATGTATGAATGCAACAAATTACTTCTATATGCAGGGTATAGTTGGAAGAATTTCATTTCCAAGAAATTGGAATAACAATCTAAAACAATGTTTAAATTTAAATCGAGACGGCGAAGCTCTTCAAAGGCAATTCATATTTCAAGCCACAGTTCCTTGAGTATTATTACTTTCTTTCTGGGGATTGCTTCAGAAAATCCAAGATTATAAAGAATGTTTTTTTGTTGAACTCGCTCAGTCGTTGAAAACTAACGGCCTTTCTGTTGAAATATACGCAATATGTAAATACGCAATATGTTTAGTCTTCACGTTTTGATAAATTTGTAATGTCAAAAGTGCATAAACGTTACAAGTATGGAGAACATAATATAAATGATGTTGTCAACTCTTCTATAGGGATATATGGGTGGGTAGTTAAGTTTAGCTTGGGCGTTATGTTTTTTCCCATTTCAAACCGCGTGTCATTCTCTTGAGAATAAGGTTCTTTGTTTGAGTTGTATCGATATTCATGAGTCTTTACATGTACACCGTTAAACAAGGAAATGATACTGTAGGGAATGACACGTGGTCTGAAATGAAAAAAACGTTACTCCCATGCTAAAGAGGTCTATTCCGAAGAGAATTTTCCCTTCCAATGCTGCATAGACCAATATAGTTCCTGGTCATTTATACCAGCGCGCGGTAAATGAAATCCCATAGAATGACGTCCACAATTTCCGGCTACAATCTCGAGCGATATGAGCGCGCGCTTCGACGTAACAATGGTGTTGGCTGAACTTACTTCAGTTGAAGTCGATAATCACTTCAGATACTGTAATATTTAGAATAGGAAAATTGGAATAGAAAGACTTCTCCTAGTACTGATGTTAAGCCAAGAAAATTATTATTCTCAACTGCCAGTCTATGGTATAATGGATTCTTACCAAACATCGCACTACCAAGAACCAAGCTATTGGACTGTTGTTGGTAAAGTCCAGTACCAAAGTAATGCAGTGTTCGAAGAGGAATTCAACAAAGTTTATACACAGGAATATCAAGTTTACCACCACCAGTCGTCACTGGGTTCGGGCGGTGTTTTTCAACCAGATTACCCCCGTAATTCACAAGGTACCATGTACGCGGCTGGCTGTTCAAGAGTTGCTGGAGGAGTAGAGTCAGGTGACATGGTATCGTACTATGAACACATTAACCAGTACGGTCAGAGCCAACAGTATGGAGATGCTTCCTTCAACAGCTATCAGTTAACTCAAAGGGTCAGTGTTGTTCCGTCAATTGAAGTGCAGGAGTCAACCGCATGCAGAACCCAGTCAGACGTGCCCATGTTTGCAGGTTGGAACAACGAGAGACTACCCTGTTTGGACCGACCGGTCGCTCTGCAGACAATCGAGCGGCCGTACAAAGAGACTGATGAATTTTTCATCTCGTACGAAGCCCCTCAGTTTGATGTGGAAAAAATGGAATTTGAGTTCCATGAAGATCGATTCGAATTCTTAAACTATGATTTTGTTATCAACATTCCTGAGCAAGATTCCGTGCTCGTTGCACAAAACTTTAAAATTCTTTTAGGAAAATTATTCTCGGTCTCCGAAAAGGAAGAACAAAAATGTGAATTTAGTTGTGAAGTTCAGATAGAGGAGGTATTTAGTCCAGTACATGATGAATGTAACAGTGAAGACGAAACTCGACAGGACTTTGAATACATCGAAGATAAACAAGAGTTTGAAGAATGGGACCTCAGTCTGAACATACCAGGACAAGAATCAATTCTCAATGAACAAAACATGGATGTATTGAGGAGCAAGTTGAACGACTGGTTGTCTGCAAGAGAACAATCAAATACTCGAGTATATTACTGAAAGGCTAGCGCTATCAGTACCGTTCTCAGACGGCTTATACGGCGTCTGTTTTCGAGTAAGATCTCCGAGA
Organism: Anthopleura xanthogrammica; assembly: GCA_964019055.1. NCBI lineage: Eukaryota > Metazoa > Cnidaria > Anthozoa > Actiniaria > Actiniidae > Anthopleura > Anthopleura xanthogrammica. The sequence goes on along the minus strand of OZ025209.1, from coordinate 796,314 downwards.
TGGCACATACGCAGTGACTGCGAGTCAATTATTTGAACAATACCGTCATCTCTCTAAATTAGGTGATGCCACTCTACACTCCAGAATAATTATTACATACCCTTGTTTAGTTTTAAGGTCGGAAAGAAATGAAATAAAAGAAACACAGCCTTTTCGTAAACATAGCTGTGCCTAAAGTTTTCTCTTAAATACAACGAAAATAATTGATATTGACTTTTTCATGATTATGAGAGGGAGGTTTTCTCCGAAACCCACTGAAACCTTCCTCGACCCGTCCACAATTGTGAGGAGCCACCTTAACGCGCATGCACATCTTAGGATATTCCTCTTGTTCTTTCCAAATTGAACCATTTAAAATCTGCCAAGGGGAAATGTTTTGGGGGTTATTTTTATTTTGATTGATTGATTAAAAATAACCAGGACCATACTACCAGACATCCAGTGCTGAAGCATCGTATGGACTTACGGCTACGCTGGAGATTTCGACCCCAACACCGCTATTCCGGGAGGAACAGGAAAGGAAATTTTCTCATCCTTTAAGAAAACCTTGACATTTTTTTTACATTCATAAGGAAATTTTTGGCAGTAATTTAAAGCAATTTAAGAGACAGCAACAGCAATAAAATATATAACTAATAATGAGAATCGAATCCTAAAACTTATCTCCCATTTCGCCGACTGGGCTTCCTGTGTTCGAAGACTTATCTCCCATTTCGCCGACTGGGCTTCCTGTGTTCGAAGACTTATCTCCCATTTCGCCGACTGGGCTTCCTGTGTTCGAAGACTTATCTCCCATTTCGCAGACTGGGCTTCCTGTGTTATCACGTGTTCCAAGATGGCGACCTGCTATGTGCAAAAGAATCTCTCTGCTCTAAAAAAGCTCCCTCGTGTAGCTTTAAACAACATTAGAGATATACCAGAGGCGTTTATAACGGTAAGAATGATACTTCCTCATGTTGGAAACATAATTTTAATGATTTCCATCCTAACAACTGGAATGACTTTGCTTGTGCATGTGTGTGTGTGTTGTGGGCTGTCTATGATAGTAAGCTCAAATAAGTCGTATTAGTAAAATTCTACTACTATACTATTGCAAATCCTGCATTCTGATTGGCTAACGTACTCACTATCTATCAGCCGATAGATAGTGGGTAGAGAAAGCCGGACTTGTTTTGAAAAAATGGCGGCTTTTCCTTCGCGCTTTTGTGAAGTTTAGTTTAGTTTAGTATAGTATAGTTTAGTTGAGATTTTTACTAAAACAATTAGAAGACTCACTCTCGATTTCTATCGGCTTTGATAGTTGACTCGGGGCCGGAGCCCCTCGTCAACTATCAGCCGATAGAAATCTCGAGTTCGTCTTCTAATTGTTAATTAGAATTCTTATTCAAAAACCATTCTATTAGAATCTGTAGAATGTGGTTTAGTACAAAAAACCATGTCAAAAAATTCTTCAAGATGGTTTCTCTACTCAAGGACTGTTCAGAACAGCATTGAAAGTGGGCGCGAAAATTTGAATATATATTTAGTATACTTGTACATTGTACATGTAAGAGGGTCCTGAAGGGGGGTGGTGATCCCAATCTCATTTCCCAGCCCAACATTTTCCAAAATCCCAGTCCTAGTCATGCAAAATCTCAGTCTGAGTTTAATCCCAATCCCAGTAATGCATTAATCCCAGACCCGGTGTGTGAAATCCCATTTTACCAGCCCAAAAAAGAAAGTGAATCCCAACTCCCATTTAACTGCTTCAAGACCTACATGTAATTTTGTGTACAAGACTAGGAGTATGCGTATGTGTTGAAGGGAGGAGAGGAAAGGAGGTAAGGGATCAGGTGTGAAAATGTAGAAGATATTAACTAATTAAGAGTTCAGCCCCCTTCATGCATTTCCAGAGTGCCTATAAAAACATCACACAAGCTCCTTCTAGATGTGGTTGTTTGATAAATGAGCAGGAGTGTCATATACCTGATGGAGATTTTTGTGTCACTGATGAGCAGTTAGCTCAAAAAGTCTCCCAGTCAGATCATTCCTGAGACCATCTTTTGTATAAACTTGGAGAAATATTTATCTCTTCACCTCATATATTTATAAATAAATGCAAAGTTTACCAAATTTTATGGCAATTTGAAATACATAAATTTAAACTATATCATTAAGGTTTACTTTTTGACATACAGCATCGGCGTAAAGGAAGAGGACCTGGCTCAGGGCGTGGCAAAACCTGTGGGCGTGGTCACAAAGGTCAAGGTCAAAGAGGTACAAAACCAAGGTTGGGGTTCGAAGGAGGACAAACACCATTTTATATCAGAATACCAAAACATGGGTTTAAAAACAAGTAAGTCATTCTCTTTTATTGTTTAAGGGAATTGAGGGTGATCAGATCAGTGTAGCAGTAGTGCACTCACTTCTCACCTCAGGGGTCTTGTGTTCGATTCCTTGACTCGTGACCACATGTCACAGGAGTTTGTTCAGTCTCTCCCTTAATTTGAGGGTTTTTCTTCAGGTTTTCCAGTTTTCCTCCCGCCATGAAACCCAACATGCTATAAGGCCAGGTTTAGACTTTGAAATTTTGCATATGCCAAATCTAATGCAAATGAATTCAAACAATGGGTTTTTCTCATTTGCATTAGATTTGACACATGTGAAATTTGACTTCTAAACCAGGCCTAAGTTCTAATTCAATTTGAGCATAAGCCATGCCTGGCTTAGATCAGCCAATGGTTGCTTCAGAATTAGATAAAGTTTATGTTTTTTTTCATGCATATTTGTTTATATTTTGATGTCCAGATTTGAGAAAGTTTACGAGCCTGTGAACCTAAATAGAGTACAGTATTTAATAGACAGTAAGAGACTTAACCCTACCGAACCTATCACCATGTACCATTTGTGGAGAGCTGGAGCTGTAGGCAAGATACAGGACGGAGTGAAATTATTGGGCACAGTGAGTACAATATCAGATATTGTGTCCTCTCTTAGAATTCTTTATGGTTCAAAGCCAATTTTCTTGGGTGGAGGAAAGGGACAGAGAATCAAAATAGGAAAAACCTTATCAGAGTATAATTGACGCCCATTCAAATATTGTCTCTTTTTTTTTCTTGGGATCTGTTTCAATTTCTCTTTTATGGGGGAGGGGAGGGAGGGATGAAGTGGAAGATAAACATCATGTCTGCCCTGTCAGGCTATGATTGGCACCCTATCCACTATTGTTTCTCTTTCCTAGGGTTCTTTGTCGTCCAAAACCACTTTTATTTATGAGGGATGGGAGGGTTAGGAGGCTGTCCTGTCAGACTATAATGGACACCCTACCAAATATTGTCTATCTTGCCCAGGGTTCTTCATGGTTCAAAACCAAGGTCAACCTTGAAGTCAGTAAAGCATCGCAATCAGCCATAGAAGCAATAGAACGACAAGGAGGGAAAGTCACCTGTGCTCATTATAACAAACTGGGATTAAGAGTATTACTAAAACCTGAAAAGTTCGAAGGAAAATATGTACCCAGAAGGGCCCAGCCTTCTTCTAAGTTGGTGCCATTTTACACAAGTGTAGAGAATCGAGGATATCTGGCAGATCCAGAGAAACTTGAAGAAGCACGACTAAAGACCTTTAAGAAATTTAACCCAGATGAGGAAGTTGATTAAAGACTTTAATAATGGTTTAGTATCAAACATTGACTGCTGGATATATTTTTACCAAAAGATATAATGCCTAATCCCTAATATTCACTCCAACTGTTCATTTTGAAACTTGATCACCGGATGGTCCCTGATATCATTTTTACTCTATTGATCCAAATTTCCAGACAAAACTTTGATCGTTCCAAAAATTCTCTTTCATTTTGATCCCCCATTCCAAGATTTCTCATTAGTTTTAACTATCAACCCCAGAAAAAATATTGTGGTTTGATTCCATCCACATAGTGGTGTCCCTGTAGAAATGGCCTGGAAGTGATGGCTATGGAGAATGTGTCCCAAAGTTTCAATAAATGAACGTTGAAAACTGAAAAAAAAGTAAGAATGAGAGTAACTATAGTTTACAGTGGATGAGTGCGCGGCCTTCAGAGCCAGAGGTCCAAGGTTCAATCCTCAGGGTTTCCACGTCTGTTTCGACTGTGTAGCTTCAGCTTTGAATACTCTTAAAACAGAGGACTAAGGACTGATGGACAGAGGGGTAAAGTGCGCACTGGGATACCAGCCACCTAGCTGAAAGAACTTTTTTAGATGGACTAGGAGTTGGAGTGCGGGCAAGAAACTGAACGCGCCTTATGTGGCTAGGTAAATAAGGTGAATAACAGAATTGGGAAATCTGTTGTCCCTGTGTTCAGCATGAACAGGATTAGTTACGTCGTCATAATCCCTGAACAAGACCCCTGTTGTAGGGACTCTAAAATTCCGACCTCTACAAGCGGTGAAACATCTGCACTGCAGATACGGAATGCAGTAGATTGTTATTAGAAAGCTATTCTAGAAATAAAGCAATCGAGTAAATACCTTCTCGAGTTTCTTGACGTAAAATTGGAAGTTGTTTTTATATTTAGAATATTTCTGACGAGTTGCGCACGGTCAAAACTGGCGCGCGGAAATTCATGAAAAATCCCATTTTAGTTTTCACTTTGTTTAGTGTTAGTTATCTGAGGCCGCAATTATTTCCTCTTTTTTTGGAATAAGGGTAATTAAAGTGGTCCAGAAACAACACCACAGATCGTCTCTTTGAACAGTTCACAGAAAAAAATTATGTAGAGCTGGGCGCGTGTCGAAAATCTCTATTGTATGGTTTTGAGTAGTCTGGGTGGCAGGCGCTACAAAAGCGCTGTCTTTTTCCGCTATGTCATTCAAGCTTGAGGTCGCTGATTCGATTTTCGACGACTGCATATGTGAGTTGAGTTTCTTCTATATAATGCTTTCTTCCTTGCCAAGGTTCATCCTACTCATCAGTCTGTAAAAGTCCTTTTTTAACTTACAAGAAAATATGTTAATGTCAATAAAGAAAAACTTTCTCGCCCCCCAAAAAAGCAGGCCATGCCATGGACAGCTAGGGCTTCTTCCAATGTGGTATTCTTTAACCGTACAAATTTAGTACAGATGCGCAAGGTTTGCGTGACATTTTGATATTCGCTACAGGTGTGTTGACGTAACAAGTCTATTGTTAATAGAAAACTGCCACAACTATTCACTAAACCAGAGTTATCCAACATGAAAGCCCCCTTGGGCTGTTCTCTAGTCCTTCAAGTCTATCGTTAATAGAAAACTGCCACAACCATTCACTAAACCAGAGTTGTCCAACATGAAAGCCCCCTTGGGCTGTTCTTTAGTCCTTCAGGTGTGTTAACAAATGCGTGTGCAAAAATATCCTCTCATGAGTCTAGAAGGGAGGCTTCAAGAAAAACAGATTTGCTTTGCTTTCAGAGGAATTCATATCACAGCATTGTCTTTAAAAACAACAGATTTTCTACTGTCTAATATGGCTTAAGATAACTCTCCTAGCATGCAGTAACACGGTCATCGCCAAACAAAGCCAAGCGCTGAGAGACGAGATCAAAACGATTGGCTTTCAACGCGCTGGTTGACCTGTAACAAGAGCTCCTTTTTAACCACCTCAAATGTTGTTTTAAAAGTTCTCCCTACCCCTTCATTCGACCGGTCCGCAAGTGCTAACTCGATCTTACAGATGAAAAATCGATTACCCTAATGACGAAGCTAATAGCTTGAACCGTGGATTCGAATTAGAAATCAATTATACATCTCCGTTCTTTAGCCAGCACAGACCTCACACAATTTCATTTCTAATCGCAAGACAATGAGGAAGCCTGAGCGCCAGGTCGGTAAGATATGATAACGCGCGAGTTGATGGTTTTGGAGCATTTGGAAAAGTCGTTCCGCGAAAAGGTGTTTGAGCGCTTTGATGAGTCAGCCGTGCAACTGGGATAACAGAATTGAAATGTTCTTAAAAGATGTTATACTCTTTAAGCAAGCGATAGGCGGTCCGACAAGAGTGTTTTAGCAGAAGTTGTGTCTACTTGACGCCTGAAATAGATTGAACAGAACAAGGAAAAACATGCTTTTGCTGAATATTTCTTCTGTCAACGGAGCGACGCTCTTAACTTGACAGGACACAGAAATAGAATAAATTGTAAGTTTTATGTCCAAAATTAAACTCCTTTCATACAACTATTTACATTTGGGTTCATCTTTCTTGAATCGTATGGTGAACAGAAAGCGAGTTGAGTGTGCTTCTACTAACCACAGGAAGCTTATAGTCAGGCAAGCTAATCTGTGCCCAAACCAGCCACTACGGATATCATTCAAGCCTTGCCTAAAATCCATAATAACTTTTCCAAATGGCGAAAACATTTCGCAATGCTTAACCGCTTGCTATGCTCTTAAAACAGAGCTCAAAAGCAAACTGTAGCCGACTCTGTAAACCGAGTCACCGAGTCCTATGAAATAATAACTTTTGAATAAAAAATGGGAATTTCAGAAATAATTTCGTCAATGTTCGGGGAAGTCTGGAGTACGTCAAGACTTTCTGTTGATACTTTTGTTTCTTGCCAGGCCTCAGTTCATTACATTCTTCTGGGTTTTTTTTACATCGTGAAAGATCTTTATGGGCTGTGGCACATTACATTCGTTCACATCTTGATTCTTAACGTCAAAAGACAAAAAAACAGCTTCCCAGTTGGCTTACATCTGTGGAGAAAAGTATGAAAAAACGAACATAAATTCCGAGACAAAATACTCCCAAAAAATGTACAAAAAGTTCACTTCTTCCAAGATTGACAAATGGCCCACGTAAAGGAAAGGATAGATCTGTGAGAGCTAGAGAAAGAAAGGTTGTTTGTTTGTTCTGTTCTTAATCAAAGAAACAGAAAGTAAAAACGTCTTAAAACATCTGGAGACAAAGACAAACTCGTTCAAGTATTTCCTGTGTTTTTTCTTCAAAGTTTCGAGATAAGCCTGGGTTGTCCAAGATTTCTCAAGTACTCTTGATGGAAGGACCTTTAACTTAACAAACACAACATTTAATGCTCTCTTTAAATGAATACTTCTGAACTGTTCCAAGATACAGACAGTAGAAAGAACGAAGATTGTAACTTAAACTCCCAAAGAAAGAGAATGGTGTTTCTGCCGAAATGACTTTTTGAATTTTTCATATTTTGTGTGTTACGAGCAAAGCAGCTCTGTAGATGTGTATAGACAAATATCTTCGACTTTTATATTATCTGAGATAACACAGGTCCTAGAATAAATACTCATTACAATAAGCAGGCATGGTACTCGAATGAGGCCCAGTACCTACCCCTCAACGTCTGATTAATCTCCAGACCAACATTGGTTACTCATAAATCTCTCATTTAAGCGCATTTTTTGCCCAATTCACACTATATAATTTCTTGGCTTCATTTCTGTTGTAGTTTAGCTTTGACGTCAATCGAATTATTCCGTTTGTTTGTTTAGTAAAACTCATCAAAGAAGCATGCATTCAGTGCTTAAGCAATACGGATTTTTGCAAACGGTGTACAAGGAATAGATTTTAGCTGAGTCAATTGCAGACACAACTGAACCCAAAGGAAGATCATTCGACGATCGCGAGCCTGTGCTAGAAGAAAGTTTAGGATAAGACACCGGCACGCAACTACTGCAAACTTAGAAATCTCTAATTTCTTTGATATTCAAAGTTTGTTTAAAAACGATTGCTCATTTTGCTGCCTCTAGTTTATGAATGATAATAGTCTCAACTAGTATCCCTGATATCACTTTATCCAAGTGCCTTGAATGAATATACCCTGAAGTCATCGTTTATATCAAGTTATTCTAAGATTTATAAACCATCTTACCTTATTTATTGATTTATTCAATGAAATCGAAGTCAGTGGTCTTCTGTTAGCACGACTAGTCGGTGGTGTAGGAGAACGTAAGGATGAGTTGGCCTCTAGCGCGTTCTGTAGGTCCTGTATATAGTCGATCACATACTGTAAGATCTCGACCTTGGTTACTTTTCTTTCCGAAGGAATAAATGGTACCATATTTTTTAGACGCTCGTAGTAAGCATTCATATTCTGTGGACAACCTTCGAGATCTCCAAGGAATCTACGATGAGTTATACTCGATGCTGAACGAAGAGTAGCTCTGAGGGACTCTTCTAGTTTAGAGTTGGACCGATTAGGTTGTGGTTTCATTGTGAGGAGAATAGGATTTGATGATGTTGTGGCGCTACCAGATGCGGTGTACAGAGTAAAGGTATTTGGCGGACGAAAGACTCACTCCGGCTGCAATTTATCCACTGTTGCTGTTTAGTAAAATTCTTCATGCAGCTGTGTAAACTTGGTGACAAATCTTGACCAATCACGCACGATCAAGGCAACGTCTGGCAAACAACTTTGAAAAGTCACACGGCCGTTTGTACAGTGTCAATGACAGCATAGGATGGGCCAATAAGCAAGAGGTTTGTATCTACTTCTGTCAAACAGGGCCATTTGGCAAGGGCAGACAGCTTTGCCAGCATCCGCTGTGAGAAGTTAATTAAACACGTTAGTTTTCCTATATACTTGACTCATTTTGTCAAAGATTTAATAGCTGATAGCTACATGTAAACACACGATTATGCCTGTTCTGTTGGACTTAAAAAAGAGCTTTCAAGTAACACCTGCAGGCTGTGATTTTAGGAGCGATAATTCGCTTTCAAATACTAGCGACAACAGGTCAATTACGCGCCAAAACTTTGCCAGTCATCAGCCCCTCAGAGCTGTCTTTGGCGCCAAAATGGACCCTATGCAACAACATGACAACTGTGTCGACTGGACAACGGTTGTCTTCATCTCCTTCAGTAAATTTTGAATCGTGTTTTATTGTAACTTTAAAGGGGAATTTGTGTCTGTAGTATGCTTTAACCAGATGTAAGGTTTCTGTCTAGTATCGGTTTAGGGAAAGGAAATGTTATCGCAAATGGCAGTCTAGATCTTTAGATGATGCACTGAAATAACTCGCCAACCTGATGGTTGGTCATAATGCAGGCAGGACATGAGTTAATGAACCTCTTTCATTGAAAATGCGCTAGGAATGTCGATCCCTGTCTGTGAGTCCTAGCATGTTGTCAGGCAGAGCGACACTCTAGGAATTCAGCCCAAAAGTGATTGGTTTTAAATTCATTTATCAAAAGAAACCAAACCAACACTTTCCTCAAAAACTTATCATTTTATTTAATAGTTTTCAGCATCGTAATAACAGGTTTTGGCTCGTGAAAGCAACCAAATGGGTTAGGATTCCTCTGAGAGGGAGTATAGTTGTATTTCTTTTCGTTGAGCAACGCCATCTGCTAAGTTAAAGGCACTAAGTCGGCCAACGGAAGCTTAGCAGGTCATCACAAGGCCCTTAAGCATTTGCTCGCTCAGTGATAATAAGATCAAGATATAGTTCCACAGAACACTCAAATCAAGCTTTATTCATCCTGCCTCGAGCGTCCAGTTGTCCAATCAATATGCAGGAGTTTGTTATTAACAGAATAATCTTATAGCACCCATGGCTTGGAATAAAGCTGCACAGGAATCAACCAGTATGACTTCCATGCAAGCTCTCTTTTCCAGATGCAACTACGTGTGCCAAAGCGCAAAGGAAATAGTTTTTTAATACAACAAACAGAACTGGTTTCACCGCAGCAACACTTTTCGCTTGGTGCTTGGTTCTTTCGAGAAAGATTTCTAGACAAATTCCTTCATTGATATTTGCACAAATTTTAGACGAATATAGTCTTAAGTTAGCTTTCTCTGTTGTTCGGGATACTCTCAACAGATTTTCTTGCGATGAAAACATGTTAGGATTCATGCTGTTTGCAGCTGACTGAACTCCAGATCAGAGCTGGGCGGGGTTTGATTGATAAAAGATGCATGTTTCGGGTTTGTTAGTAATTATCTCGATGAACTCGCGACTCAGCCAAACCAAAAAGAAACCGACACTGAGCCCAGCCTTGCAGCTGCACACTCCACACGCATTTGTAAAACACATTTACAAACCAAAATAATCGTTCCTCGCACTTAAAAACGCTTCAGACACGATAAGCGAAGTAAAATCTGCCGGTGAGGTTGAAGGGATTTTAATACGAGGAATGCGTGTTCAATTTGGTTGGGAGAGATTCCAGAATCTTGGTCAGGCACAGACTTGTATCTGCTAGCACTGTTCTATGTAAAAGACTTACTATTTTGGAATCCAGACGGACTTACTAGCACGCTCCACCATCACGCCTCCACAATTAATCTTGTCAAGAGGCTGGTTGAGGGGATTTGGTAAATGTATTGAGTAGCGTGACTGCGTTACAAAGTAACGCAAGTGATGTATTGGTGATAAGTGTGAAAAGTGAATGTACTGGGAAAAAACCTACACGATTGCATCTTAAATGCTCGCAAAACTGTGAAAAGAACTGGTCACTTCACTGGGATATCAAAAAGTTTAGCATAGAACTGACTGCGCCGTTGAGTACATGTGCTCCCTCCCTCCCCCCTTGGGGATGAAAGATCGAATAGTTTAGGATCACTGATGACAGAAATCTTTCATCAAATAAAGTCGAGGCTCACACACATCGTCAAACTAACTCAAAAGATCGGATTGGATCCAGAAAATCTCGTCTGGAATTAAAACCAGGCCTCAGAATATAGAGGGGACGTTTTGTTTGGGAAATAAGGGAGTCGGGGAGTAACGGGATTCCTACTATATAAACAAGTTAGTGTGGAGAGTTTGACAGTGCGTGATAACAGGAAACATGTGGTAGTCTTCGAGTCTAGTGTTTGTCTTTCTTGATTCCTGTTTACATAGCAGGGTTTCCTATCTCAGTCATATCCAAAGCTTGGATTCTTTACTTTTCAAATATTTGTGTCGAGCAGTTGAATAACCTTTCAATGGTCTGGAGATAACCTGTACATTAATGGCGATACAACATGGTTATATATACAACACGGAGGAAGAGGGAGAGATGATGGCTCAAGTTAATAATGGGTGAGGTTACAAACCTCGACTGTTTTATCAAACCTTGAAAGAACTTCTGGTCTGGCCTCGCCTAAGTCAAGGCATGGCTAAGTCACGGATAAAATGAGGATTTAGCGTGTTGGGTTTTGGAGAGGGAGGTAAACCGGAGAAAAGAAATCAGAATCAAGGGAGTTGTATAAAAACCTAACAAACTGCATGAACAAACTGTGAAGGTGCCTCCCAGAAGTCGAATGATAATGGCGATATTTGATAGGGAAAATTGTTCTATGAATGAAGAATGAAGATGATGATAATGAAAAAGAAATACTGGAGAATGGAAATCTACAGATAGTCAACTTCCTTTACAAATATCAGAGCCGTAACGCCCACAGAGGCCGGCGATGACCGTGCCTTCCCAGTTTTCCCCATAAACTGTAAAGCAACTATGGAATTGAATTTTCATTTTTCGTGATCACCTGTTGCTTTTGTGCCCCCAACGTTTCACTGAAGGCTTGCTACAACCCTGTTTATGATTAGTGGACCCAATTTAGAGAAGAACAAGTCACTCTTTTTTATGTATGGACGGGTGGGCTGGGCTGGGTTGCAGAGTAGTCACGTGCTTAGTCATTTAGAATTCAAAAATCACCTTATATTCAAGCTAGATCGGATATTGGTATACGAAAGCAAATACGAATTTGATTTTCTCCTCGCTAGTCACCAATATCACCCCCTTTCAAAATGCCCTCCAGTCTAGATTCGCTTTCAAAGTCCCCCATCACCATAAAGCAAACTGAATGGTTGAACTGCTCTGGCAGGATGAGTATCTCAGTCATCAACACTCCTCTATGATTTGATTGCATAATTGAAATAAAGAGTTAGTAACAGGACATACTCATTCAGCTCAAGCATGCAGCGGTTATTTCAAGCACGAGGACATTTTTAATTACATGAGGGTAACCTTGGCCTCACTAGCATTGAGTACTGTTTAATAAAATAAAGCTTGTGATAATCTTCTAAACAGTGACTTGTTTGACACGGGCTATTGATGTACTTAGGGGGAGGGGCCGGTGATGCTAATTTTGTCGAGTGGAGACGAGAGGCGGAGTGAGGTTCTAGGATATCATGCTTCTTCAATATCTGTTCAAAATCTTTTTTACAAGTCTATAGACAAGAATATACACATCCTTTAGTATTAGTTAACATGCCGAATTGATTGTCAGCCATTTCGAAGGTAGAGGTCATGGCAGGAATGCGAACATAGGAACGATGAAGCTTCTGGCTGATATTGACCATAAATGCTGTTAAGTTGAACATGTTTTTTCTCTTTTGAAACACATTCTTTAAATAGTGATAATATCTATAAATTCAAGTGTCTCCCAGAGCTGTCAGGTGTATATATATCCTTGCTTAGTAAAACAAAGAATATTCTTGGTGACGCGGCATAGTTCTATTCTCAAAAGCCTGGCGTAGCACATATGGCTGGGCATCGAGGTGGGGCAGACACAATCACACCAACCAAATGAAAGTTACAAAACAGAAAACAGTACGTCATCCCTTCGACCAAATCCTGAACAGACTTCCTCGACATTTGACAGAGCCATGGAATTAAAATCGTAATAAAACTTGCCAGGAGCAGGGAACTGGTTGCTTAATTTCCTAATCAGATAGCCTCTTGCCCTCATTATATCGGCTAATAATTATAACCCTGGTTAAAATCATTTGTCGACATCTACCATGAGCTCTTTATCCAAACACACCGCTTTTAAGAAGTATGGCGACTTTGCTCCTCTCAGGTACTATGCAAGTCAGGGACGAAATTAAAAAAAACCGGGTTTTGAATCGAAACCTTTGAGAGGCATTAACCAGAGAGCAGTTGATGGAAGGGACTAGCTCTTGTACTGTTTTTCATAACTCGTGGGTCGTGATGAAACCTGTTCTGGATTTCATCGATCCTAGGCTTACTCCAGAACTTCTAGCCGGATTACATGATGTTTTGAAAGCTAAGTTGGGTGAAGATGAATTAGAAAACACTGCCTCGGGCTTCAAGACTACGAAAAACTCTTTTATCTTGCCCGATATAAATTCCGTTCAGTACATTTCGTTCAATTTATTCCTTGCTCAAAGGCATCCTCAAGACGTTAAACAGAACGTCCCGAATTTTCCCGGAGGATGTTTGCAAGGAACATATCTTTCAAGACCGGGAGCCTGTTTATAGATTCCTAGTACATGCCCACAAGTTTCTGATTAAGAAAGAATGGCTCTATGATAATCAGAACTCACGTCCATAGATTGGCTTAATAAGATCCACGTTTTCTGAGCTTTTAATAAGAACAGTTCGTAATTGCAGACATTGACGATAAGCAGGATTATGAACAGACACAAATGAAAAAATAAAAGGTTGTAATAGAAAACAAATGGGGAAAACATGTTTTAATTTTCGAGGATTTTTTCCAAATGCTTTCAAATGTTAAAATGCCTATCGAGTAGCACGCATGCGCAGTGAATACCACGCGTGTTTCGGCGCCGACGGTCGACTGACAGATGAAACCAAGTTTTCTTATCACTGTCCGCCATTTTTGACAAACAAAATGCAGAATTCTCCCTCGAAAAAAGTCACAAAAACTACCATTTGTGTTACATGGACATATATACTTTATTTTGACAATATATGACATACAAAATCTATAAAAATAGATTATTTGGATATTTCTGACTCTACAATCGACCACTGAATCAGTTTGAAAGATGAAAGCTAAAAATATTATAATTTTTGCTGCAAACTATGTAATTAAGGAATTGTACGGAACTGTACTATCGTACAGCTAAAATACTATCAAATTTAAGCTTAAAAAGGCGAAAATGTGGCCGAAATTTGAGAAAATCTTCTCTTAAATTCACTACAATTAGTTTAATCCATCTTAATATTCATTGACAGAAATACACGGCAGAGCATGACTTTCAAATGGCTTCCACTGCTCTGGACCAATCAAAACGCAGAACACCACAAACCATCCAATCCCATTCGAGAAAGAAAGCCACTTGAAAGTCGGTGGTAATGAGAGGAAAATCCAGAGAATTTATGCCAAGAATTATGTTTCTGTTTTTTTAATATGTCCAGAAACAACTCTTGAACTTTTCATCTATATTTATGTTATTTGGATTAAGCTTTAAAAGGTCGGGCTTGTAGACTTGGTTGGGTTAAATACATAAGTATTGAAAGACAATGCCGTATGCTCTGTAATTGAATCTGTAAATTTAATAGAGAGATTAAGAATTAACGTCGAAGCTTAATGTAATGAGGAAAAGAGAAGGAAAGAAGAAGAACAGATACAAAGATATCTTTGAATGTACATATTACGATAGAGATATCCAGACATCTGGCAACATGATTAAGGACACTCCCTTCCTCCATTACTGCTACTTTAAAAAACAGTGTCTTCATTGAAGAAGACTGGATACTGCATAGTGAATACCACAGTACCCTTTGAAATTCAAGGCAAAAGCAAGGAAAAGTATTCTATATTTCTATCAAAAGAGATGTTTTGGCTAGAATAGGTAAAACATGTTGGTTTAGTTGTTGACTCGAGCTACAATTCACTATGCAGTATTTGCAAGTCAACCTGTTTTAAAATAGATGAATATTCGTCGATAGAGATACTTGAAGAGTGATCGCATATAGGAAAGCATTCTCAAAACCAAAACTGCAGCAAAAAGACCACGCCTCATAAAGAATATCGATAAATGCAGCAAAAAGTACAGCATACATACCTAATACCCATCGCTCTGAAACATTGATAGCCTTGGTTTTTCTACTGATGGTCCCAACAACTACACCAGCTTTTCTGACTGATGTACAGATCTTAAGCAAGGAAAAAGATATTCGTTAGTTATAAGAGTGAGGATATAGACAGTGCTAGATAAGTACCAACTGTAGGTAAATGGATACGGATGTGGAGAACAAATATGGGAATGACACATGGTCTAAAATGGGAAAACATTTAAAAGAGGTCTATGGCTCACCTTCCCGCCACAATGAGTGATAAGCTGGATGAGTGCGTCACGTGGTGGTGACGTATTATCAGACACAAAAATAGCATCAACATCCGCGAACAGTTCTTGGTGATAATCGGGCCCGGAGCTCACTCGTTCCAACCGACTCAACTAAAACAAAATAGTTAAATATATTGGTCAATGAAAACAGACTACAAGAGAGAGTCATATATATGGTAAAACAAACAAATCACAAAAGAAAGAAATCACATAAAGACAAACTTCTTTCTCTTTCAAATCTCCAATATTTTTCTCCTTTTCTCCCATTTCTCCTTCCTTCTTTTCCCCTCTTTTCTCTCGTTTTATTTTTTCTCTCTATCGTTTTTTCAGTTGCCATTCTGCCCATTTTAATTTTTCATTTCGTTCTGCCTTTGACTTATCTAAACTCTTTTGCCAACAATTACAATTCTGATACGTTTTTCTCGTACTGTATAATCCTCGGTCTTATCGCGTAAGTACAGAGGCAAGATGTTTCCGTTACCTGTGCGGAAGGAAAAGCATCAGCGAGCTCGTAAGGTTCTTCATCCACCCAGTAACCTGTCTCTAGAGACTTCATAATCTGTATTATGAGACATCAAAAATATATCTTATCATTATTAATGACAGAACAAGTCTATCTACATTGATGAATCGCTTTTCATTGTACAACTACAGCAACGAAAAATGGAAAAACGTGCGCGTTTTTGGGGAAAAAAATTACGGAACGTGTAACATTATAATTCCGTGCTATAGATGATATTTTTGTATAAAATTAAAATTATGTGCTTTTGACTGGGCAATAGCGCATCATACAGTTTTCCCCCAGAAAGTTTTCTGACCTTGCGCGGTAAGCTTCTATTTATATCCGCACTTGTGTCCACAGGAAGCCCAAACGAGTGGTACTTTTGATTTGAACCCGTTTTGCCATTCACTGTATTCCCGCAGTGCGTCGTGTGTTTTTACTCACCCATTCAGGTGATACCAGCCAGTTGCCTTGTGCGATGGCCATTAGAACGTTAAGTGTTCGTCTAGGACTACCGCTGATCACATGTGTAGTACTGGGGCCGACGGCATCAGCGATGTAGAAGCCACCCAGCTTACGGACCACTGAGATTACTATATCCTGTTCACTATAGCACGGTCAATAACAGAAAAATATGGAACACATAAAATGAGAGGCCAAAAAAAAAAAAAAAAAAAAGCTGTAGAAAATAAAGTGAATCTTATAGAGGCTCAGTTTGAACGTCGATCTTCTCATGAACCGAACGCATTGAAAACAATGGATAATAAGGCGGTCTTCTTTGATGTCATTTAGGTTCGGCTCATGAGAAGATCGACGTTTGAACTGGATCTAAGGTTTTTAATAGAAATATTTCAAGAATTCCAGTTTCATACCTGCAATGCATGCTGGTAAGAACCAAGGACCGTGATGGCTGGAAACAAGAAAAAAATAAATGAAATATCTGTGATTGATAAAGTTCGGCCAAACCATGATCAACGGCGCATAGGGTTTGAAAACTGTCAAATATCGTCACAGAACTTTTGTAGGGATCACACATTACATGTTTGCTTTATTCGAGTATTGTGGATGGATAGGCGGATCTATTCAGGATTTTTTTTTGGGTTTAACAATTTACCTTTTTTCTGATTACATTTTTATAATTCGGTTTCTGCTTTGTGATATTATCCTTCTCCTTCGGTTTATGCGATATGCTTTCTTCGCCGTCATCTTCATCGTTGATCTCACTGTCATCATCATCCTCAGTAATACGGTCATCATTGACATCATCATCATCATAATTATCATCATCATCAGAATCACCAAGGATATTTTTACATACTGGCTTGGTTTTCCGTGAGATCTTTTTTATATGGTCATCATCATCATCCTCATCATCATCACGATCATCCTCATTATTTTGAACGACATCAACTTCATCATCAGTGTCGTCAGGAATGGTTTTATGAGCATACTTCTTTCTCGTCCTTGATATGTTCATTCCTTCACCGTTGCCATCATCATCATCACTATCACTATCTTCAGATATATTCCTACGAACAGGCTTCTGTCTTCGGGAGCTATTCTTCAATGTTTCGTGCGGTTTCATTTTCTTTACATCGTTTCTCTTTCCCTCGTCATCTTCTGTTGACTTGCAAACATCATTAGGTATATTCTTTTCTTCATCATTCGTTATAAGTTCCGTTGTCTTTTCTTTTTTCTTTCTAGGCACAGAATTTCTACCTTTTTTAGCTCCACTTGCTTTCTTATCGATAGATTCGGTCCTTTTCGTCGATTTAAGCGGTTCACTTGTCTTTCCAACATCTTCGAGGTCGTTCTCGTCTTCAGTACTCACAACCTCACCAACTATCTTTTCTGTTTTCTTGAATTTCTTCTTATTCTTTAATACTTTGGTTTTCTTCTCCTGCATTTCGACCTCGCTAAATGAGACTCCAGAATCAGAAAAACCAGTAGCACAAACTAGATTATCCAAATCCCGTTCTTCGTCCCGCGATCCCGAATCTTTTCCCGAAGTACTCGAAGGTGATACCATGCTTCTGAGTTGTGCATCTTCTTGCTTCGAGCTCGAGATTCTTTTTCCTTTGCTCTTCTTCGCGAGGGTGTTTGCTATAAATAAATAAACAAAACACATGTTAATGATAACTATTACTGGTGTTTATGACTGCAGCCATGTTGGTTGACTTTCAACAAGAGATTTCGTCTTGGTTTCTTTCGTTATGGCAACGAACATGGCGGCGCTTTTTTCTTGCTCTTTCTATAGACCCCTTGCAGCACGTCGGAATGCAGCTCAATATGGAGGACAAAACAATAGGTTCCAATTCTCAGGAGATTGGAAATCTCTTGTTTTGTCCTCCAAAATGAGCTGCTTTGACGTGACTTGAAAGGGGTCTATCCCCATGGGAATGATTTCAAACCATGAACCTCAATAATAATATTACACATCTCACAAGGACACAAAGAGTGTGGCGTTCGCTGTTTGGTAACCGCCTTTCGTACGAACCAACCAGTGTTCGAACCCCAACCAGTACAAATATATATATTTTTCGTTTTTTTTTTCTAGTCAAGTTTTAAAAAATAGCATGCTCTTTTAATTCCCTTGTGAAACCTGAACGCCGAAAATCCCTATTTTTTAAGTTCAAGGGAAATTTTTTTTATCCCCATTAATTTCTCCGCCGCAAGTTTCTTTGATTTATTTCCAATCTTTTCTTAATTTTGTAATATCCCATGTCAGTCCCATATCATAATTTAGGTCAAATTACACTATAAGCATAAATAATGAGTTTATTGAATTTTTCATTTGTAGATGCTGTTCATATGTGGTAATAATTTGAAGATGCGAATTAAATAGAATCTCTGTACACTAATTTTGAGGTAGTTCATTCATCCATTAATATTTGGATAATATAATAACTGTTCTTAGGTCATATTATTCAATGCGAATAATTGGTACTTTAAAACACGGTTCTTCTATATATCATTCCTTCATCCATACTGCAACTATATTCTCCACCCCCCTCCCCCACCCCACCCCAACAACCCCACCCGCACCCAAAGCGCCGCTACGCAGGCTAATTTCTTCCTTGCCAAGAGAAGCTCTCACATTGTAGAACTGAAAAATTACTCATCAAGAAACTGTTATTTGAATCTTTTAAGCTACGGAAACAAGGTGCGCGCAATGTTACAGGGAATTGTAGTACGAGCCATGTCAAACGACGCAATTTGTTGCACGCAATGTTGCTGTAGAAAACGATCCTACTTCAGAAAAACTGCATGTAATATTGCGCGCAATGCTGCACCGTGTGTCCGCGCCTTTAAGCTGAAAGTTATCACACATTATTGTAAACTTTGCTTTACAAACCCATGCACAGGAATTTACCCTGTAACAAGGCCTTTAGATACGGAAAATGACTTCAGCATCTTTTCTATTCACCCAGAAGAAAGCCTTACATTATTTTTTTTCTCTCTCTCAGAGTCATTTTCGGTAAAAAGATGACCTGGGCTAAGGAATTCCATGCCAGTGTGTGGTATGAAGCTAAATCTACGCCTTAACCTACCTCGCAAGTTATTTTCTAGTTCGTCTTCAGTTACAGCAGGCGAAGAGTCCTTCTCAATCTTGTTTTCTACACCACTCGTAGACTTTGACCTTGATTTACGAGTCCTTTTCAATTTACTTGTCTTGATATCAGGAACTTCTTCCTCGTCAAATGTGAACACGTCTGTTTTTTTGTTTGGTGAGTTGGTTGGTTTGTTTTTCTTGTTTTGTTTGGGTTTTTCATCAGGTTCGTTTGAGGTACTTTCTTTACTAGACTGTAATCGTTTTCTTTTCTTTCCTGGTCCAGAAGCTGTGCAAACATTCAATGGAAAGAGTACAAATCAAGGGTTGTGTACAGTGCACTCGCTCTTCACCTCAGAGATCTCAGGTTTGATCCCTAGACTCAGCATCACATGTGAGTAGAGTTTGTTAAGTCTCACCCTTGATTCAAGGATTTTTAGCCGGGTTCTCCGGTTTTCCTCCCCAACGAGCTAAATTTCAATTCGATCTGTGAGTTAGTCGTGTCCTGACTTAGATCAGCCCAGAGGTTATTTCAGGGTTCAATCTGTGAGTTAGCCATGCCCTGACTTAGATCAGCCCAGAGGTTGTTTCAGGGTTTGATCTGTGAGTTAGCCGTGCCCTGACTTAGATCAGCCCAGAGGTTGTTTCAGGGTTCGATCTGTGAGTTAGCCGTGCCCTGACTTAGATCAGCCCAGAGGTTGTATCAGGGTTCAATCTGTGAGTTAGCCATGCCCTGTCTTTGTTCAGCCAAGAGGTTGTTTCAGGGTTCGATCTGTGAGTTAACCCTTTCCTGACTTTGATCAGCCCAGAGGTTGTTTCAGGGTTTGATCTGTGAGTTAGCTGTGCCCTGACTTAGATCAGCCCAGAGGTTGTTTCAGGGTTCAATCTGTGAGTTAGCCGTGCCCTGACTTAGATCAGCCCAGAGGTTGTTTCAGGGTTCAATCTGTGAGTTAGCCATACCCTGTCTTTGTTCAGCCCAGAGGTTGTTTCAGGGTTCAATCTGTGAGTTAGCCATGCCCTTACTTAGATCAGCCCAGAGTTTGTTTCAGGGTTCAATCTGTGAGTTAGCCATGCCCTGACTTAGATCAGCCCAGAGGTTGTTTCAGGGTTCAATATTGTATGTTTGGTGGTATCATGCATACTTACCTGTCTGTAATATATCTGTTGGTATTGTCTTGGGGCTAACAGGGGTCTTGAAAGGGACTGATGATGGTGAGCCAACAGGAGTATCAACTCTTTTCAAACATTTTGAAGATTTTGAGGCTTTTTTTGCATTGTTTGATTCTTCTGAAGTGAAAAGACAAGGAAAATTATTTCTCACAAATAAATGCTTTGTTGGATCCTTGAGTGAAAGTCGTAGTCCAACTTAGGGATTGGAGGACACTTAAGAAGTATTGAGAAGTCTCTGTTATGTGTTGTGCTTCTCCTAACACTTCTCTCATACTTCTATGCATGCCGGTTTTCTTTGAACACAGCATAAGTAACACTGTAGTTGAAAATCTCACAAACTTCCAATGATTATACAAATGTTCTTACCAAAATCCAGTCTTTTGCTGGGGAGTCCTGTTTGTTTTGAATCTAAAAAAAAAAAGCTTTAGTTACAGCAAGAATCCCAAAAAATGATAATAAATTTGAGATTCTTGTCGTAACATTCCACTAACTACTGGTAAAATTTTCCTGTGCAGTTTTCAGCTGTCTGTTACTGTTTGTGAAACTCATTAAGGAATGGATGAATGGATGGATGGATGGATGAATGGATAGATGAATGAATGGGATGGTTGGAATGGATGGGATGGGATGGGATGGGATGTGATAGGATAGGATGGGATGGCAAGGAAGGATGGATGGATGGATAGATGAATGGATGGGATGGGATGGGATGGGATGGGATGGGATGGGATGGGATGGGATGGGATGGGATGGGATGGGATGGGATGGGATGGGAAGGGATGGGATGGGATGGGATGGGATGGGATGGGATGGGATGGGATGGGATGGGATGGGATGGATGGATAGATGGATGTTCAAAACCCTGTTCACCTCTATCCTGTTGATCAGGGCTGTTTGGCCCAGAATAGACTGGTGTATCTGGAACATGCTTCATGGATGAGCTGACAAGCTGCAACATAGATAAAGGATAATTGAGGAAAACATATGAGTTACAGGATCTCCAGACCACACCCAGGTGGGCTATGGGTCAATAAGGGACAAGGTCAAAACAGTTGTCCAAAATAGGGACCCGATTTTATTGATTTAGGTGGTGGGTACCGGTAAGTACCCCCTCAGAAACCTGTTGAAATGCTCGATACTGGGTGCCCGTAGTAACTATTTCTATCCACAAATACGTTGTTAAGCATATATAAAAACAGTCAGTACACTTATTTCTGTGATGCAACTCTTAGTTTTGGAGATATTTTAGGACAGAATACAGGATTTCACTTCCAGAGGTGGTGGGCACCGGGTAACACCACCCCTCCCCCCAAATCGGGTCACGTAAGATGACAATTGTTTTGACCTTATCCCTAACCCAAAGTGGTCAGAAGTCTGATTGTTTTAGTGTCAACCAGCTGGTCAAACTGTGATGGAAAACTACTTTAAAGGTTACTTACAGGACTAGCAGGTGCTGGTGAGTCTTCACTCAGTATCCTAAGAGCTGTAAATGTCATAGAAGTAACAAGATTGGAGTAAAATATTGGTAAAGGCAAGGTATGTTGGGTTAGAGTGAGGGGAGATGCAGTGAGGTAGGCAAGGCAAGGTAGTAAGAGCCGAATGAGTAACTTGATGTAAGAAGAGATGAATTGGGACAAGGTGTTATGGTAAGCTGTAGTTTGGAAAGAGTGGTGGTGTGATGATGTGAGCTGATGAAGTGAGGTGACTAGGAGATGTAAGATCAGGTGATATGTGGTTAACTGTATTAAGGTAAACTTTGTTGCCAAGTGAAGTAAGATGTAAGGTAAAGAGAGGAGGGGGGTGATGTGGAGTGACCCAAGGTAAGCTAAGGTTCGTTCTATACCTTTAGCACACCACACCATTTCATACTGTACATTATGGAACTAAGATTCGGCGT